>JAIUSX010000089.1:3000000-3374546 GCA_026573805.1 Hesperophylax magnus
ATCCGTGAAAAATCTAAACAGACATGGTGTTAATTATAATCCTCTTATGATATTTAATTTCTTTGACTATACAGTAAGGTTTTGGGGACAGGGGTGAATTGGCGGTGTATATGGACCGTCCTTCACCCATTAGCCATAGCGTGACGCCGCTTCTAATCGGCGTCAGCCCTTCATTACGTATCCTACCCTTTCCCAACAATGGGACTGCATATGGGGCGGCGGGGCCCACGGGACAATATGCAGAGGTAGAGTGCTGCCCGCTGAAACTGTCCAACAGCCGCAACAGTGACGTGAGACCGGCAAGTCCACTACGGCCCGGCGTCGCCACCTGGTCGAGTTAGCGGCACAGCCTTCAGTGCTGGTTGTCACCCCCACCCGTCCACCGACCCACCACCCATCACCCACCACCCACCCCCTCCTTCGGCACAGAGCCCCACACTACTCCTAGCTCGTAGCAGTCACGATTGTTGAAGAGCATGCGCAATGGGAGCGTGAAGAAAAAATACGAATTTCGATGGCGGCGCATCTGCCATTTTTCAGATGTATTTGATTTATGTAGTTTAAAAAAATGTATATACCTACCGAACAAGAGTCCCAAGCATCTAGAACCAGTATGACATCCCCAATTGTATTAGGGTATATCGTGAGGCTGAAAGTAGGGAGGGGAAGAAGCCGCAAAGTACAATATGTGAAAGTACCTGGCTATACAGATTTGGTCACCCAACACGCCTAAAGCCATTTCAAGCAAAGTTTCGATTCTGAATGGTGGTCTTACCAGGGCGATTCTGAAAGTATCTACCACCCTGGAACATGGGCCGCAAGAATACTTATATATTATAATATTAAAAAACACTGATGAAAAAGGAAACCATATTGTCATACAGTCATACATGTTCTACCCAAATTGTTGTATTTAGAGATCCCGAAATGTAAAATATTGTATTACTATTTTTATAAAATGAATTTTAAAAATAAATCAATCTAAATCTAAATCATTTAAAAAAGCTCATTATTATGCAACTAAAAGTAGAGGCATATTTGTACCATGTACCAAATTAGAAGTAGTACAATGAAGTGATTTTTTTAAATTAGCCAAATATTATTATTATATAAGATGTTGGTCTGAAAAATAATGAAAATCGTATTTTAATCGGTTATTTATTGTTGGTTATATTAATATTGAAATGAATCGGATGAAGGTGTCGGATCATTCTGTTTTATACATTTTAGTAGTTTAGAATCCATAAGAAATATGTAAATTGATATAACATTTAAATTTCGCCATCTCTAAATACAATAATTTGGGAAAAATATGTATAAATTAAGGAGACAACATGGTTTCCCTTTTTAATTAGTGCTTTCTAATATTGGCGAAAATGCTAGATTTTTTAGAGTTTTGCAGAAAATAAGTTTCGTAAGTTAAAGTTTTTAAAAAATCCTAATTATTACGGAAACAATTTAGCAATCAAACAACCAGCAATTTAATAAATTATCAATACGGTTTCAGCTACAGAACAAATAAAATAGTGAAAATCAGTACCCATTATCTATTGAGCGGTATCAGTCAATGAAATTTAATTCAATGACGTCATGCCGTACGAGTCTGAAGCTTATGTGTGGTGCCAACATGATGTAAATATTGTTGCCAGGAAAATACAAAATATAAAAGCTAATATTACGCTACATGCTTGTGAGCAAAAGTCTAACAGTTTATAGTATTTTTATATTACAAAGACTTTTAAATGCACGCTACACATACAGACACCAAGTTTCTAAGAATTCTCGATTATTCAACATTGTCAAAAATAATAAATGAGTGGTAATTTATTTATTATTTATTAACCATACCCCGCCACGCGTTGTTGTGGCTCAGTCTGTTTGTACAGATAGAGATACAATACCGCGTCTACACACGTCTACAGATATCGTTGCTTTTTAAAAAAAAAACTTGTTTGTACCTGTCACAAGTGATATCTATATAGGTATATAAAAAAACACACGCAAATGAACGAAAATTTTAAAGCGATCGGAGAAGAACTTTCGGCGATTTAAGATTTTTAACAAACGAAAATTAACATTTTTATTTTTGAATATTCTGATAGTATTATTAAGCTTGCGTCCGGACGATCTAGGCCCTCTGATTGGTCGAATTCAAATCGTGTGTTTCGGGTAAATCCCGAATAGGGGGTCTGCAGGCAAAATTCGACCACTCTGCCCCTCTGGCGGTATAAGAACGAACCAAATGACTGGCGCGAATATTTAAATATGCAGCTAACAATACGCATAGTTACAAAAAATTACTTGACCATTAACAAGCGTTTAATAATTTGATTTCTTCTGAAAGCTTATCACTTTGTGATGGCATTATTTATTTTATTAAAACAACTAAAATAAATAACTTTGTTTAAATCACGTAATAACATTTTAACCGCCCGCAGGGTCTAGTGGGATTTTACATAATATTTTACAAGTTGTGTGTATCACTGAACTATTGTAAATACATAAAAAATTAAAACAATGTAATAAAATAAAAACACAGATAAAAAAATACATTGGTTAAAATGTGAGCAGAATAAAAATGAATCCTCGGAGATCACATAAATAACACTAATAGTAATTATTAACTGTCGATATATTTTTTATCCATCAACCAAATTGATATCGATGTGGCAGATGCTCCGTCGCTCTCTTGTTGGCGTTAAGTCGGGGCCGCAGCCCTGTTGCGTAATTCCCCCTCCTGTCTGCACACCCTCCCCACTCGTCCCGCCGACAGGACCGTAGCGCGCTACAGTGCTCTACGCCGCACTGAAGGGTAGACATCTCGCGGTGAAATCGGTAACTATTACGTTAAGTCGTACTTTATGTGATTTTGTTTAAAGATTAACGCTGAAAAATAGCTTTAAAAAACTTATTCTGTGCTACCGAACTCACCGCGAACGTACACCGACACGAGATAAGAGTGAACTTTTAAAAAAATATTCCGAAAATCTACTCTAAAGTAACCGCACACACTTTTTCTTTGTGATAAAGAACTTTAATGTAACTTTTTTTCGCGAAAATCAATATAGTTTCGATTATTTTCATAAATTATAAAGCGGTTTTTGTGGAAGCTTACGGAACGAATGGGTTTCTGTTTTGTTGAATAAGCAAGTTGTAGTCTTTCTTTGTCTTAAGCGAAGTGAAAAAACTCAATTTGACGCAGAGACAAAGTTTTGTTTGGGTCGATTTCAAGTGACATTTACCGGAAATCCTCTGTGTGTGTGTGTTCCTTGGATTAACTGCCGAAAAATACAGGTATTTATACTTACTTTGATTATCTACTTTATAGACCTTATTTAAAAAAAACTATCTTTCCACAACCACACCACTAAACATTTTTGTATTGGGTGTTATTTAATAAATCGAAACAAATATTGGCATTATTCTCATGTATAAAACTTTAAAAGGTTCCCACGTACTCAAAAGAAATTACGATCTCGCAATATTATTTTGTTCATTAGCACATTTGAGAGCATCATTAATGTACAAATTGATTGATTTCTTAGTAAATTATGTATATTTAACGCTTAAAATAGTCATTTAACTTTTTATTAACAGTATTATGTATATTTATATATATACCGATGTAAAAGTTCGTAATAAGATGATATACAGAAATCAACTCCTCGGCTTGTAATAAAAGGAAATTACATTGATGTATAAATTCGATCGCTTGCGAAAACCCAATTCAATTAACGGTCGGAAAGTAAGCGAGGAAAAGTTGTCCTATTACGTAAGCAAATGTTGGGAAAAGTTTTTCGATCCGTGACAAAGGCTTTGTAACCCAGTAGGTATGTGATCTTTTGCCAAAATACGCGTTTACATTTCAAAGTTTTAAAGTCAAATAAACTCCTTCAACACAATAAATTTAATTAAAAAAGTGACAGTTGATTTGGGCTATTGCTGAATTTAGTTCTACTGACTATTTATATTACAATAGAGAGGAACTAAAGAATGTGTTTGATACGGAGTATGAATGTGAATGTGGATAAAGAAATGAATGAGTGCCAAGACATAGTTATGTGGCGGTCAATACTCTGTGCCTACCTTTGCAGGAATCGACGTTATGGTTAGTTATTTGGTTAAGTAGCAGTTTTTTCAAGTCTCTTCTCTGATATATTTAGAGCTATTGATTACGCTTGACTCAGAAAGTGCAGAAACGGGCCCTCTGTCTGGTAGATTACCCTATCTTAAAAAACGGATTTCAATCTGTAGAGCACAGGCTTCAGGTAGATATGCTGTCCTTGTTCGACCAGTGTAATAATGGAAGATGCTCCGTGAAACTAGCGTCATTGATCCTTCCGGCACAGGTGCATAATCGTGAAACACGCGCCCAACATTATATGTACACGGTTAACAATGGTCTCTTCAAGACCCATTTGCACTCCTTTCTCTCCTCAAAAAGACCCTTCACACATGATCCCCAAAGATGACATAGGCCATGAGGGAAAATATTTTCCTCAGAACCTCCTGTATGGAATTAATATCATCGCTCTATTCGCATAGTCCACTTCTCCGGAACCCATTCAATGTAAGATCAAATCACCAATAACGGTTCAATAAATTAGCGTTTTGGCATCCGTTCAACCTTTTGCTAGAAATTAAGTTTTCGAGTTGACTAAATTGCTCCGTAAAATGCAAATTATTTTATTTCTCTCGCATTCTATCAATAGTCAAATAGCCTCGACTAGCCTACCTAGCCTCGACTATATATATAAAGTAGAACGTATCGTTACTCCTTTTAGATTGAAATAAAACATGGCTGATTAGTTAACCAAGTTTAATCAAATATAGGGTTTTTTAATAAGAGGTGTTATTTTGAATAGCCCGCTATTTCGGTAGATGTTACTTTTGAAGCTATCATTTTTTGACATCTGACAAGTAAAAACTACGCCATTAATAAAAATGGAACGATACACGCTTCGGCTTGGTGGCTTCGTCAACAAGCAAAATTGTCGCATCTGGGGCTCGGAAAACCCAAGAGTTATTGTTGAAAAGCCTCTCTATTCTAAACGTATGATTGTTTGGTGCGGTTTATGGTCCGGCGGAATCATTGGACCTTACTTTTTCGAAAATGAGGCTAGAGCAACAGTTACGGTGAATGGATTTTATAGCCGGAATTGGATGGTATTGATCTGGACAACGTTTACTTTCAACAAAACGGCGCTACGTGCCACACAAGCAACGAAACCATTGATCTTTTACGGGAAAAATATCAAAATAACACCTCTTATTGGAAAACCCTGTACTTATGTCGTGTCATATCAAAAGTCAGAATAATAGTGTGTACGAGACGTTGCATGATAGAGTTATATGTGGGTCCATCCTATCTGCTTACCACTCCGGGAAACGGCGTGATGATTAGTTAGTGAAATAGGTTATGTGCTTCTAGTTGAATTTAAAAATAGAATAAAAAAGGGCGTTGTTGTACGTTATGTTCGGAAAGCAAACGAAAATTTATGCCTGAAATATGTTATGCAATGTACAAAATACACAAAATAATGTATGTATATATGTGTGTAATAATTATGTATGTATTTCTCTCGATAAAACTCCATTTTTTTTTTACTAAAATGTAATGCTCCTTTTTGATCTCATTTTTGTATGTGTTCATTTAATAGCTTTCATCTCTTTCCAGCATGATAACTTATCTGGTTATTATATAATTATTACATTTATAAATGCTAATCACTTTCTTGAGCAATTTTTTAATTTTAATTTGATTTACTAGATAATATTTTCACCATTAGTTCAGGACAAAGTCGATTTTAAGAAGAAAATCTACTACTAATGTTTATATTTTTACCCCCTTATAGATGGGCGTTTCTTAGATTTTGTGCATCTGAGAAAAAAACATTTACTCTAAATTAAGGGTTGGTTATCAGTTATATAGAGTTTGAAACACGTTTATTAGTAAGGCCCAATATTTTTTACCCTTCATTCAAAATAACTATAATGTATTGGTCACCATGAAACAGGCAGTTGCCTAGTATGGTGATTCAATGTATCAATGCCTTGTAATTTTCTATTAAAAAAACCATGTATTTTATAAATAAAATATTGTATCTTTTGGTTAAACGTCAGAAAATACGGCAAGCTAATGGAGGTTTACAAGCCATTTTTTTTCTTGGGAGTCTTTTCAATCTATTTCCTTGCTTGTCAACCTTTAGCGCTTGGAAAACCGATAATGCCTAGTCATTTCAGGACCATTTCGAAAAATGTTGGAGCGTACAAAGAATGTTTTTTATGTCGATTAAAAAGTGTAAGTAATTAGGTAGTGCCTGTAATTTTGCCAGGGAATTTCAATTTAACAAGACACTCTACTAGTTTAAATAATTTTGAAAACCTACAAATTTAAAGCTAACAAATATTGATAGAAATGGAAAACTTCCCGTTGTTGAGAGTTCACAGGGAGTTAAACTAGATAACATCAGTTGGAAATAAAAGCCTTAATCCTCATTCCACGGTAGTTATCAATGTTGATTTCTAAGCTTTCAGAAGATTTATACATAAGATAACTGAAGCAAATTATGATGCAACGTATCGTTGAAAGAGTGGGAGATGAATAGGTACATTATGCATTAACATGTTGGAATTGAAGAGCCAATTAATTTGCGTACCTTCCTATAGTGGATGATTGCCAGTGTTGGTAACAAATAGCATTTCAGTTCTGTTAATTAAGGTAGTAATTAAGTAAGGCAGCAAATTATTTAACTGTTATTATAAATTACCCCATTCCTGACACTTTCATTTGTTGGGTGTTAGCGACTAAATTGTAAATGATATACCCAAGTATCCAAATGTAATGACTTGTTAATCGTCAGTTTTGGAAACCATTCCATCTCGTGAGGGGTCGAAGATTTTTACGAGCGCTCAGCCTTAGTAAGATTTGTGGTCATAAAGCATTATACTTGTAGATTCAGCATCTTTTCACTTCCACTAAACTGTACAAAGGCGAGAATGGCCTACTGGAGTTACAATCTCGCATATCTCACAAAACAAGACGAACTCCGTGGCATGTAGATTAATCCAGAAGAATCCGTTCAAATCCCAGAAGACGCGGGTTCAAAACCAGGGGTGCAAAATTTTATTTTGATAGAGCAGCGCCCCTTCAGGGCGAAGGTTCTGGGTTTAAGTCACAGATGCGACCGTATTTTTCTTTAATAATTAAATATTACAATTTGAAGTCTTATTCATTCATTTTTTTTTTAAATAAAAAAAAATATTATTTTTTCATAGAAAGCAATCACTTTGTGGTTTAACATTTTAATGAAATAAAAACAATATTTTTTGTTTAAAACCACGAATTTTTATTAATTTTAAGACCGACCGGTTTCGCTACACTCGAGCATCGTCAGGGTACAAAATTAAACTAATCAATAATACAAAATGTGTCATTATATATACATACAGAGGGAGATAGAAAGTAAAACCAAAATGAAACAACAATATATTAAAAGAAAACAATTAGTGTATATAAATATTATAATAATAGAGAATAGGAATTAATAATTGTAAGGTTATTAAGGGATACTGGGAATTTTACAGTTTACAGGGAATATTCCCAGAATTGGGCTTTTTGACAAATCTAATTGATTATTCAGAATTAAACTTTTGGTTTTAATGGCTTTCTTAATTTCTAGTGCTTCTAGGTTATTCAATTTGTTACTATGGTCTTTTCTATGGAGAATCTTAGCACCGGTGCTTTTGTTGAATGTATGATCTTTTTCAATAAGATGGTTGGCAAACTCTGAAAAGCCATTGCTATTTAGGCATCTAAGATGTTCTTTAATTCTAATGTTAACATTGCGCGTTGTCTTCCCGATATAAAACGCTGGACAATTGTTACAATTTAATTTATAAATTCCTGCATGACTAAGTGTGTCAGAATTGACTAAAAATTTACCTAGATTGTTGTTAGTATAAAACGCCGGTTTGACTTCAGAAGGAAGGTTAACTATACTGCAGGAAGAAAAATTATTGATGAATAGAATACGGCGCCATTGGAAAGGAAGATTATTATTATTAATATTATGTGGACTCGCGAATAAGAAGTTTTTAACTGCTAATTGTTTTAGTTTTTTACTTAAAATTCTATCAATAAAATCTGGATCGTATCCATTATTAGACGCTATTTTTTTAATTATTAATAATTCGTTAGAGAAATTAATATTAGTTAATGGAATCGTGACCAAGCGATGGCTTTTCAGAGTTTGCCAATCATCTTATTGAAAAAGATCATACATTCAACAAAAGCACCGGTGCTAAGATTCTCCATAGAAAAGACCATAGTAACAAATTGAATAACCTAGAAGCACTAGAAATTAAGAAAGCCATTAAAACCAAAAGTTTAATTCTGAATAATCAATTAGATTTGTCAAAAAGCCCAATTCTGGGAATATTCCCTGTAAACTGTAAAATTCCCAGTATCCCTTAATAACCTTACAATTATTAATGCCTATTCTCTATTATTATAATATTTATATACACTAATTGTTTTCTTTTAATATATTGTTGTTTCATTTTGGTTTTACTTTCTATCTCCCTCTGTATGTATATATAATGACACATTTTGTATTATTGATTAGTTTAATTTTGTACCCTGACGATGCTCGAGTGTAGCGAAACCGGTCGGTCTTAAAATTAATAAAAATTCGTGGTTTTAAACAAAAAATATTGTTTTTATTTCATTAAAAAAAATATTCATCCTAGACTTCCAGTAAAGTCAATAGATGTCGCACATTAAAATAATATAAGATATATTTATCCAAGATAGTATCTAGATTGCATTTAGTACGAGTTGAATATTGCGATCATACAAAAATATAGCAGCCAATAAAATGTGTGTTGGAAAAATGAAGATATTGTTGAGTGTTCTTATTCAAAGAATGATACAGTTAAAAATCTTTTCTCATTACCTAAATATTAAACGAGAAGTTATTTCCCTTTTCATTTTACTCCAAGACTTTATCCTTTGTTAAGATTTAAATAAATCATTGTATAATTTTTCACAAAAGCAATGAAGATCTTTCCTTTATAATATCGGTAACCGAGGAAGAAATTATTGATTGATGAAAGAATATGTCTTTATATTTTTCTTAATTAGAAGAATACTTGTTAGTACCTACTTTGATTCGGATTTTTTATTGTGGGTTGGGTGCCGTTAAATTAAATGTTCTCCATTAATCAAAAAAGGAATAACATACATTTAATGTTCTCCATTAATCAAAAAAGGAATAACATACATTTAATGTTCTCCATTAATAATAAAGTATTTCCATAAATTAAATGTTCTCCATTAATAATAAAGTTATATGATTAATTAAATGTTCACATTAATAATAAGGTAATTCCACAAATTAAATGTTCTCCATTAATAATAAAGTATTTCCATAAAT
The DNA here is from genome assembly GCA_026573805.1 of Hesperophylax magnus. Classification (NCBI taxonomy): domain Eukaryota; kingdom Metazoa; phylum Arthropoda; class Insecta; order Trichoptera; family Limnephilidae; genus Hesperophylax; species Hesperophylax magnus. The sequence continues at coordinate 3,009,438 of JAIUSX010000089.1, forward strand.
TAATTGTTCTCCATTAAAAATAAAGTTATATGATAAATTAAATGTTCCCATTAATACTAAAGTAATTCAACAAATTAAATGTTCTCCATTAATAATAAAGTTATTCCATAAATTAAATGTTCTCCAATAATAATAATAAAGTATTTCCATAAATTAAATGTTCTCCATTAATAATAAAGTTATATGATTAATTAAATGTTCACATTAATAATAAAGTAATTCCACAAATTAAATGTTCTCCATTAATAATAAAGTATTTCCATAAATTAATTGTTTTCCATTAAAAATAAAGTTATATGATAAATTAAATGTTCCCATTAATACTAAAGTAATTCAACAAATTAAATGTTCTCCATTGATAATAAAGTTATTCCATAAATTAAATGTTCTCCAATAATAATAATAAAGTATTTCCATAACTGAAATGTTCTCCATTAATAATAAAGTTATATGATAAATTAAATGTTCCCATTAATAATAAAGTAATTCCATAAATTAAATGTTCTCCAATAATAATAAAGTAATTCCATAAATTAAATGTTCTCCATTAATAATAGAATAATTTTATAAATGTAAAGTTCTCCATTAATAATAAAGTAATTCCACAAATGACCAGGAAACGTCAACAAAATATTATCGATGCCGGGTATAAATTTTACTACCTTTACAAATAATAATATTAATGTTGACCCAACTGATGGCTTAAAGTGTAATATCGTATCGTAGTTTTACTGCCCAATCATAATTATTAACGTAAACAGTAATTGTGTTTTGTTAGGTGATCGATTTTACTTTGTTTCCGTGGCTTGGGGCTACTGTAAAATAACGATGAAGAATAACGAGTAAATTGTGAACAGATTTTTTGTTTCTAGAAAACATAGGATAATAATACATGTCTATTTAAATTTCTTTTCGACAGAGCAGTAAATTAGAAACCGGAATGCAATGTGAAATATAACGTAAGTTTTATGTAATCCATATATTTATTTAAAACATTGGTTATAATCAATTAGGACGGGTTGTTTCACAGAATTTAAACAATTCAGTAAATTACAAAGTTTATATTCAAGTTCACTGAAAGTTATATTCATATTATGATATTATCCAATTTAGTAACTGGCCCTTAAAGATTTACATAAGTTTTAATGTTTTGGGACGCGTTTCAAAGTGATTGGTAATCTAGTATCAGCGTGGTGATATAGGATAATTATTCAGAATGCAAACGTTGCTTGAACTTTCTTTAGCCAATACACAAAACGGTCTTCTATACAAAGGAATACAATATTATAATTCGTTGCTGGGAACTATAAAGTCTGCACTCATTGATAGATTCAAGATGAATTGTAGGAGCCACAATCAAAATGCATATGTGGAAGTCATAATAAATTAGACATTTGTAAACTTGGATGTAATGGCTAAAATAATAAAGTCATTAGTATATTACAGGTTCCGGACAGTTCGGAAGCTTGGAAGCGCAACGGTTTATTATATTTATCAAATATTACAAGTATTATATTGTTTTCATCGCATTCCTTTGAGACCGTCATTAGTACGTTGTACTTCGTAGTTAGCAACTTACACTTTCTACCAACAAGAACTCATCCCTTATAAGGACACCCATGCCCATTCCGTCCGACAAAGCATCACGTGCTTATTACCGATTCATTATAATTATTACATAATGCCTATGGCCCGTTCTCATTATGAATGGTTCCGCGGAACGAGGCAAGCAAGGTCATGGCGGTGTGGCCGGATTGAGTATATCATTCTATGCGCAAAATAATATCAATTGGATACGTCACGATAGTGAAAACGACGCCTAATATATATTATTTGTTCTAACGAGACTCTCGAATGTATTTTCAGCTGATTTGCAAAAATTCTAGTGAACATATTTTTCTAATAGAAATACGGATGTGATAGAAAAAATAATAAAACAAAATGATAAAGTTGTCACTTAAAATTATTAAAATAACCCAAACTAAACCCTAAAAACCTATATATCTATCTAATTAGATAGATAAGTTACAATCAAGACTTGTTTTATTTAAAAAGCAAAGGCATGCAGCAGAATTCAACGAAGTTTACTGTAAACGTTTATCTGTTTTTATTTCGTGATTTCAGTATATATGCCAATGATCTAACGTAAAAAAACATAACACAACATGATAAAACGGATCAATGTTTTAATTTTGACATTTTAAAACAGTGAATTTGACAATGTGAATAAACTAAACTGTAATAATTATTTTTTCTTCGATCATGAAGCATATGAGAGTTTAAATTTAAAATTAAAAATGTAACTCAATTTCATTTGTGGGATTTGACAGTTAACTCATATGTGGATTTATTTTTATTTTTTTTCCGTGATTCAAACGATTAAAAAGTTTACTAGTTTTGTAATAAATTTTACGATTTGTATTAACTTAATTTACACTAACTGTTAGCACTCAAAAATACATGTTTGTGGTCTGCAACCCATGGTTTATCTGTAAATAATTTCGGTTGGGAAAATGTATAAGATTTTCATTGGAAGAAATTTATTCTATAGTAAGTTTTTAAGATCTTTATGATAACGCATTGGAATTTAGGAAAATCGCCTTCAATGGTTGCTTTTTACAGACCTTTTGGAATGTATTTAATTGTATTAAAAAGGTTTTTTTTTTCATCAGAAATTTTATGAATTTTCCTAACTATCTTTCCCAGCTATTTATTTATTGATAAATCATTTATTTGTTGTAGTTTTGCTTGAGTAAGCACACTACAAAGAGATGTTCATGGCCACTTGAAAATAGATTGAAAGTAAAAAAAAAATAATGAATGCCTTTAAAAACCTTCCCAGAAACGAATTTAAAAAAATCATGTACGTGGCTCCTTCACACTTTGCGGACACCGTGAAGCGATGTTCGTGTGGATATATATGGTCCTTAAAAGTGACATAATTTTTCATTATCATTCACATTGGCAGAGGCATAATTAATTTTATTGTTATGGCTTTCCAAATGAATACATGTGATTAATTTTTTTAAGTAGTGAATCGGTCATAAAATGTTGATTAATTTGACAAGTTCTTAGAAAAAATATTATTTTATTGTGTTTATTTTTACGCTTGACGGCTGTGTTACATTACAAAGAGATTTTAAAGCTAAAAGGCGAAACAACTGATAAAGTGAAAAATATATTATACCAGGAATATTTTTTTAATGCAGGTAACTCCGTTAATGGAGGACTGAACGCAGTTGGCGCTAACAAAAAAGTGTCCAAAGAAGCGAAGCTAGCTGTACACAATTGAGTGCTGGTACTTACCCTGATGTATGGAAGTGAAGCATGGAACTGGCAGAGAAAGGATGAAAGTAGACTGAATGCTGTTGGAATGAGATCCCTGAGGCGTACGTGTGGTAAAACCATGTATGATCGTGTGAGAAATGTGGAGATCCGCAATGAGTAAGATTAAGAAAAGGATACTTAGATGGTGTGGGCATGTAGAGCGAATGAGCGAAGAAAGGAGTGTGAAGAGAATATATGATGCGAATGCGAATGGTGGCAGAAGTCGGGGACGCCCGAGGAAGACATTGCACGATCAATCGGGCTATGTCAAGAGTCAGAAAAAGAGAAGAGTATGTATGAGACGATGTATGAATGTGAATGAGGCAAGAAGTGTGTGCCAAGACCGAGTTGTTTGGCGGTCCGTCCTCTATGCCTACCCCTGCGGGAAAACGGCGTGATGGTTAGTTAGATAATTTTTTGTTTGATGATTGTGAAAAATTAATGAAAGTAGTAATGTTATTCCAAAATACAGTTTGGAATTTGAAAGTGAAATTGCTAAATACCAAAAATAAAATTTAAAAGAATAGTATATCTGGTTAGTATCGTCCTCGTGAAAGAACACCACTCAAAATCGAAACGTTGGCTTTAACCGAGTTTGGTGACCAGATCTGAATAGCCAAGTTCTTCCTAACCTTCCTCTTTCACATTCATTTCATTCCCTTACCTACCCAATTCAGCCCCAATAACAGACACAAATGGGAATGCTATAGTCCTGCACTCTCCAAACGGTTAGGAGCAATTTGGACCCTTGTCCTGGATTTACGCTCAAAAAAGACTTTTCAAAACTGGTGGACGAAATAGCTGTCACACATAAAACTCATAACACATTGGATACGGACAGCCTGGAGGTACGTCGAAACCAAAAAAAATAGTTTTTAAAATCAATATGTTTCGTGTAGTGTTTCACCATTAAGAAAAAAATTATTCGTAGTTAAAAGTAAGTAACTTTTATATTAGGGGTTAATATTTAAAAGCTCCACATAATGAATCATATTTTTTTAATATTATATATTTGCGGGACTTTTATTTTGTGTCAATAAATCGTTTTAATGGTGTTCATAAATTTTTCGTCAAAATGGCCTCCTAATGAACAAAACAATGATATTAATAATTATGGCGAAAAGGTTTAGTATTGCATTACGATTATATTTGACCCTACACGAATAGTGAGTCAATATAATGTTATTCCGATAATTATATTGATTTGACTTAAATACAACAGGCAGGAATAGTTATTCGTGTTACGTGAACGATTGATTTTTCTAATAATTATGAAAGTAATTGTTTGAAAACTGTCAATTGAAAGCGACTCTTTGTAAAAAAATTCTGACTTTTCCCACAGTATAAATAAGTTGGCTTTGATTTCCTTTCTTGGTTTTTACGTTAGTCAATATGCAAATGAAATGTAAATTTTAAAAACTCCAAATTAATGGAATAATAATCATTTAAGATAAATATAGAACCCAAGGGACATAAATATTAAAAATCAATCATTTTTTTTCTTTAAGTTTGGCCCCGTAAACATAAAATGCACTTAACCCCCGCAATTCAAATTTCTACCGATTTATAACATGTTATTTCTATTGAATACTTTAAGTTTTTAAGTTCATTCAAAATATATGTTGTTTTTGAAGATAATAACTATACTATATAGCAGGGGATCCCACCCCGTGCCCGCCACTATTCGACAGTGAAATATTTTTTTCACAAACATTAATTAAAAATGTGAATTATTTTATATTTATTTGTTTGAGTTTTAATTTTTTTATGAACCTAGGTTTATTTAATACGTTTGTATGTTTTCGATATTGTATGTATGAGTGGTTCCTTTGCTGACAGTACTTGTCGCAATCTGTCTAGCGGCGAGCCTAGCTTCACGCTAGCCAGGAGCAGAGAGTTCTATTTGCACATCACTCCTTGTACACGCAGAAAACCCGAAGTGAACGAACGCCACGAACTGAGCCGCTGATTGCCGAAGGCACCAAAACACATGGCACATGACTCTGCCAGCTCTGTCTCTCAGTGAAAGCAATAAGCATGGCCCCGACAGCCAAACTGACAGTAGTCACGTGCTCGTACCGTCCCGATCGGTTCGGCGATCATCGGCTCACTTCGGGTTTTCGGCGTGTACAAGGAGTGATGTGCAAATAGCATTCCCCTCCTGGAACCGCATTGTTGTCATTTTGATTGCGATTGCTGCCCCGAGTTTGTCGATTAAAAATAGGTGGTGCCCGCCACCCTACCGATATTTTAGAATGTGTTATAGAGTACAAAAAGGTTGGGAACCCCTGCTATATAGAGTCGAAACGGTTATTATACGTAAGTCCATCGATAGAAAATAAATCGAAAAGTGCTATAAAATGGTTGAAAGTATGAAAAAATTCAGAGTGTATAAAAGAGTGTGCTATAAAATAGTACAGCCCTTAATAAATAGACACTGATTTCAAGCAATTTTTCTGGTAAAAGTTCAAATTATTATCCATTTTCATAAGTTGATTTCAAAAGAAAAATATCTGCACGAATTGCAAAGTATTTAGCTTGCTTCGTTTTTATCGGTATTTTTCTGAGAAAACGTGATAATTTCTTTTGGCAAGTATCAATACAAAATGAGCCAATTTTACGTCACATTTTGGCGGATTGTTTATTCCGTTGCGTCTTAAAACTTCACTCATTGTTTATTTTTAATTTAGCTTCACGAGAGTAGGTATTTTGTGAACATATTTTCATTGCAAAGTGTTAGAATCACTTCATGTCATTTGTTAGATCATTGCTCTAATTTCTCACAAAAAATTGTTCTTTTGCCAGGAAAGCAAAAGTTTGAGGATTTAATTTCATCGAAGAAAAATATAAATTTAGTTGTTTTCCACAAACGACATTCTTATAACATTCACAAATTTTTGGATAATTTTTCAGATGTCTCCCATTGCAGTTTTTTTTAGTAGTGGAGGTTTGTGGTATTTATCACTAGAGAAAAAAATTCTATTTGCCGAAAGCGGTTTGTACCAAAAAGAAATTCTATGTTTTTAATTTGTCATAAAAAGATGAACGCAAGAAAAAACGATAACATGTGTTTTTTCCATATCATATTTTTTATCAAAAGGATCATCCACTTGATTTGAATATCAATGCATATGCTTTTACTTTCTGAAAGTATCGATTAAATCGTATCATTAAAATTTTAAGGTACCTAATAATGTATTAAAATTATAAGGTACCTAAAAATGTATTAATATTTACATATGTTCGGGGAAAACGAATTTGTATTTCTTTTTCTGACTTACTTATTCAATATCCGTTTATTGAATTAATAAGCAAGAACTGTCATAACGTTTTTGCCATTTTACACGGTGTACTGTATCTAAGTCATTTGAAAGGTTTCTTGTTATGCTCTAGAGAATACAGTAAATAAATCATTGTAGGAAGGTGAAACTGACCTAAACTATTCTTTTTATTCTGATTATTCCCACTACTCAAAAGGAGAACATACATTTCAAAGAATCTCTGCAGCGCCATTAGAAAAACAAACCTCATATAATATTACATTACACGAATATTTACTATATTTATAGTACTGTGAAACGTTGGCCAAACTCGAACACGAAACAACAGCTGGCCTAAAATATTATTTGATTAGAAATAGACGATGACGTCAGACATGCAGCAACATGGTTTGATTTAAAAACAGAGTGGTCAGTGAAACCAATGGAACCAACCTATGCCTATCACTCCACAGAGAATGGCTGGCGAATATGGCGAAGGTCATATATTATTTTTTAAAATTATATTGACATCCGTCAATCAATATTTATAATGACAACACTGATCGAATCTATTTTCAGAGTAATCTGAATGGTTGATTTACAACTTTGTATGCACGTGGAGACGCCAGATAAAAATTCTTTTCTGTACTTGTGCGGATATGTGGGCGATTATGTTGTTTTAGAATCGGCCCAATAATAGCGTGTCTCGTGGTGATATCAATAATCAATTAGCGATAATAATGATTCCTTTTCACGAGGCTAACCAAACAATTGATCATAATAGAAGCACTCCTATTTTAGGACTGCGTTAATGACGCTATTAGATTTTAATTAGTTAGCAGTTAAATTTATGTATTTGCCAAAATAATTTGCACATGCATTTAAAAGTACCTAATGTAAATAAGCTCGTAAATAATGTTTATGTTCCGTGCATACATTCGGCGAATATTGCTCGTAGTTCTGCAAAATCAGTTTCAACCCATAGATTATCGCATATTATTAAGCTCACGAAACTCAAAATCAATCCAGCTAATCCCTTTTTTCTTGTGTAGTGTAGAGTCATTCATTAACTATATAAGGATTATGAAATTCTAAAAATAAATAAAAATCACTCCGCCCTACTACACGTGTAACTATTGGAACAGATTTATAATACATTATAACATGGCAGATTCAGGTACCATCGAGGGACAAATGACTTTTCCAAAAATCTTGTTTTAAATTATTATGAATTTTAATTAGGAAAGGATAACCATTTTTGACAATTATGATGAAAAAACTAGGATTTTACTGTTTTAGGATAGTCAAATGTAAAAGTTCATTACATGATAATATTAGTTCCCTTAGTAGGTAGTAAGATTATTTCATATATTTTCTTATTTCTCAAAGAAAAAACGATATCGAAGCGTTTGAATTTTATTTATATATTGACAAATAAATTTTCTACAACGATTTAAAATGAGCCATTTTTGATTTGCAGCCAAAACGACATGTTCATCTTGAATTCGGCGGCGGCAGCGTTGACGTCACATGTGACGTTGAGGGCGGCCGTCTTACAAGACATTGGAGTTTTCTATGTCATAATGACGTTGTAGCCAGTTGGAACCGTTTTGGAATGTGCGATTTTAGGTCGTTTATTAAATCAGTAATTATGAAAGAAAATAACATTTTTAGTACGATCATCATCATCGGAAAAATAAATCTACTTAAAAAACTGAAACTTTAAATCACCCACACATTTTTAACGATATTCATAGATTTTCAAGATAACCATTTTTGTTGTTGTTAATACTTAGTTTTTTCTCTACTTAAATACACATTTTGTATTATCGTAAGTAATTTAAATAATTTTTTTGTTCCGCCATCAGATGAATATCTCTTGTAATACATCTACTTGGCATTAAAAATACTGCGAGAACTTATTAAAGTAATATATTATTTTAATTTTTAGTATACTTTGAATCCTGATGAAGGCACCATGGTTCAAAAACAAATTGTAATTTAATTTCAAATTGATTAAAAAATTGTGTGAAAAAAATATTTTACAATTTATTATTAAAAAAATAATACCTTCTGAATTTCAGTACATTTATCAGATTAGATAGTGTCCTCAGGGAAAATTTCTCCCTCATATATCACAGAAAAGATTCGGCCTGTAGGGCTGGTTAAAGAAATACATTTTGTTTTTGGTAAATAACGTGGAACCGCACTAGAGTCCCAACTACTCCCAACCGTCTGGAGTCATCGAGACTATGATACTATGGGGAAGAGAAAGGTGGGAAAGCACCTGGCTTTTCAGGTTTAGCCGTTTGCAATGCAGATCTAAACTTTCGAGAAATTTCCTGCTTTGGAAAACCGATTTGAAGTATTTGGAACAAATTTTTGCGAAGTTCAAGGTAAGATAATTCGACAACACAATATCACTTCTATACAAATAAACATACTTTTCACTACAATCTACCCTGATACCCTGATGGTGGACGCTGCAAAGCTGTCTGAATCATTGTCTAAAGGAAAGGAGATAGAATTGCAGAACGGCGTATTACCCTAAAATCAATCATAACTTTTAACAAATTTAAGAGAATCAATCAATCAATAACAAGAATCTTGAATCGTGATATAATAATAATAATGATGATTATAATGATTCATCAGAAGATGATGATGATGTCGATGACGACGACGATGACGACGACGACGATGACGACGACGACGATGACGACGACGATGATGATGATGATGATGATGAAAATAATAATTTCTATTGCATCTCGTGTAACATAAAACCATAATGTTATCTTACCTGTGCTTGATATTATCAACACAAACGTGATTCGGATAATGAAATCTCTATTTTATAACCTCCCCAAGAATCCAATGTAAATCGCATTAGCCGTGCAACTTTCGAGCTTTTATCCTTTCAACTCCAATAAAAGGCTACCTAAATGGATCGAGACTCGATCAGATCGGCTGACGTATGTTCATCCCTTGTTCCTTCTGCGGTACCAGTTGGAAAGTCCTCACAAATCGATTTAAGGTTTTCTCATTCCTTGGGAATATCCCTCTTTCTTTACAAGCATTTTCCGAAGGGTCTTCGCAAAGGAGCGATGAGAAATGACGTGACAATGTTATCCTCCTGTTTATCAGGACCAATTTTTCTTCGGACCGAGTATTTTCAAACACTTGTCACGTTTCCTGACCTTTGAAAGCCCAATTTTTCCTATTTTCTGTTGAATACAAAACGAACAGTTTTACATAGTCATCTGACGCTGAGTGAATGATTTAATCTATTTCAGAACGCTAGTTTTATTCTACATTAAAACAAAATTTAAAAACAGATACTTGAGCACTTCTCAATAAATTGCTTCTGTTTAACCCATCACAGACATTTGACATTTAATGAACACACCCATCTAAAAGAATGAATTTCAATATTTATCATGTTAATTATTCATCATGTTGTATTCTATCAATTAAGGCGCTTTTTGAAAATGGATCTTATCATATTATTTTAATCATAGGGAAGTCATAGTGTCTATTCATATACATACATTTTCTGTCAAAATGAGACTCATTCTTTATCGAGCCTACGTGTCTGCAATCGAGGGTAATATATTATGGCACTACATAAAAACATTTAATAAAAATGGTGGTTTTGAAAATAGTATGATGAAAGGTAATCAGGAATTTCATGGCTTGGGTGTAGCTAACGCATTTGCTTATAATTTTCAATTGGTATACAATAAAGAACTCCCACTTCTAGATATTAATGATGCGGACACAGTTAATACCAGAGGAGTGTCAAACGTCTATCTAAGTATGTTTACTGAATGAGTGCCATAAAAATCAACTCTCACTCTATCGGATCAAACTTCGTTTCTGTATTTTTGTATTGAAGGGTGCGCCGAGTTTCTTAAAACTCATCTTTAAGAGGAAGCTACAAGGCAAAAATGTGCAAATTCTTGGTATACCTTGCTTGCCAAACGGAGTCTAGAAAAGTTCGATAATCTCAGCTATAATACTGTATCTATTTGTTAAAAGTTGTTTCATTTATGCGTTCATACATTTCTATTGAAAAAAATTTTTTGTTAGTAGTTTACATTAAATTTTTTTTATTGAGTAATTTATTCTTTTATTTGTATTCTACTCAAGCGAAACGATAGAAAAACTCTCATATTACCTAAAGCGTATTTTTGGTATTTATTATGTACACCAATTCGTCACAAAGATGAATCAAAATGGTGATTTGGCGTTAAGCTTCGTCTTAACCTAGCTATTAGTACTTCTACTTTTCCAGAAGTATGGATAATTTCCAAGATATGTTCTATTTTTAAGAATGGATCTAAAATGTCAATCGATAATTTTAGACCAGTTGTCATACTTTCTGCTCCTGCTAACTTATTCAAAAATTAATTTATTAATTCCTTTCGCCTCAGATAGTCGCATAAATTATCCCTGAACAGCATGGTGTCAGAAAAGGAAGACTCACAGAAACCATTCTGATGTTATGATTTAAGATTTTCACGGCCAAAAGTATTTTTGTTATTTGTTTTGGGGTGTTATGCCGTGTTGCGCTAACTCCTTATTTAGCCAACGTTTAAAAATAACACATCTGCCCTGATGATGGACACTGCAATGTTGTCCGAAACGTTGGCTAAAGAAGGAGTTAGCGCAACACGGCATAACACCCCAAAAACAAATAGCAAAAAAAACATTCTGATGTTATTCATTGACTATGTTGCTAGGTCTTTAGACAGTGGATTTTAAGTGAACTGTTCTTATAACGCTTTCTCGAAAGCCTTTGATACCGTGAATCACAAAATTGTCCAAACAGTTTGTTTTTTAAGTTACCTAAAAAAACCGAAAGCAATTCCTTAGACATGGAATCTTTCAATCCGCGATTTTAAATTTGCTTTAAAAAAGTTAGTTAGTTAATTGCAATACTTTATTATTTTTGAAGGTACACAGAAACATACCAATGCTGGCATTGATACATGTTATCTTAATACTTAAAACGGTTCGAGTATATTGGACCACTATTATTTATACGTTTTGCAAATCAAATTATGAACGTCAAAATAACAAATAATAACTTTACTGGGATTCCAAAGATATTCCAAATCTATAAATTGAGTTTCAGCTCGCAAACCGGAAGACGCATCGTTGCGAATTGTTTCCGTAAAAGCCCCAGCGTCTGAAGTTATTGATAACACACCGGGCACGCAAAGCTTTCATTTTTTGTTATTATTTACTCGTGAAACCTACTTTGCAAATGACATGTTTACTTTATCAAAACTGATAAAAATAAACTTCTGAGTTTTGTTTCCAAACTCAGTCGCGAAGCTCTTAAAAGAGGCTTCACGCACTACAGCGAAGTTCAAAATGAAATATTTCAAATTCAAATATTTATTGTATTATTCGGTGAAAGTTTCCATTTTTTACAAGAACATGTTTGTGAGGTGAAGATACTATTTAGTAAGCTTAATAATTTGATGAATTCACGCTCTATAACGCTCACAAGGCATCACGGACATGCCTTGTGAGCGTTATAGGTCTTTTTTTATGATACATACGATTTAGCAAAATATAGTAGCTGTTTCTATATGGTGAGGTCTATGGACATATTACTTTACTGCTTTTTAGGAAAGAACTCTCTTTTTTGGAATTAACTCTTCTTTGGAATGAATTATTCTTCTCAAAGAACTCTTATTTTGGTATAAATCTTATTTGAAAAGAACTCTTATTTGGAAAGAACTATTCTTCTGAAAGAATTCTTATTTGGATATAAATCTTATTTGGAAAGAACTATTCTTCTGAAAGAACTCTTCTTTGGGAAGAAATCTTTTTAGAATGAATTTTTTTCTCTTCTTTAGAATAAACTCATTTTCGGAAAGAATCCTTCTTCAGATATAACCATTCTTTGAAAATAACTCTCCCTTTGAATTTGTCTCATTTCGGCTGATGATGGTAATCTTCGTGTTCAGTTGTATCTTCCCCTCCAGCAAATAAGTCCACTTGTCGAATTTGGTTAAAAAATTGAAAGAAATAAATTTCTCTAATAAAATAACGCAAGAAATTCCCACGAGCTTGTAAAACCACGCTTATTTAACGGCATAAGTCCGCAGTGAAGTCTGTGAACATTGCCCACTAGGCAGAAAATTCAAATCGCTCCATCCTTGAAACAAGGGAATTAGATTGAGAGTTTATAATAAATAAACAATTTTTACCCTCATAACATCAACGTTAAAAAACAACGGTTGAAAATAAATTTTGATAAAACACCCGATAATTTCTAATAGCCACAATTTTATATTTACCTCAAAAACCGCAACCTTTCTAGAATTAACGTGGTAATTTTCGCGAAAACACACGAATGAAGAGCATAAATTTTTGATTTAACAGGTTATTAAAATAGGGGCTTATTCCCACATTCTTTGAGAAATACTTTCCACTGAATATAATATAAGGGTTGGTTAAGGCCTGCGTTCTCAAAAAGACGGGGAACTTTTATTATTTATTCAATCCTTCAAAGTGAATATATTAATTCTGGAACATTTTTCCATGACTCTATTCGGACTTGATACGAATTATTGATGAGTTGACAACAACAATGAGTAGGTACCTACATTAATGCTTGACCTACAAAATAATTTTAAAAAATAACAAAACAAACCAGAAAAAGAATCTAATTTTATAAAGGAAATTTATGTGCTGACAAACTGTTTGCGTCAAGTCTAAAAGTTTTTATACTTCAACATACTACAACTTTATGTGCTGACGAACTGTTTTCGTCAAGGCTAAAAGTTATTACACTTCAACATACTGGAACCAAATTCTTTTACAATAACAATTTTCATGAAAATACGATGTACGAGAGATTTATATATAGTAATAATATAATATACCGCTCAGTGGCTCAGTTGGCATTAAGTTTGGGTTCCACCCAGGCTGGCTAAGTCCTCCATCACGATAAAAGCAATCAAACCTAGGAATGTTTAGGTTTATATATATATTTAAATCAAATGTGTATTTTGATACGCATTTTAAATAGATTCCTTCAGAGAGGTAAGCTTCGGTAACTTTGTTATTTGTGGTATTTTTGCTAGGTGTTCTTTTAAGGATATACTAACAAACGTAATAGGTTCTTACTATAAAAACACTCTTTTTACTTATAGCACTGCGGGAGTGTAATATATTGATTTTCAGCCTAAATTTCTTGATATTTAAACAAGAAGAAAATATTTCGGAGATATGATAATCGCTTCAGATTTGTTTCGCTATTCGCAATTGAAATCATCTCTTAATATATTTATAAATAGTGTCTGCACGTGGGTTCGTTTTTTAAACAAATCAACAGTTTTTTTTAGAGATTCATGGAATTTTGCACACAAACCTTCAAAACAAGAGGAAAGTCGCTGACTACATGAGATTTTGAACAATCATCCTATCCCCATTTCAATCGCTTAAAGCAGAATTTTGATAATTCTTGATGCTATTTTTCAGACTTATAAAATAAGAGAAAAATTACATCAGTTAGTATTGTTATAAAAAAATCTTGGTTAAGTATGAGGAATTACATCAAACATTGAGCAGGTAGAGTCTAGGTACATAGTGAATTCTCTAGTGTAAGTGAAGCCCCTAGCGTTAATTACCTGTGGAGGGTCTCGACAGGTCATGTTTTACTGGCGGTAAGCCTACCATACCCGCTTGTTCAGCGCTCTGTGTTCTCGTCTCGCGCATGAATTTCTCATGCGGGGTACCCTTGGATTGTTTCAGATTACGGCAAGAATTTCCAAACAGCGCCGACCTTCTTACGGGAGATGGAAATACCTGGGAGATTTACTGATCAAAGGAATTTAATGTTTTATTCTCTGCGTTTTATAATATTATACACGACCGTTGAACAGATGATCCCTAGAATTTTGAACAAAAATACATTTTTAATGAAACAAGGACAAAGACGGTAGTAAAAACTTTTTTCGGGACATTTTATTTTATATTTTTAATAGCATTGTGTAATATATACAGTATTTTCGGTTATCTGTGCGTTCTGCATAACTCTGGTTCAATGAACTCAAATTTTCTCTGAATTTAAGTATAATTTTAAAAACTGATTGCGAGAAGATTCAGAAAAAATATATTTTTTCAACGTGCAAAGTGATTTTATAATATTATTTTTGTAAAACGTTTAATGATTCATTTCATTATCAAATAATAAAAAAATACACAAAAAACACTCTTTCATTTTTTCGAAACAGGTAATGGACAGTAAGTCATTTCGTCATAAGTATTTTTAATCAGAATAGGATTTTATATAAAAAAAATAACATTCAAATGTTACCCAGAAAAATGATTTAGTTTGTAATCAAGGATTTTAGTAACATAAAATAAGATTGTCCAAAGTTACCCAAATGTCAATTTAACATTGGAATACACATATAATGGGGTTTTCGTCATGTTTTCCTGTATTTTGAAATATTAATTAAAAAATTTGGTAAAAACACCTAAAAACCCAAATACTTGCAGCTTACCCGTTCCAAAAATAAAAATATATTAAAAAATACCATAAGTGGTCCAATGTTACTGGAAAAAAACTAAAACTTTGTTACGGTACCTGTTTGCCTATTGAAATTAATTGTATTGGGTATATCAACAAAAAAAAATTAAGTACATTCTTACATTAAAATGTGCTCAAATTTCCTTAAAATTTTAATTGTTTTAAATAATTCATTCCAAACTCAATACTCAGTTTCAAAGATATGAAAAATTGCTAACTTTCAGTAAGAAATGGTAAAAATCCGAAAAAACATAACCATGAGAATAAATATAATTTAAAATGTTAGGTTTTTATTTTGTTTCTATATCGACATAAACTTTCGGTATCGTTTGAATTGCCATTGCTGATTTGCATAAAAAGATAACCCCGTTCGTACAGAGGGCGTTTGTGACGTCACTCTCATCAAAGTTTGCAGGAGCAGTCTTGGTTCTCAGTTCATTTATCTTAGTAGCCTTTAGCGTTACATGCATGCGTTATAGTAAAATATTCGAACTGTTTGGGAAATAGCGATTTTAGAGAGAAAAGATTATAAATAAATAAATAAATAAATAAATAAAAATATTTTTTTAGTGCGATAATAAGAATCAGAACCAGAAATATTTTAGATGTTTTAAAAAGTGTCCCTTATGTTGAGAATATTCTAAACAATGATGTTAAAAATGAGGTTAAAACTAATCCTCTCTACTTGTACGCTTTGCCCAGTGTCGTCACATTCTAGTACCTACCACGTAGTTTCTGCGGTATGTAGTGTATCGGATACCAGAACAACTATGTGGTATTTTGCCGATCAAACTACGAAAAGCTCGGCTCGTAGCCATAATAAGAGGAGCAATTCTCCGTACAAAGCTGTTCGGGAAATGGCCACCATAAACACACAAATACAACTAATTTATTCAAAATTTTCAAATGCCTGAAATGTTTCATATTTTTGCTGCCCTGCTTCTGGAAATATGCATAAAATATACATTAAAACTTTTCGCTTTTTGATTGCTGGCTATCCGAATTTCAGTAAAGGAAAATGTTTGTTGAAATAAAAAAACAAACTCCCATTTTGAAATAACCTTTAACATATATTTTTTGTGGGTCTGTAAGAATCTGAAAGGCAATGGCAAAAACACCACATTATTCTCTATAGTAAACATCATAGTAGATTACCCTGATGGTAGTCAACCTCCGGTAGCAGACGGGACTAGAAGAAAAATTTATTATCTCACGAAAGTTGTCACCGTTCTAAAATGGTGAACCATGACATCATAATTTTGAAAATATTTAGAGTCTAGAGAGAATCGTAATATAATTGTTGGGAAATGCATTGCTATAACTAAAGACATTTCAAGCAGCATTTATTTATCAGCCAGGACTATAGTGAAAGTTTTTACTGATTTGAAATATCTGCAATTACATTAAAAATATCTCATTTCAAATATGGAAAACATATTGAATTTTGTCACTGCTTTTCTTGGATTTCGATATATGTAGGAACGTATGTATAACTTCAACATATAACCTCTTTTGAGTATTTTTTTCACTTTTCAAAAAAAAAAACATTTTGGAGGAAAACCGTAAGAGAAGAAAAAATCACAAAACATACATAAAATCGTAATGCCGAATCAGGAAATTGCATAACATCACATTTTAGCACTTGTATTACTGTGGGTTGACGGAAACCCTGTGTTGGGAGGCGGGTATTGGTACCGCTGCCCCGGAACCCTTTATTGGATATCAACACCTCTGCCATTGGTCACCCCAAGTGGTTCGCTACAGCCGGTGACTTATCAGGGTTCCCCGGGGTGCAGTTTGTATAGGTCTACTCACCTACTCTGCGTGGCGGGCTGAATCAGGAGGGACTGGTTGAGGGAAACTTTTTGACCTCTCCAGCAGGACTCTCTCGGAAAATCGCCTTGCATTGCAGTGGGAGGGATGGATTTATAGGTCTGTGACTCCTGGACACACTGACCCTCAGATTACATCAGATCAGACCTTCCACACAGCATTCTCAAAGATGACAAAGGCCTTGAGGGACATTTCTATCCTCAAATCCTCCTGGGTGGAGCTAATATAAGGGGCGCACTGTATCACTGGACTACAGTCAGACGAGAGTGATCTCGGATTTCTAGAAGCTAAACAAATTAACGTTCATTAAAATAACTCAGGAATAAATACGTATTATGCTCAAGTAATTATTATTATCACTATCACTACCGTACTATCTCCGCAATATAAAAGTCACTAAGCGAAGATAGCCATCTTAATTTGATCGTAATTCTTTATTTCTCATAAGAATAACAGTCAATCTTTTTTTACAAGCTCTAACCACTCATTTTATCTCTCTACAAGCCACATGCCTGCGTTAATGTTGTAATCTACGAAAATGGGCTGAAAGATCTCTTTGCAGATTGCTGAAATGATAGCACTTAAAATCTGAAGTATTTCGTTGATTTTCTCGAATAGAATCATAAAAAAAACCTCAATCGAAAGAAATAGCTTTTAAAAAAAACTTTCGCGTTCCTACGAAAGAGTTTTTTAATTTCTTGATATTTGCTGCAAATTATGTAACACAAGTACAATAAAACTATTCGAAAACAAATTGTCTTCAAATTATTAGACCGTTATATGTTAAAAATTTTATGTGTCATTGTGCTTTTCTATAGCGGTATATGATGCTAAATATGGTTTCAGGACAAAATTACTCAGAAGTGAGTAATTTTGTCCTGAAACCATATTCTTTTTCAGTGTCGCCCAAACCTCTAACGGTGTTGGACGCGAGTGAGCGCCGTAAGCGGTGAATAAATAAAATAACACCTTCAATCCAAGACAAATTATATAAATACATAAATTTACGGAAAATATATTTTTTTAACCTGAAAAAATGGAGGAAGCGGTTGATCCGCATGCCTTCATAACAAAGGCGAAACAAAACATAAGTGACTTACATACAATCATGGAAGAAAATAAACTTACCAAAGAAACCAAATCAAAAATGATGAAAGAAATAAATAACATCATGGAAATGATATCGCACATGGCAATAGAATTAGCTAAATTACAAGAAAAGTGTGATATTCAAGAAAAAAACCAAGCACAAAAATACCCATTTTCATACTCTTCTGCAGTAAAAAACTTAATATCAAAAACGCAAGAAAAACGATTTCCTATAATAATTAAAAGCTTAAAAGAAGAAGACACTGAAAAATTAAAAGAGAAAATACAAAAGATTAAAATATCGCAGTTGGGAATTCGAGTATGCGAAATTAAAAAAACAAAAAAAAACCTTATAATAACATGCCCAGAAAAAGAAGACGCAAAAAAATTAAAAGATAAGATAAATGAAGTCGACAAAACCATAATAGCGGAGGTACTTCTGAAAACGGATCCATGCGTAATATTCAAAGGTCTTGACAAAGACTATACCGAAAAAGAATTCTTAGAAGACATCATTGAACAAAACAACGACATCAAAATGATATGTGAAAAATACCAAGACAAAGAAATATTACAAGTTAAGGCCATCATTACAAACAAAAAAACTAACAGCAAAAACTTAATACTACAAACAAATCCCGAAATGAGACTACATCTTGTTAATAAAAAAAAAATTCATCTAGGATTCATGAGAATCTATGTAGAAGACTGCAGTCCTCTTACCCAATGTTTCCACTGTCAAAGATTTGGACACACAGCACAAAAATGCTACAATAGAATGAATAAACCAACATGCAAGCACTGTTCAGAAGATCATCCCATCTCCGAGTGTAAATCCCTGGAACTGCCACCCAAATGCGCTAACTGCAACTCAGCTAACAAGAAGAAAGAAATAAACTCCTTGAACAGTAAAATGAATGAAGTAGACCACCGAACAAACAGCGAAACATGTAAGTTCCGATCTTACATGCTTAAATTAGCCAAAGAAAGAATTAACTACGACATTGAATAAAAACCTTATAAATAATTTTGTAAAATACAACCGAAAATGCATTAAATGGATGATTTCTTAAGTAACGAATTAGAGTTAAATATTAAAATTCAAGAATATGAATGTATATGTACCGATTCGTGTAACAAAATTATTTCTAAAAACATCAATGATATAATTATTATGCACATAAACATCCGTAGCGTTCAAAAAAATTTAGATGAATTAATTCTAAAAATAAATAATTTAATTAAAAAACCGGACTTTATAGTGTTAACCGAAACATTTACGAACGCTGAGTCACCGTCTTACCACTTACCTGAGTACAACTATATTTCTACCAAAGTAGACATCAATAAAAATTCGGGAATAATAATATTTGCAAGCAATAAATTTAGTATTGTTAACATATTAGAACATCCAATACACTTAGTAAACTGCATCGAAGTACATTTCAAACTCGGCAAATCCATATACCATCTAATAGCTATCTATAGAACGCATGGCTCGAGTATTATTACATTTATTAATGACCTCAAATACATATTATTAAAATTAAAAAATAAACTTTGCTTCGTCGTAGGAGATTTTAACGTTAATATTAATGAAAAAATAGAAAATAATAACAAAAATGAATACATCAATTGTATGACTGAACAAAATTTTATATCTTGCATAAATAAAAATACTAGGGAAATAAAAGAACATACTCCATCTTGTTTAGACCACATTTGGACAAATATAAACATTAAAGATCTTCACAAAATAAAATCAATTGTTTGGAAAACTAACATAACTGATCATCACTCATGCTTACTTCTGTATAATAATAATATTAAACATAAAAAACATAATTTATTAACCAAAAAATCAACAATAGATATGACTATTCTCTCTGAAAAATTAAAAAAGGAAGATTGGAATAATGTTTTAAACAGTGATGATACTGAAATTTGTTCGACTAACTTCGAAAATATTATGTCACAACACATTAAAAATTCGACAACTGAGATAACAACACACATAAAATCAAAATTAAGATGTTTAAAACCTTGGATTACCAAAGGACTTATTATATCTATCAGAAATAAAGAAAAACTTTACAAAATAACTTTAAAAAATCCCCAAGATGAAAAAGCATATATTTTCTATAAAAAATATAAAAATAAATTAACATCTTATATTAAAAAAAGTAAAGAAGAGTATTTTAAAAATAAAATATTATCTTCAGAAAATAACCATAAACAAATGTGGAAAACTGTTAATTTCGCCATAGAAAATACAAAAAAAACACAAAACATTAAGTACATTGAACATGATAAAAAAATTATAGATGCCAATATACAGCCTAAACAATGTGCAAACATATTTAATTCCTTCTTTGCAAATGTTGGGAAAAATCTTGCGAAAAATATTCATAAGCCTTCAAACCAAGAAAACCATAAAAATAAAAATATACAGAAACGTAATATACTTTCAATGTTTGAAACAACAACAGAATGTGAAATCTCGAAAATAATAGAAAATATGAAAGGAGGTTCGTCCCCCGGTTTTGATTCTATTACGACACACATGTTAAAAACTATGAAACCTCACTTAATAAAACCTATCACTCATTTAATAAACTTAAGTTTAACAAATGGAATTTTTCCAATGAACTACAAAACCACAATAATCTCACCTATTTACAAATCTGGAGATCCACATCAAGCAACGAATTATCGCCCAATATGTCTAATTTCTAATATAGGAAAGATCTTTGAAAAAATAGTTAAAAAACAATTGGTAAATTTTCTAGATAATAATAAAATATTACACAAAAACCAGTTTGGCTTTATAAAATCACTCAGCACACAAGATGCTATTGCTAACGTAACTTCATACATTTACGAATCACTAGATAAAAGTAAAAAATGTGCGGGTATATTTATTGACCTTAGAAAGGCATTCGATAGCATATCCCATGAGATGCTATTAAAAAAATTGAATAATATCGGCATAAAAGGCAACGCGATTAAATGGATCACCGACTACTTAAAAAACCGTCCTCAATTAGTAAAAATCAATGGTGTTAATAGTGATCAAGAGATTACAAGCTTTGGAATCCCCCAAGGTACAGTGCTTGGACCAATTCTATTTACTATATATGTAAACGATATTTTTTTTCAACCTTTACACGGTCAAATTACGTCATACGCCGATGATACAGTATTAATAATAAGTGATAAGACTTGGGAAAATGTAGAATTAAAGGCCACGGAAGACATCAACACGCTCAAGAATTTTTTCGACACTAATTTACTGTCACTTAATAATGAAAAGACATTTGTAATTCCATTTGCAATACATACAAATGATACTCCTAAAAATTTTAACATTGTCATACATAATAATACTAAAATTCACAGCCAAAACTATTGCAAATCAAACTGTACAGTACTAAAAACAACAAATAAAATTAAATATCTAGGAGTAATTATTGATAAAAATCTGAAATGGAAAGAACAAATAAGTCAAGTAGTAAACAAAATTAGAAAATTAATATATATATTTTTAAGAATTAGAAACTTTCTGTCGATAAAAAATCTATATTTAATTTACTATGCCTTAGTTCAATCCACTTTACAATACGCTATTATTAGTTGGGGATCCGCGTATAAATGTAACCTTCTTCCAATTGAAATTATACAAAGAACAATTATTAAAATTATATTAAAAAAATCCTTTGACTACCCAACAGAACGCCTGTTTGAAGAATTTCAAGTACCTACATTTAAAGACCTATATATTAAAAACTCATTAATCCAAATTATAAAAGAAAAAGATAAATATCAATTTTTAAATGAAAACAGAACGCGACTTAGACATGTTTTTCTATGCCCAAAACTAAATACGTCTTTTGCACAACATCATTATACTTACCAGGGAAGAACTTTTTTCAATCGTTTACCAGAAGAAATCAGAAGCATTAATGATAAAACCCGAATACTGCTCTCTGTCAAGAGACACTTTAAAAATATTCTGAAAAAAAAAAAACTACTGTCACTTAATTAATCTCACAAATATCCTTAGTTTTCCATAGCTTCCTTTCTTTTTAAAAATTTAATAAATAATATATTATCCTTCACTACTTTCCAAAGAAATATTACAGCAAACATACATTTATGTACAATGAATTATTTAAGTACTAACTAACAACAACATTTATGTACACTCCCCTTCCATACACAAGCAAATGCTTTCAATGGAAGAGTAGTAAAAAACCAATGATGTAAAATGAATTATGTCCCATGTAAAACATATTATTAAAAATAAAAAATAATTATAAAAAAAAAAAAAAAAAAAAAAGTGAAATTCACGTATCTACCAACATTGCACTACCAGAATTACTTAAGTTACACACGACAAACACATTCTTTTTTATGGGTTTAAATTTTAGAGAAATTTTGTGAGCTAAATAAATTTTGTGAGGTAAATAAATTTTGGGAGCTAAATAAATTTCATAATATGTATTTGAATTCTTCGTTCTCCGAATATCCGAATCCAATATAATGACGACTATAGAATCATAATTTGATACAGAAGATACAGCAGCGCATCGAAAATGTTCACGGAAATAGGAAAAAATGGATTTACCGGCCTAATGAGACACCGGGTCACTGGAGCCAGGATGCGGCTAATGGCCTCCGCCAGCACGGTGGTGACCGCAGCCTACCAGCACCAAGCGCCGCTCCTGAGTGAGCGCTGGGCCCAAGCTCACTCAAGACCATGCCCTACATGGTTGTAATTTAAAAAAATCTATTTTTGCATTTTCTGCTATCCAATAAACCAGGACAACTTTACACAGACAAACTCAGACAGACTCACAAGATCCACATTACAACATATGTTACACCAACCTACAACTAAAACAACTTTTGGACAAAGAAATATGCAGTATTATTCTATAAAATTATTTAATGTCCTCCCTTTTGAAATAAAAAAAACATTAAAAAAATAACTGACTTCAAAAGAAACATTAAGAAATGGATTATGGATAAGGGAAGGATGAATATAGATATAATTTTACAACCCAACAAAGACTAAAGCTTGTATTATGTTTTATTTTTCTCTAAACATTGTTTTTTAATTTTCTATATAGTATTTTAACATATGTACTTATACTATTTCAAACACATAACCATGTACAATATGACCTTAGAACGGGGTACCCCAGTAAGGACACATTATATAAAAAAAATTGTTAAATAAAAAAAAAATTAAAAAAAATAAATAAAATAATACAGGACGTGTAGGATTGCTCTAACCTCCCCACATCATGGAATTAAAATGAATTATTATTTATAAAATATTTATTTTAAATTAAATTAAAATATAATAAATGAAATATTATTTACATTTAACTTTGTTATTATTGCTATTATTCTTGAAAGGAAACAAATTAAGGTTATGTTTTTTTGAGCTGCGTAATTCCAGTTGGTCTAATTTTCTCCGTGTGAAATTTAGTCCGTGAACAATTCTGACAGCGTATTTGTATGTAAAATTTACGCCTGTTCAATTTTGTCGGTTATCCAATAAATATTACAAAGTTTTTCTACTTACGTCTTCCTAAGCTTTATACTACAAACATTTCGCTGAGTTAAAAATTGGGTAATGAAGTTTCTTCCCTCATATTACGTTTATTTTAAAGCTTGTGCGATTCCATAAATATTGGTAACATTGGATGAAGAACTTCTAATTAGTAACCAAATATCGGTTCGTTTCTTTTCTGGGTACTTACTGAATAGATAATATTACAATTGGGTATTTCTAAAAATATGTTGGGGAATATAGTCGTTTGCATTAATATATGTATAAAAAAGGGATTATTATTTTTTAAACTTTCATTATTGTTGCATTTATGAGGTAAAAATAATGATACGATAAAAATTATCCTTCAAGGGGTGCTTAGCTATTAATTATCAATGATCTTAGCTATCAAGCCACTACAACACAGGAATGTGCATAGCATGGTGGTTAAAAATTCTCAATGACTGTAATAAACAATGAATTGTAAATGAATAATATTTTAAAAAAAATGAATAGATGAATGATTAAATTTAGGGTTATATGGGGAACAAAAGTTATTTGCAAAGAGGAAGAGTTCTCAAGCAGTAAAAAGTTTCAAAAATTTTTTCCAGAATTAATGAATATTTAGTTGATTTCTTTCTAAATTTGTTTGTCATGTTTTTTTGTAAGTAAAACATTTTATTTTATGAAGTTGATTAAGCCTATTCGAAACGTCTCTTCGGTTCATTTGGTGCACAAAAGCTAGAAAAGAAACTTAATTTCAACATTTAAGAATAACACCACCTCAAAATAAAAACCGTTTTCAAAATGTAATAAATATTCTTTAACGAAAATAAGCTTTTCATTGTAGCTAACTGGCGTTTTTTTATTTTCCATTGGTATTTTATTGGGCTTAAACAAAAGCTGTGAAGCGAAACCTTTTGTATCTTTACGCCAACATTATTCGGGATATCTTTACCATTGCTTCATCGCCGTGACGTATCAAAAGCTTGGAACAAAGATTTGTGACAAAGTGGTATAGGAATAATACGGGCATTATTCATAATCCAAAATTTCCATAGCCTTATTTGGAGCAATGGATGTTATCATTTGAAATATAACAAAATGGTTCGAATCATTGAAATTTTAAGCACAATACACTTTTTAGTTATAATAACGAAAGAAAATTAATTAGCAAATTTTCACGCGTTAAGAATCATCGGATTGAATTTGATTTTCATGCAATCAAATAAAAATGTGTCTTAGAGATACTATATCTTAACACACAAAGATTTTGGTTCCACAGTGGAGTCAAGATTTTCAAATCATAACTTTCTTTCGCCAAAAAGTCTAAATGCATGTGCTCCAAAGCTGGTTTTTATTTCTTGTCCCTATAAGCTATATTCACCGATATTACATATCACATTCCCGGTTCCCATTTTATACTGACTCACAAATCCCCATTAGCGGCTTTTGCGGTAGTAAAAACTGTGAACATTTTTTTCTTTATTTTCATACGAAGCAGATACTTTGTGATATGACCCCGTAATTTAAAATAAAAAGCTTTTAAAACGTCATTTTTATCTTATATACCGACCAGGGGGTCTCGCACAGTGAAATCAATAACTTTACAATATCGGATCGATAGGCGCCGTGATTACCAACGATTTTATTTGATTTCCCGAGCACGGTCGCGCTGTTGACAGCCAGACCCATAATGATAAGTAATCGATATACGCTGGTAACAGTGGAGGTATTTTCTATGAATTGACAATTCGAGAAGTCATACAGCTACGTAAAAATATAAATAAATTGTCAACGTTGAATTGAAATAACAACCTAACCTAAATTCGTCATCCAGTCATTTTGCATGGCGAAAGACATTAATTAAAAAGATGTGTATTTTTTTTTTTTAAATTAACCATATAGAGGAGGCCCGGAGGAATACAATTTCCCTCAGAGCCTGTCTTTTGGGATGCTGTGAGGAGGGTCTTTTTAAAGGAAAAGAAGGAGAGGAAGTTCTGAGAATGTAAAAGATTTGAGGGTTGGAGAGGAATCTAGGGATCCGTGTGTCCAGGAGTCTAGTTGGGAGTCTGTCCAGTTGGATAGGTCAAAGGGTCTCCCCAAACCATTCTGAACACACCTCGCCCGATGAACCAGGACACCCCTGCTAAATCACCAAACGTAGCGAATCAGTTTTCTAATAAATGGTTCCCGGGGCGGCGTTACTCAAACCCGCCTCCCAAATTGAAATGTAAATTGACAGTATATCCGATACTAAGGAGTCGGCTCTCAGAAAATATCTTATCAATCATTGACAGTGCTTGCACATATCGCTAACTGACCACAGATGATGAAATTAGTCAATATCGTATTGACATACCTATGACACATTATAGATCGTCCATGCTAGACCTCCTGGTTTCGCAACTACCGAAGCTTCTTCAGGGCAGCATAATACTTTACAAAATTCGTTCTAAACATGTCTTACTTACAATCTGGAACAACTTTAGTATCGGACTTTTGTTTAGGTTCATTTGGTTATTAATTAGTTTCAATTAGTGTTGTTGGATTCCCTCCTCTCTAATGTCTGTAAGTTGTCAATTATAATACCAATTTAACTTTATTCAATAAACTGTATTATTGTTAAAATGTGGTTTTCTATTATTAAACGTATTAAACTTTTTTTACTGTATTGTAAACACACTATAAAATTTTTCCATAAGACTTTCCAAGGGATTCTAAAAGCCGAAGAATGTAATGCGATTTAAAACGTTACACCCCTCATCATAATCATCATGAGATTTAATCGTAACAGCTGTAAGTATAAAGTATATTAAAACCCTTGTCCTTGTCGGTTTGCTAGCACGCACTCTCGGCTACTTGCTAAATCTTACATCCCCTGATATACTAACTATACTATACCCACTGTGTAACTATATACTATTTATATACCATACCAAGACTAGATTACTAGACTATATCAAGTATAGTACGTTCGCTGTAGCCGCCGTCCTGCCCTGCGAGCAAGGTTTAACTGTGGTAGTTTCCTTTGTGGAAGGCTTTGCATAGAAGCTCAAAGTTACGCGTATTGCTAAAATATGCGGCATGTCACGTGTCACGGCATCTAAGCTGACGTCAGAGCTGAACTGACAAAGCATACTGACATTTTTTTGTGTTTAAAATAATTAGCGCATACGTGTATAATGTCGACCATCATGCCATGGAATGGTGGCTTGTATAAATGTTTAGTGGTGGTGAAACCTGGTTATGTATTAAAATAAAATAAGTTAAAAATACAAACGCAATATTAAAAATATTTGTATTTATGAAAGAAGGTAATGTTCAGCATTGTAGACACCTAATGCTACGTATACATACGGGAGCCGAACTGATGAACTGAACCTCAACTTATGGGAAAGGAACGAAGTAACCGCAAATGGCGCGAAACGTCGCTTCGGTTCGCAAATGCGTAATATATATACGTACGTATATATATTACGCATAATATATATATATTACATATACGTATATATGTAATATATATATATTATATTATTATTATATTTCACCTATACGTACCTTAAAATGTTTTTTTTTCTCAGTTTTCGAAAGCTTCTGCGACTTGAATTTTAAACAATTGTCTGAAATTTTTAGATAAACATAAATATGTAAAGCAATTGAGTCTTAAAAAGAAATGTTAGCATTTGACCATACACTCTTCTTCTGATGACTTTTTCTGTCGGAAGTTGGATATTATCAGAGCATGTTTACCTCGCAGACTGCACTCGTACCAAGAACGTAAATTACGAAGCCATAGAGTGCGGCGTTTTGCCTTTCGTCTTGTGTAAACATTCCGCTGGATTACCCTGTCAGTTTGGAAGTCTTGAAATTTTGAACTACACAATATGCCTGCAAATATCCTTTACTTTTTCATTACAAAAATTCCAAAGTGTCGTACGAGATATATACGTTCATTCTACATGTAATAACAAGGTTACATCTGACAAGCCAATGTTAGGCGATAGTTAATTCTAAAGCAGTTTTTCCTAGAGTATATTATGGCATGAGTATATGTGTCAGATGAAAGCTTTTTTTTCACGGGGTATTTGAAAATGTGTAAAGAAATATTGAACATACATGTTAAGTAGAATGAATGCGTATTTTAAAATTTTCTTTCTTATTTCGACTCTTTAGGTGAATAAAATGCTTTTATCTACGTTTTTAGGCCCGCTATCGCGATATTAAGCATTACCCACGTATAGCACCCACACTCACACGCCCGCCTGTACACGTGTTACTGGAAACCACGTATTAAGTCGAGACACGTGAGAGTGAGGGCTAATGCCGAAACGACATTACGTGAGATTTCTAACTTTAATTAGTTTGGGGACATTCAATAAGTTCTGAGTTAAGAAACTTTTTGGGAAAGAAAATTTAAGGGCAGGAAAATGTTTTATGTTTTTTTATGTACAAATGAAGGAAGGTGCTGATCAAAAAAATGCTAGCAGGTTTCTGTCTAAAAACCATGTTCTTAATGCAAAATAATTATTATTCCTTATGACATAACAGTGTGAATGCATATTGATAAAAATATAAAATATTTTGTTTTTCAACATTTTTGAAAAGAAATAAATTTCAATAAATTTTGCTGTTTTATACACGAATTCTAACTGGAAAAAACATAATTTATTCACGCTGTATAATCTTGTGCAACGTATAAAGAAAAATTAGGTTTTTAAAAAAAAAATTGAGCCTGTATGTTGCGAGGCTGAAGTTGATGGGGGGAAGAACATAGGCAAGAGGAAGGTGGGGAAGTATCTGGCTATTCAGATCTGGTCACCAGACACGGCCAGACATTTCAAGCAACGCTTCAATTCTGAATGGTGGTCTTACACCAGCGCAATACTCAGAGTATCTTTCCCTGGAACATACCGCAAATATACTATATATGGTTTTAAATGAGTAAATTATGAAATAACACAAAGTAATGAAATAAAACTTACTTGCGCACAACGGGATTTGAACCCGCGACTTCCTACTTGCTAGTCTAGAGCCTTACCCCTCCACCACGGATACCGTCAACGCTGAACTAAACAGCTTACAATAAACTTGTTGTAGTTTAATACATTTTAGGTTATATTCTCTTCCCCCGTATTTTTTCACTTTTTACCAATATGTATTTAAACATTCATTAATATTTGTCACATCGCCATTACACGTCTCTAACATACACGGTTGAATTCTCCAAATAATTTCAGACATTTTTTTATTTGAATACCGCACAAAAGTCTCAACTGATCCCAACCGAGGCTGAAGGTGGCGGGGAGGGGAGGAGGAAGGTGGGGAAGAACCATTTCAATCAACGTTTTATTTCTGTAATTTTATAAGCAATAAGTATTAGCCTGAAACACTCATCCAAATTGAAAAATCTCCTGATAAAAGATACATGACGCCAACGGGACTTGAACCCGTGTCCTTTCGATTTCCTCGGTCGACAGCACTGACCACTGAGCTATGGCGGCTTATCTCTTATCCGCGAAATAATTCAATATATACTAGTGTTTCATTCAACAACTACTGCTTGTTACATTTTTTCACCTGAAACAACCAACTTTTTATTTTATATAAAATGCGTCATGTATCTTTTATCAGGAGATTTTTCAATGTGGATGAGTGTTTCAGGCTAATAATTATTGCTTATAAAATAATTGTTACCCTTTGTGCTATGCATAAAAAATCTTGTCTTAAACATTAGTTTACCAAAAAAATAATAATCAAGTTTTATTTAGGAATGGTGGACTTACACTAGGGCGATACTGAGAGTATTTTCCACAAACCCGTGCTCTGTAGGAAACTTTTTGACTCAAAAAGTTAATGCTTTAAGCTAGAATGTATGTTTGTAGGAGATAGGTTATAGAAATTACACTTCTATTAATATCTACTTTAATGATTACACGATATAATGTAACAGTTCTGTTAGTATAGCTTGGTCAGGAAGACGGTGGGTGAAAACGCACTACTGTATATAAAGACTCAACTATTGTCGTCCCACTCTAACACTGCTAAAATCATTTAATGCGAATTTATTATCTCACACATACTAATAAACATGTGAATACCGCTTAAGGTCCCAACCAAGGAGAAATTGAGACTATGGCATTACCAATTTGAGTACCTACCTAAGTTTTGAGTCTGAGGGGAGTGAACAGAGGAGAAAGACAGAAAAAATGAAGATCGTGATTCATCTGGGTTTTTAGATTTAGTCACTTAACTCGGTTAAAGCCATTTTGAGGAAAAATTTTAAAAACATGTCGGTAGTGAGTTGGGTCGTCATCGGGTTCAATTCTTTTTGAGCCTCAGTCCTTCATCATTGTACAAGTTAAATCTTCCGCTTGTAATGATGGCAATTTTGTCAGGTTATTCCTAATCCGGGAAAATTTGTCTTTCTTTTCAAATGAAAAGAAAAATATTCGAAATAACTAGAATTTTATGTGGTTGGAAAAAAAAATAATCGAATAGGAAGACATTGACGGTAATAAAAATAAATTCATTTAATATGATAAACTTTTATAGTTTTTTTTAAGACGCCATCTAAGTTACAAACAAATTCTTTATAACTAGGTAATAATTCAAAAAGATAGCTGCCAAAAATTATTTGAATTATAATATTGTTAATTCTGATTTTGAAATATGAGATCTACAAAAATGACCTATAATTGTTAGTTCCCCAATGGTCGAGTGGTTAAAGACGTTGTCCCGGTAAGACAGAGATCCTGGGTTCGATTGTGTGTGTGTAATGTATGTGTGAGTGTGTGTGTCTGTATGTTTGCTCATTGAACAGTTTATATTATTGACATAAAGCCTTTGAATTTGGGCAGTGAATCCGAAAAAATGTCAATGTTTAATATTAGACAGATATCATTTAGAGTCATCTGTGAGCCATTTAGGTGATTTTGCACAAAAACGGCGCTATAAAAATCATCAAAATATTATGATTATTAAGAAGAGCTCGTTTTATTGGCGAATTAGATGCTGCTTTTGTTTTATAATTAAGCGTGTGGAATAGCACTGTATGTCGTGTACGTCTCAAAGGTACGTTTAAATTAAAAGGGACTGAAGTTTGGTACAGTCAATGTTATTGTTTAATAACAACCTACGTATAAATGTGAGCTACTAGTTTACTCGCCTTTGCTGGAAAGTTTGAAATATAAAGGGTTTTCCAATAAGAGGTGTTATTTTGAATAGCCCGCTATTTCGGTAGACGTTACTTTTGAAGCTGTCATTTTTTAACATTTGACAAGTAACAACTACGCCATTAATAAAAATGGAACGATACACGCTTCAACAACGCATTGAAATTATTAAAATTCACTTGAGTGAATCAATTGCAAATCATCTTGAATGATGAGGCCCATTTCCACCTCAATGGCTTTGTCAACAAGCAAAATTGTCGCATCTGGGACTTGGAAAACCTAAAAGTTATTGTTAAAAAGCTTTTCTTTCCTCAACATGTGACTCTTTGGTGCGGTTTATGGTCCGGTGGAGTAATTGGACCTTAATTTTTGGAAAATGAGGCTGGAGCAACAGTTACGGTGAATGGATCGCTATCGAGAGATGATTAATGATTTTTTATGGCCGGAATTGGATGGTATTGATCTGGACAACGTTTACTCTCAACAAAACGGCGCTTCGTGCCACACAAGCAACGAAACCATTGATCTTTTACGATTGAATATCAAAATAACACCTCTTATTGGAAAACCCTGTACATTCAAAGTAATTCTTGAATTTGGAGGTAAAATATTTTATAAATTATATTGCATAAAGTTTATATTGTGGATTCCAAAACAGTTAATATTGGAGATGCATGTTTCAGTGTACTTTTGACTATTATTCTTAGTATTATCTCAGAATTACCAAATGATTTTGTGAGCAACCCGACATTTGTAACATGTAAAAAAAATTACAATTTACATTGATTATTAAAGGACTTCAATTTAATGATCCGAATATAAAAGCTGCTTTATGTATGTAATCTTATCATTATATTATTAGGTTGGACCCGGCGAGTACTTCTAACCGAAAATATGAAACCTGTTAAATAAATTTCATTACTTTCCTACTTCTTCATTCGAATTTGATTGCACACACATTCAATGAGAGAGATAGACCTTTTTTATGGCAGCCTTCCATCGGTTTCGATTTTCCCTTAGGGGTAGTTTGGATAAAAAATTCTCCGCCCTCCGAGGTCCACACGTGACCAGCATATCGAGAAGCCTCCGTGAAGGTATTGGAAATGAATAGGCCTGGAAGTGGATTACACATTGTTTCCCTCGATTTATCGTCAGAATGATTAGGTACCGAATTAAACCAATAAGGCTCTAATTAAGAACGCGTGCTTTTGATTGCGGAAAATGGAACATATGTTAAGGTACTTAATCAATAACTGATTCTATATTAGATTTTTATTTTCTCTTTCGTTTATTACTTAGGATGTACGTGTAAATTATCTATTGTTAGTTTTTACCAATTAATTGCTTTATATAAGTACTTATACTAAAAACTAAATAATGGTAGATACGCTGCTTAAAATTGCTTTAGGTGTGTTTGGTGACCAGATATAAATAACCAGGTTCATGACCCAACATCCCTCTTCTAAACTCCTTCATTTTCCTTCTCCCTTCAGTTTCACAGCATTCAACATTCTTAGGATGATTAAATAGATTCCAACTGGCTCCGGATAGTTGGAAGCAATTGGGACTTTTTTGTACTATTCACATGAAAACGGCAGTGCGCTACAATGAGGATTTAAAAAATCATGCTAGAATTACCGCGATCAGTATTATTTTATGCTTCCAAATAGTTTTTTTTTTAGATTATTTTTCTAATTTTATGTAACTAATTTAGGCCTCAAAGGGTTATTTTTATTAGTAAGGAAGAAACCTAACAGAAGCAGGTACACAGGTACATAGGTACATTGCTACTAAATATCAAAATGACATAAAACAAAATAAAACCTAGCAAGACTGCCAAAACGCGATCTGTCACTATATTTGGGTTATCACGTGAATAAGGATTGCAACCAAGTAGACAAAATAAACGCCGTAAGAAATATCCTTCATATAAAGCAAGATTTTTTTTCTTCAGTGTGCATAATAATTTATATTCCTTTGTTCAAACCGAACCCGAACGTCAAATGAAGTTAAAACACAATTCAATGGTGAACCGCTCAGATAACGTTCACTGCTTTGAACACTGGGTTTTATCTTATCCTGTCTTTTCTCAAATAAAACTACCACTTTTAAAACTCTGAACATTGAGCAATGAGCTTCGTTTCAATTGAGAAGCTTTAGTTGTCGCTTACAATTATGTGCTACGTTAAATAGATATTACCCAATTTAATAATGGCTACATCGAATTAAATGACATAATATTTATATTATATAAGTATTGGTTGAACCAAAAATACATTTTTATGTGGCAAATAGTTGACATCTGTGTTTATAATCACGATAATAGATAAGTCAATATTCCTCAACAAACCGAGTATAAAGTATCGCTTAGCTTATTGAATTCGTTTGCAATACAACTTTTATGTTTGGAAACACAAATCACGACATTTTATTTAATTTCTCAGCAAATTGTTTATTTAAAAAAATATTTATCTAAATAATATAAATGTTAATATGTTAACATTTTTTTATTAATAAAGGTTGTCAGGCTTCTTACAGAGTTTTTAAAATCAGAGATAAATAGTGACCTCCATCTTATTATGCAAACTTTCATCAATCTCGGAATGCCTGCAAACCCGGTGTGCGCCCGTCCGCCATAAACTCCTTTTGTAGATATATTCTATATATTTAAAGAAAGAAAAATATTTGAGGGTTACGAATAACATGACAATATTTGAAAATCTTCTACTACCACTAAGGTAAGCGGAAAATGTCGCTTGTGTCGTGATGGAGGACTTAGCCAGCTGAAGAATTGAATTCACCATACCTGGGTGATGCCCAGACGGTATACCAACTCAGCCACTGACCGGGTCAATATCATGTAACAGCGGACACAAATATATACGAATTCGCGAAATGACGAAGACCTCTTTAAAGTTTTTTTTTATCTCGATAAGTTAAACATTGTCTATAATCGGTGTCTTAATTGAGAATTATTTTGCCGGCTTAGTATTGCGCCTAAGCTTTAAAATCTCAAACCTCTGTATGATGATTATACTATAACGTACTTACGTTTTTTTTTTCATTATTTCATAAAAATTTTACTGAGTCTGACAACTATCCTGTATGTAAATAGCACTCATGTGATGTCAATTCTAAATAAATTACAAAACATAGTGATTTGCCAATGAAAGAATCAAGTATCTGGATTAATAAGTGATTTGCCTAACAGTTTCATCTAGCTTTGAGCTTACGCATTATTTTAATTAAAATTAAAACGAACGTTTTTTTAATTCTATCGAATAAAATAGAAGACTTATTTGCTGTCTCAATCTCCACACTCAAATAGGACTATGCTCGGCACGTGGCACCAATAGCGAATGACATGTGGAATGCCAACCTAATCCAATAGCGTCCTTGGTAGCCAAATAAAAATATAAAGTTGGGTTGTCAACTTCGAGACGACGACATCGGATAACTTTCGGAAAAAAAGTTGAATAAAATTCGAGTAATTTTGAGGTTTGATCCTGACTAAACCTATGTTTACATGTTGGTTAATCTTTAAAGCAGAGATCTGCTTAGCTCACAGGGTAAAACATTTTCTGTTGAAAATATCAAGTCGTTTTTTCAAGTAAAAATATGCTTACTAGAATCCCTCTTCTTCAATTTTAACAGCAAAGTGAGCAGGTCCTTTAGACTATAAAGAGGCATCGGGCTTTTTTTAGAGTAGACATTAAAATCATCATGTGATTGTTTCAGGTAAAAAAATACCTTATGGGTATTTGTCCAAATCTTGACACCCGAAATCTGATAAAAAATAACATTTATTCAAAATAAATGACTGTAATTAATTTCATTGTTGATATTTACATTGTTTGCATATCACTGTAATGTATGGAGTATTGTAGCGGGTGAAGGTCGTACACAATAATGATACTTTGGTGATCTATGTAGTGGTATTTATTGAGGAGCTGCTTGTAACAATAGAGGGACAATCATAGTATGCATCGCCTTTTATAGCATCTCGCAAGCATGCTATCTCGTTTGCACTTACACACATTCATACAGACATCACAGAGATTAAAGCTATTTGACAATTAAACCCAATATGAGCTTTGAATCTGGACTGGTGGTTTAGGATTCAATTCCCTTCAAAGATCAAAAACAAGCTGTCATAGGAATAGTTTTTCTCTTCGCCTTATAGATATTAAGTATAAATTAAAGTTATTTTTATAAGAGATCATCACACACGCTAATTAGATGTGTAACGTGGTGAATCCACCATGTTATAAGAAAATTGGGGAGTTGCAGGTGATGAGACTATGGCCGATAAAAATAACAGTTTTATTAATACAGCTATATTACCGTAACACTTTCCCAACCTTGGTATAGTCCTAACCTTTACCAATTGTGACAAGTCCCAGCCTAGACTTGGTGTTTTGCCAACACAACGCGAACTTCAAGATTGACACACTTAGCACAGCAAATCTTACGGCTTTTGGGATGTTCCGACCAATACAGGGTGCTTCTTGAATCAAATTATTTCCAATCAATCTTACATAAATATGTATATCAACAATATTGACAGTAAAAATTTACTTTTAAGATCACAGCCGTCTGAAGCCGTAGAAGATGGCATCCCCAATGGGGTGTTTTCACAAACTATGAATACTATTAAAAATTGTGGAAGATTTACAGTTTTATTTTATGATTGTGATTTTAATTTAAAAAACCGTACATTCCGAAATGGTTCCAAATGGCTACAACGTCATTATAGTCTAGAAAACGCTAACGCTTTTTTTCGAGAATAAAAAAACAGTGAAATTACCGTTTTGGAGTATGTTGAGAGGCTAAATGTAGCGGGGGGGGGGAAGAAGTTGGATGAGAAGAAGGTAGGGAAGAGCCTGGTTATTCAGATCTAGTCACTAATTACGGCTAAAGCAATTTCAAGCAAAGTGTCGGTTAAATATTTCACCAGGGCGATACTGAAAGTACCACTCTTAAACGCGTCGCAAATTTATTATTTTTGATGAATAATTGTGAAATAACAAAAATTCACTTGCGCACGCCGGGAATGGACCCCGCAACTTTCGGATTCGTAACTGAAGAGTGTAATCATTCAACCACGGAAGCTGTCAACATATTATATATTAGTGTATTATCACTAAAGAGTTTGTGTACTAAGAGAGAATATTTGTGGAAAGTCGATAATTTGGCGGTTTGAACAGATTGTCAGGAGATACAATGGAGACAAAGCTAAAGTGAATTAAAATTACTCAGGTCATGACAAGAATCTAAATAATAAAATAGTAAGTATTGGATTACATCTGTAAGAATGTGCATGAAATAAAGAGTGCATCCGAGAAAATAGGAGTGTGGCATCTTATCCAATATAATTTTCCGAAATTTAAATAAATTTTCACAATGCTCAACGATTTAGACCGCAAAGTGAAAAAGTCTATCGAGAATCTATTTAAAATTTTGTACCAAATTTTGTCACTCAGAATGTTACGTCATTGTTTGTTAGGATTAATCAACCATCTTTACAACAGCTGTCGTGAATCGTTCGAATTAAAATGTTTTAAATTCTGTCGCTTTTACTCAAATAGTAACGATTTATTATCTGTTATTCGTGGGGTTTGCAAATGGACTCAGTTGTGAGTTTATTTTTGATAAATTGAATTAATTTATTTTAATAATGTTTCTAACCAACGTGCGGTAACAACAGAACTTAGGACTGCGTATTTTGATGAGTTAGGGAAACTATTTTATGTTTTTGGTCACCTTGATAGTCATCCAATCATTAACCTTTATAATCCAACTAGAGCTCCCCAATCTTGTTATAGCCTACTGGCAATCTTTAAAATATCATCCATGAAAAAATATTTTTTAATGACTTCTTTCAATAGCCTTTCAGTCCGATTCAGCTTGAGTCATTTCTGCTCGAGTCTTTTCCATTCCTCGTCTGCCGCTATATCGCTTCAACTGATTGACTCACTTGGCCATGATTTTTATTTTTATTGCTCTGTTCTTCAGGTACTGAATTCATTAGGTACTGTATCTACTATCTTGGTACGAGAACATCTAATGGTAGGCAGGAAAACATTTTGTTCGATTTTTACCCTTTCAATTTATTTTAATATAATATAAATACAAACGGTACTATCAGCCGTAGCTGAAATGTACCGTGATCTCCAAAATCACTGACCTCAAACTAAGGGTCTCTTTTCCCTTAATCAGTAGGTTTTCTACTACCTACCGCTTCTCACACTCAGATTAAGGGTCTAAGTTTTCTTAATCAGTAGGTATTCCACTACCTATCATTTCTCACTGAC
Organism: Hesperophylax magnus; assembly: GCA_026573805.1. Classification (NCBI taxonomy): domain Eukaryota; kingdom Metazoa; phylum Arthropoda; class Insecta; order Trichoptera; family Limnephilidae; genus Hesperophylax; species Hesperophylax magnus. The sequence continues at coordinate 3,046,553 of JAIUSX010000089.1, forward strand.
TACTCTAGATACTCGGGGTATCTGCTCTTTTAAACTAAAAAAATACAAAGAAACACATTTAAAAAAGTTGACCTTACTAAGGCTATTTTCTCCCACGTCTTGGTTGGCGTGTGAAATACATTTTTCTTCAACTAACATTAATGTCAAAGCGACTTTACACGAACATTATAAATATATTTACAGTGATTCCTAGGAATGCATTTGAAATTTTTAATTTATATTTTGCTTTTTTATTATGGGTCAATATTATCGTTGTCTCGGTCAAAATTATCCTTGCAATTATTAGACCCCCAGTGAGACATAAAGTCGTACACTTTCTTTAGAGCTGAATGCAATAAATTTTGGAAGCTTTTAAAATTAGACTAATAATAAGGGCTTCGGAAAGTAGGTACTTAAGAGTATTGGTCAATGCAAACCAATCAACACTTAAACGTACATTTTACAATGAGAAATAATTTTTAATCCGAGAATACGTGACATCATTGCAGGACATTGTGTTTATAAAATACCTGGCTGTAAGATAATTTTTTTTGAGATTTTACTTGTTTGCAGATGTGGGGAAAATATAATCTTACGATAATGTTAAAAGTGATAATGGAAAATCAATTTTATATCTATTTATTTGTAACAGCTATTGTCGCATTTATTCTGGGATAAACAGGTACTCTACCGGTAAGTAACCATAAAATATTAAAACACAGCAGTTCAGTATACTCGTAGCAGTCGGTTGGCGATTTCTGAATAAGACAAATAGTACTCACTCCGTAAGTTTAAATGAAGGCTAAGAGAAACAGACATAAAATAATTGGTAACGGCAGGTACGGCGTGTCTGGATTTGCTCCGGATAATCTGGGCAGGGTAATTTTCAACCCGAATCGCATTAATTCACCTTAGGAACTAATCAAACTGTATCTTTGGTATAATTCTGCCATGTCTCGGTTTTGTTTATAAATAAAAAATGGTAAATTCTTTACAAACGTTACAAACAATTAAGGTTTCCGTCAATTTGACGTAAATATGGCCGATATTCACTATGTTTTAAAACATTTTATGTATCAAAAGGACAAAGCTTTCTCATCAGCGGTGAAAATTCTTATGTAATCACACTTTATTTTGTAATAATTAATGACCATTTTTGGATAGTTATGCCGCACACGAGTCCCACGGAGTATATTGTGGGAGTTAAAGAGAGCGAGGAAGCAAATAAGGATGAGAATGGTTGGGTTTGGTTTTTATTCAGATTTGGTTACAATATTCATTTCAATGAAACGCAACGTTTCAACTCTTAAAGATAATGAGATAATGTTACTAGAAGTTAATTTAAGAATCCGTAAATTAACAATATTTTCTACACATTAAATTTGAGTGATGTGTTACACTTTCAAAAATATGGTAACATGTGAGAACATCCCATATTGGGCATCTGTTTCAAATCTTCGATACACTTTGAAGGAAATTGCATGCAAAGCGCTGTAGATTTGGCAGAGAAGCTCGCAATAAAAGAAATGACTATCTTTGAACGAGAAAATGCCGTACATTTTATTAAAGTTTCGAAGTTGTGCAGACTTTACGCGAATATAGCAAACCGATGGAATTGTATTAGAATGAACGACAATAAATTCTTAATTTTGAAGGTTTTCTTTGTAAGGAAGTTAAAGTAGTGTTGTTTTACCACCATCTTCTTCTTCTTCTATTACCCTCCGCTATAAAAGATCGGCTTTATCACTGCCCTTTTAGCAATTATCTTTTTCTTACTTTTAACACCAATCGGTATAAAACAATTCTTGAAATTGATTTTTTTGACCTAATAGTTTTGAAGACTTTGGTACTTCCAGCCTTCTTCATTTCCTTCTTTTAACTCCCAATTCCTGATACCGTGAAGTATTCGGTTATAAGACGATAATTACAAAATTGTTTTCAATTTTTGTTTTTGTTTTATGTGAATACCCCACAAGAGTCCCAACTGTTCCCAAAACCATCTGGAACATGTCAGATTATGGCATCCCCAATTATTTGGATATGTTGTGAGGATGAAGGTAGTTGAAAGGGGGAGAAGATGGAAAAGAGCAGGATCTGGCTATTCAGATCTGGTCACCAAAAATGGCTAAAACAATTGTAAGCAATGTTTCAATTCGGAATGGTGGTCTTACCTCCGCCATAGGTTGCTTTAAGTGGTTCGCTGCATTTGGAGAAATGGGTGCAGCAGGGGTGTCCGGGTTCATGGAGTGAGGATTGCCTAGGTCTTGGCGATAGATGCAACTGCCCACTTACTAAGTAGCTGTCCGAATCTGGAGAGACTGGTTGGGACCGGACTCTCTCGACACATCGCCTTCCACCACAGTGGATGGATAGATTTATGCGTCCGCCACTTCTTGCCACACTGACACCCAGACTATTACCCACCCCTCGTACCTTTATCCTCCCCAAAACTTCCTCTCCTTTCTTTCCATAAAAATTAGGGAAATTATATTCCTCGTGGCCTCGTGTGCGGAGCTTAACATATGACTTACTTTCATATTCTACAAGTTTTAAGTTATACAATAGTTTACAACTTAATTAACTCAGAGCGCATGACGTGATTTCTCTATCACTGCGTAAATCACAATAGCTAACATGCAGACAGTCTAACGAGGTAATCCGGAAATGTCCTGGAAGTATCGGCTACGTTGCCGAACTTACAAGAAAACAAACGCAAGTGGGGATAATAATTGTAATGTCCATTATTCAGGTTAATGTGACCGTCGAGGCGGCTCTGCAATTGTAATCGTTATAAAAATAAATAAAAAATAAGTCACCAAAAGATTATGCATAAAATTCTGAAACTCCACAGTGTTTTGACTAGCTATGGATCTCCTTGCAATCTTGCCAAAAGCGTGTTTACATCTTGTCATCCACTCACTCTGAATCATATCAAATTCCGTCGCGATGAGCGATTTAGATTCCTAGCGACGTTTATTTATGGGGGAATGTCTCACCTTCTTCCAGCGTATTATTCAATATGGCACGTCGGTTATCTCTAAAGATAAACGTGAAGATGAAAAATGAAAATACTATTTTAAAATATTGCTTTTTACTGCTACAGAAAAAATATTATCGGTGATATTGATAAAACTTACTCGCAAATATGGTATGTTTCTAAAATATTATTACTAACTATCTTTTAATTCCCATATATAATTCGTTGCCGGTCATGCCGCCAGTGTGAGAGCATTATATTTAACATCAATGAAGCTGAGTTTAAATGGCAAGCATTGTTGCTGCTCCTTTTTGTTTTATGTCTATTTGTTTTTTGACTTATTTTTCTCTCTTGCGTTATTTTAAATACATGATATCCGTATAGTATTTATTAATATTTATTTACGCAATTACACATACATATAAAAATATGTAAAAATTCCATGTACCCAATGTGTCCAATGTGAAGCCGTATGGTAAAAAGGTAATAAATTAAATAATCTTTAAAAACGCAACAAAATTATAAAAGGTTTTAAAGCTTTTTAAAAGAATAAATAAATGAATGATATTGAATTGCTGAACCAATAAGGAATCTAGTATGACGAGCAACATAAGAATGGTGCACACACGTGGCATTTCACACAAATATTTTTGTTGAAAAAAACTGAAATCGGACGGAGCCAGGTTTTTCGAAAATAGTAAAAAACTTTAAACCTTTTTCGCCTCTTTAATTTGAGACGTGATTTTACAAATAATGCGTTTAACTTTATCCCTGTTCCTGTAATCTTACTTGTATATGGACCCTTTTGAAGTTTTGAAAGCAACAACTTTAGGTAGACACGTAATTCGAAATACCATGTTTTAAAGCAAACATTCAAATTAATTTTATTCAAGACATCCATTAAATATTTTCCGTTAAATTTTTTAGAAAATTTTATTTTATATTAGAAAGTGTAATCTTAAAGGAAACCTCGAACGTACCAGTAGATTTTCAGTAAAAATGTACCTGTATAAAATTTAGTTGCGATAGTGGGTTTGAAGAGTGAAACCGCAGTCGTTGTGATGATTTTGTTGTGATAATGGGTTTGAAGAGTGAAACCGCCGTCATTGCGATGATTTTGCTCGATTAGTGGTACCTTGAACATTAAATTTTAGATTAGATTATTTGTATCTTCTGTGGCTTTAAAATTAATTATTCCCATATTTTTGATTGTACTATGAGTATGTGTCACCGGCAAAAGAAATTATTTGATCACGTACGTAGTGGTAGAACAAATATATCATTTAAACACAAAATTAATAATATTGGTCCCATAAGGGTGCCTTGTGGAATATTAAAATTTGATGTTTCTTTGTCATTTGTTCATATAAATTGTCGGAGATTGCTTAAATACGCAACTTACAAACCATTGGACGGTTTTTTCATTGATGTATTTAGTTTTATCTTTTTAATGAGCTTGACGTTTGATATATTTATTTCTTTCACCAATTTCCAAATATATACGCAAGTGATATATAAAAGATACTATAAGCTAATACATATTTTAATATATAATAGATACCTAACATAATTCGTAAGGAATTATCTTTTTTACAATAGCCTAGACATGTAGCGCGAGAAAGGGTTGTGGAATAGAATTCTACCGTCAAGAAAACTGAAACATTGCGAGTGGTATATTCCGTGTATTCCGTATTACGTATTCCGTGGGTGTGGATGCCACGTGCTCTGAATTAAATAGAAAGTAACGCATTTAAAAAGCTAGCAAGGAATTTGTATGCCCTACGTTTTACTCCGCAAATAGAGCAAAATTCACGATCTTTCTAGATTTTTAGTATTGTCATATCAAATATTATGCTTCATGCGTGTCACGTGACTCTGAATCCTTAATTTTTGGCAATTCACCCTTTTATAAATGGGACAGAATTTTATGTGAAACTATTTAATCTCCATAAAAATAGAAATTGTTAAATCAAGATTTCTATCTTAAAGCTACTTAAGAAATTAAAATTTCATTAATCAATATTAAAATACGAACCAACACTAAAATACAAATATTGTTATTGTCACCATTTTTTTGATAATACCAACAGTAAAAAAAACATCCACCACTGATATTCCTAACATGGCGGGTGAAAAATACATTAAAATTATTCATCAATCTGAGGTTGAGTGGTTATGATTCTTGACTACGAATCTGGAGTTCCTGGATTCAAAACATGAAATTTTATTTGGTTGATAATAATAATAATAATAATAATAATTGGATAATTTGTAGAGCGCTATTGTTGATATGTGTTATTTCACAATTTATTCATCAAAATTAATCGATAGTCTATTTGTGATGCGCTCTATATTTTGAAATACTTTTAGTATCGCTCTGGTTAAAGGCAAACACTCAGAATCGAAACGTTGCTTGAAATGACTTTAGCCGTGTTTGGTGACCAGATTCGAATAGTCAGGTACTACCTATCTCCCTTTACTTTCCAAACAACATACCCCAATTGAGAATGTCATAGCCTCACTGACTGCAGACGGTTGGCAGCAGTTGGGAGTTTTGTGCGGTACTCAAATATAAAAAAGGAACTGAAAACCAACCAAGTTTCATTACGAAATGTCCACTAACCTATGGCGTCCGATTAGGTTAGGTTAGGTTGTGTTATATCGGTTAGGTTATATCGGTATCACTTTATAAAAGCCTAATGGCTGATCGGACTCTTACGCGGTGTTATAAAAAAATAAAAAAATACAGAGACCAAAGCTCTTTTTCTAACGCCATACCTCACCGATCGGGAGTTTTGTAAACTTTTTCGTTATTTATTTTATTATATTTTATTTTTTAACATAGGATTTTTTATAATAATTATTACATGTTCACCGTGTATTATAAATCAAGCAACCATACAAGATTTTCATTACCAGAGCCATGGGTCTAGAGTGTGATGAGATAATTTAAACTCAAATGATAAAATCGTGTAATAATTTTTTTTCATAATAACAAGAAAATAAATAATTAAAATGCAACTATACCGAAAACAGATTTTTTAAATATGTATTGAAAATAATTACTTTTATGGTGGTTTAAGGTAACTTTTCAATTTAAGCTAGAATTCGTAAATATTTTCGATATTTTTTTTATACATGAAGAAAGGTGGTTAAAATAAGTTCTTTCTAGATCTACAGAAAGATTTTTTTCATGGCCCAGATAAGATACATTTTCAAGGCGTAAACAATCGAAGAAAATCCATCGGTTCGGAATGTCCTTTATATAAAATAAAATCGAAACCTTTTGCACAAGAGGGACGATGTGTAATGTCTTTATCGGATCCACGCGGCCAGTCACAACTACTAGGGGGCAGGGGGAGGAAAAGATTAAGTCGTGTTCGCGTCAGATTAAAGAGGCTGTAAAACTAAAAGGTTCATTCTATTGCTCGAGATAAATTTTACGCTTCCTGTCCTTCGAGAAGTAAACTGGGGAAGAAATTAGAGCCGCGCTAAAGTTTTGTCCCGTGCACTGAAAACAGATATTTGGAATTAAATAAAACACAGTATATGTATCTAAAAATTGTCGAAAAAAAAAATTCCTTACTAAATTGGCTCTGTATTTGCTTAGGCTAAATATTAACGCCGTAAGTTAATTCTGAAAGGTTAACTGAGCGTGAGATCATTGCAAGGTCCCAAAGACTGTGGCTAATGTTTGGTGGGTTAATGAGCACTTAATCAAAAACATATTCAAATAAAAAAAAACATTTATTGCACAAAAATACAAAGGGTACAGCTTATAGGTACATCTGATTTCTTCCAGCTAACCCAACAAATACATATTATATTACAAAACCCAACAATTACTTCTTAACAAATACATGTAAATAAAAAAATTAAAAACAGAGGTATTTAATTAATGTAAGGTATTGTTTCAAAATTTATTGACATTTGTTTAAAATAAATGTTTTTAGTGATGATTTAAGGTTGAGTATGTCGGTTATTTGTTTGATTCTACAAGGAAGGTTGTTATTTACTTTAATGACCATGAAATGTGGTCCTTTTTGAAATATAGTTTTGTTTGCTTTTGGGATTAATAAGTTTTCTGTGAACCTTGTAGCGTGTTTATGTGTTGAGTTTTTTTTAATTATTGTATTGTACTCACTAACAACAACATATTAATATTTAAAAAGAGAAGTGTTCACGAATAAAACAAAAACATCTCCTTTTTCATTTTCATTTTCAAAATTGGAAAAAATATTCTAATTTAAACAATTGTGATAAAGGTATGCAAAAATGCTAATTAATCAATTTTCAACCGTCTGATAACAAAACACGGGATCACTTTAAAGCAAGAAAGTAAGAATATTTTGCTGAATCGCGAAATCCTTACACATTCTGTATTTTTTTTAAATTGGTGCCTAAATAAAGACAAATGCGCAATTTATATTTGCCTTGGAACAATTTCTGCGTAATGCCCTTCTCTCGTTTCTTTCCACCCGCTTTATAAATATTTGTATGTAACATTGAGATAGGATCTTAATTCCATTAGAGTTTAGAGCTCCAGTATCTTAGCACCTCTAGGCCTAGGCTTCATTACCGATTAACTTGTTTATATCGTTGGTTCAGCTGAATTACGGGCATCTGCAAGATATTTGGACTGTTTCTGAATTTATAAATTTCTTCCAAGCATGGCCTGCAGATTTTCTCGAAATGAAGTTTTAATTTTATCTAGATGTACTTCTCGAGATCAGTAGTGTATTTTAGTAATAGTAAAGTGAAAATTACCGACGCCTCAGGAAACAATCAAGCGAATCGTATACTTGAGTCAGGAGATGCCAAGAATAGAAGCAACATACGTTTATATTGCAGTCGAAGTATAAATAGTCAAAATTCGTCGAAATATACAATAATCGATAATGCAAGTGCGTGTTAGTATTAAATATTTTCTGTACATATTTTTTATGACTTCTCTTGTTATTGAATCTATATGAACACACTGCTGCATTACATTATTCACAACAGAACAAAAACCTTATGAAATTGCAATAATTTTCAATAATATTATTTTCGTTTTTTAAATCCAACTAAACTGAAAAAAGCTTTCCCGAATAGAAACAAAATGTATTGGAAAGTACCCAACGTGCGTGGATTTTACGCACATTCGAACAAGTTCTAACACGTTACGCTCGTAGCTTTTTTGTTCGATTCGAAAAAGATTCGAGGACTGTATTTCTTGCTCGATGTTCGACAGAAATTTACAATTTGTATGGCGTCTTGTGTCGAGCTGCTCGTGCGTGTGGACGCAGTGACGAGCATAGTCACCATGTTATGTTCGATCGAGCCAAACCGGCGAGCATGAATACGTGCGTGTATGACATTATTATTGAAAGACAAAAAAGTCAAAGGTATCTTTAATAACTTAAAATAAAGTGCTCAAATATTGTACATTTTATAATCTGTGAGATCAATGCATCATTGAATGATCATTTATAAAAGGTTACTTATAATGATGTAGGTACATCGAACGAGGGATATAGAAATACATTTAAATGTTTGATGTTGTGCCGTGAATTCCTTTCTCTGGTCCTGAATGGAATAATAATAGAATAGAATAGTCTAATACAGCGCGCGGAGCAATAATTTGTCAGAAAAATGGACCCGAGTCAGGGTGGAAGAGAACTTGCTAACAAACGAGTATTTTGTCAGAGAAATGGTCCCGAGTCAGGGTGGAAGAGAACTTGCTAACAAACCAGAATTTTGTCAGAGAAATGGTCCCGAGTCAGGGTGGAAGAGAACTTGCTAACAAAGTAGTATTTTCACACTTGTTAGATAATTTTTTTTTTTTTTTTTCATTTTAAAGACAAACTTTCCCGGTTTACGAAGAATCTGCAAATATTGGAAAGTCTCCTACTGCCACCAGAGAAAGCCGAAAATGTTGCTCCGTGTCGTGAAGGAGGACTTGAAAACCCAACCCTAACCCAACCGAGGAATTGAACTCACAATGCCCAACTGACTCAAAATAAACGCTGTGACATCATAACCTACCTATTTTCATTGTCTCCTTACCAATCCCCAAAAATCCTTTGGTTTACAGGGAAATGATATTTGGATCACAATCGACTCGTACAGAACCTGTTGAGATTAAAGCGAAGGATATCCTATTCAAGCCTTACCCTCCTTTCTCTAGCGAGACTTTATTATTCTGAATAGTGGGGATTCTTTCTTTCTTTCACTGCATTTTATTCACACCGCTCTTCCTTTGTAGAAAACCTAGGTACTTATTTCAAAGCCTCCCTTTCAAGTGGTTTCGAATCCAACGCCTGTCTAATAACATTACTATGTGTGTCTCTTTTGAAATACAAGCCGAATGTATTTATGAATAAAAGTGCCCTGGGCGGTAGGCACGTCTTCGTGTAGAAAACGAAAAAAAACAGCTTTTGATCGTATTATATGAAAACGTGACTGATAGAAGATGTTAAGCTACTTTTTTAGATAAATTGAAATTATCGAACAAATATTATCTTCGTAACATGTGCAAATTAAAAGCTTAACGTCAATTGACATAAAAAAGAAGAAAATGTATATAAATATACAATACAAAGAATCTTAATATACTGTGAATGGAAAGTATTTAGTATTTATTTACACACATAATATCGCTGCATTATTTTACAAATAAATACTATGTAGAAATTTACTTTGTGGTTCAAACCATTAAATTAATTAAGATTTAATTGAGTATTTTTTTTAATGTCAATAAATTGTTTAGCAATAAATAATGTAGGTGTATGTCGTATTTCACAGATAAAATCTAGTAATATTTATTTACTAACGGACTTACACTTATATTATAAGAAAATAGAAGTGGCAAGTCAAGACCTTACTAGAAGTCAAAATTTTTCTAATATTTCTTAACATCTTTGTGACCAACAAAAATCATTTATACCAAAAACATAAATGTTTTGACTTGAGTTGACCACGAAACACATCTTCACTAAAACACAGACCTTCAAAAAACATCCGGATGGATTCATGCGGCCGTTACTCATAGTCACATTGACCCCCAGCTACCGCTCATACCTTTTTCTTTACCATACTTTCTCTCTTTCGTTTTCCTAAAAAGACCCTCCGCACGGCATCCCCAAAGATTTTTTTTTCTCAGGGCCTCCTATGTGGTAATGTAAAAAAACGCATTGTCAGTCATAAGTATAAATACATTTATTCTCTGCGAAGGCCATTCAAAAAACATCTTTTGCAAATTGTTCCTTTGCAAAATTGCCCAAAACAAATCATAATGTTTGCACGCATAAAATTCACCAGGAATGAGTAATTTCCATCAAATCCTCGACTGTTTGATTAATTAGCATTATTTACGGTGATTCGACACTCATTATGGCTTACAGGTTCTATTTACCATTTCTCTCGTTAAAGTAAGCACGAGCGAATCAGCGCTGACGTGTTTATGGGCGCAATCCACTGAACAGACGATTCCCAGAAGTGTGATCCATACGAATTTGAAAATAAACAAATAAGTTCACCATATTACATAAGATTACTATTTCATAAAATTACATGAGATTTTTTTACTGCTCGGCCACAGAAAGGGTATATGAAATTGATTCTAAAGAAATAAATATCTGAAAATGTTTTAACCAATTCAAATATATATTAAATTTTTTTCTAAAATGTGATATACGAGTCGAATTTCGAATTTATTATGTCACCCATTTACATAATATGAGCCTATTTGTCTGAGAAAAGCCAATGAAATTGTTTGTCTTTCCAAGACAGAATTATTTTATTTTTTTTAAATGTTTCATAAATTTAACCAAAAGTAAGCATAACTTTTTGCGCTTTCTTCGGGTATACGGAAACACCCACATCACAATTCTATCAGTTAATCTCTACAGTGGTACCTACTGCTATTGCATCGTAGTGAAATGTCAATTAGCTTAGAAATAATATGCTTTAAGCTGGGTTTGTGAGCTTTTGGCTCTGAAATATATTTCAAACTTCGGAAGGTTCTAGCTACTGAGGAATTACTGTACACATACATTACATCGTTAAAAATTAGCTAAATTTGTAAACACGATGCCGACCATTGGAAGCTATCATAGATTTATTAACGCGATCATTGAGGAAATTTGACGGCAACATATGGTTAATTTGCTAATTATTATTGCGGTAGAACATAATACGTGACCTGCCTCTCGAGTCGAAATGCCAATGAAATTAACTATCTGCTCAGAAAAAAAGATTGAGAATGTTTTTACATTTATTGCTGTAGATGTAAGTAACATTTGAGCTTACTTTCGCCATACGGAAACTCCGACAGCACATTTCTATCGATTTATTGGTGCGATCAGAAGGCTTTCACCGGCAACACGGAGTTAATTTGCTAATTATAATGGCGGTAGAACATAATTGTCTCGAACCCTCCGGAGTCGATTTACCGACGAATTAGCATGGAGCGACATCTTCTGTGTGCGCCACTATGACTAATGGGGTACAACGTATCAACGTTCAGAATGAGCCTCAGAATAATATTAGCATAATCTTATGGCGGTGTGAACAAGGTGGTAGTGTGAACAACATGGCGGTGTGAACAACATGGCGGTGATCGTTGTATAACTATAATATAACACGGCATAACACCCCAAAAACATCCAACAAAAATATAATATAACTTAATTAGTAATCAAAACAAAAACATGGAAAAAATTGTTAAGATATTGCATTTACCCAGATTTTTATGTGAATGCCGCACAAGAGTCCCAGCTGCTCCCAACCATCTGCAGCCAGTGATATTATGATATCTCCAGTTTGGACATCGTCTAAGGCCTGAGATAAATGGGAGGGTAAGGAGTTGGGGAAGTAGCTGGCTATTCAGATACGGTTATCAAACACGGCTAAAGGTATTTCAAACATAAAACGTTGCTTCTGAATGATGGTCTTACATCTGGGCGATACTACCAACTGCCCATCCTGCCTCCTTCCCCACTCTCTTCAGACACACAACATTCCTCCAATTAGGGTGGCCACAGTCCTACGTGTTCCGGGCATCAGGGACTCTTATACACAATTTGCAAATAAAGAACAACGTGAAAAAAATTACATTTTAAATATGCTTTTCCAGGTAGAGGTACTACACCCACACAGGATGAACGGGGAAAAGTGCACTACTTTCGAGAGATGATTCTACACGATTGTACAAGTCAAAAAAATAAATAACATTTTTCGAAATTACGTTGTTTTCTTCATTAATATTTTTTTCCGTGGTCTTTTTTTCACACTAATAATTCAACGTTTTAAATTCTCCAACTTTTTCTTCCAACAAAATGCCAGAGGCCTTAGGGGTTTTGCTCTTTTTCCTATAACCTACCTGGATTAAAAACTGTGTGCACGCCACTGGAAGTAAATGATATAAGAACATAACATTGTAACCATGTAATGAACAGCAAAGTTCCAAACCCTTTGAACATAAACAAATGTAAAAGAGTAATGCCGTAAAATGACCTTAACCGATCCTTTGAAGTGACTAATCCGTGTGATCTGGCCAATGTGCCCGAGTGACCGAACTATGGGCAGAGCATTTCTGCGCCGGCCTGCTGCAGGCGGCCAATGTTCTATTTATGAGCTTGTCAAAAATAGACGGTAATTCGGTCAATGTTGCACTCAGATGAGTCCAACTACAGGGAGTCTATAAAATAATAATCGTTATCAAAAGTATGTTATACATTTTCTGTCCTTGTAAAACAATTAGCATCACGTGATCAATGCTTTTCGCCAACTATTCCGCCTACCGAGATACTGCAGCGCTACGGAAATGTTTCTGGAGAGCACTCTTTCAGAGCGCTTCTCCGCCAACACACGGGAAGCTTATGGCGCAGACTACGCCAGTTAAACAACACTATTATCACTGCTATGGTTGCCTGGATGGAGTCCCCCCTGTGGTCCTGTGGAGACGGGAGATGTTCAAATATCCTCCATAAACGACTGATTGCACACATTTTCCACTTCTATTCTACATTTTTGTGCCTATCTATGTATTCTTATCATTTGTCTGTTATTTTAAAACATGGAATGTATAGCATTGCACTACCCCTGCATACATTCTGGAATAAACTCTTATTATTATTATTATTATTACTAGCCGAAAACTCAAAGACTAATTTAATTTAAAAATATATAATTGATCTTTATTTTTGACAACGCAAAAAATCTTTTTTTTTGTGACAATGCAATTCGACGTTGTTACATTGCCAAACAATTGATTTTTCGGATCATATACACAAACAAAATTGACTCGTTTGGCTAAATTCAGTTAGTTTGCATTAAAGTTCATTATCGAGAAATCGTATTATGACTAGAAGGAGACAGTAAAAATAAAGATAGCGATATGGTAACATTAAATTAATATTTTTAAATTTGTGGGTAAAATGATGTAAAATATTACCATACTAATGATTTCTGAGAGATTTAAAGGATGACCCATTATTCCAATAATTTTTGAAAAACCTTTTTGTTCAAATTATTTAACCATGTTGACCCTTGCGGACCATTCTACCCGAAACAATTTGAAAGTGTCGTTGTCGAAATTTGTGGCATGAAGGGTTTTATCAATTTGAAAAACAAGTATTAATTATATTATTTCATTAATTGTATTCTTCAAGGGTCAGGCACCCCGAAAGGTTTGCTCATGTCATGACAAGGGTACATTATCTAAATTGTCAATCTAGCCCGACATGCAAAGTTTAGTTCAAGGTTCAAGGCTACTCCTCAATTATTCTTGCTGGTGTTGTTGCGGGTTGACGTGCGCAGCGAAAAGTTTTTAAATTTGTTCTACCTCTCAACATCTGGCAAATGGAAAAATATTTTTCAACGTTTGTGATGGGTACTTAAAAGATGGTTTGCTGGCACGCAAATACCCACGGCACCACCCTACCAACCCTTGCTATGGCAATTTATTATAGTGAACGCAGCTTTACAATTTTTCTAGAATGAGGAGTTGACCACCATAGATTAAATCAGACACATTCTCAGTTTGATAAATAAGCCAGAAATATATTTAAATACCATCAGTACCTACTCTAGCTCTTGAAGAGTCCTTCCGCATCTAGCAAATGCTTCTACCGTTATTATGCGTATGCGTATGGATGTGGTGTTTAGGGTTTACCCAATATCGTCTAGCTACCTTTTTTATGTGAAACCGCACAAGAGTCTCAACTGCTCGCAATCGTCTAGATCCAATGAGTCTATGGAATCCCTGGTATCCAATCCAATGAGTCTATGAAGTACCTGGCTATTCAGATCTGGTCACCAAATACGACCAAAGCCTCCGGCTAGCTAGTCGAGAGCCTTACACCTCGACCGCGGAGGATGTCGAACCTAATCTGTAACCTCTCAAAACTTCTTTGTGCGGAAGACTTATTATAGACAAGTCAACATATGAAAATATTTAAAATTTCAAAGATTTATAATTAAAGTAATCTTAAAAAAAACAATCTATATTTTCTACCGAAAATCTCTTTTCAATATTCAATTTATCTACAATAGACAAAATGTATAAAAATATTCAATACAACAATTTTTTAAGGGAAAGCAGATAAATAACTTACAATTCAATATATCAGCAAGGTATAAGAATAATATTAAAATCCCAAAGTTTAATACCAAACACATTCAAAATACCTATATCTAGGTATAACTTCCTTTAAAAACATTCATGCATTGAAACTAACATTGAAATGTCCACATGTCTGTTTTTATTTTTTTTAAATCTCAATATCTATTTTATAAATAAATCTTTCTTTTTTCTTACATATATTATATCCTTTTATTTTTATTTTTTTTATTTTTATTTATTCTTTAATATATTTGTTATACAATGGTATAGTATATTGTCCTCCACGCTAGGAGTTCACCTGTGTTGTGAGGACTTTTTCAATTGTAAAGTTATATAATTCTAAAACAATACAGTGGAGTTGGTTACACAGAGAAACATTAAAAATTAAAATATAAAATCGATTTTTCCATAGTTATAACAATAGTTTTTCCATAGTTATTCCAAAAAAAAGTGAAATATTAAAAATTAAATATTAAAAGGATTGTAGCCAGTTCCATATGTGTTTTTTGTATTCTGTAAGATTAGATGTTTTATATTGTGTTGGAAGTGAATTGTAAAGTTTTATAGCCTGGAATCTGTAGTGTTTCTGTCCAAAGGATGTGTTGGTTTTTGGTATTAGAAGTTGGTGTGCATGTCTTGTTCTGGTATTGCGAGAAGTTTGTGAAGTTTTAAATGTGTTTAGGTTCTTGTAAAGGAAAGTAAGTATTTGTTTAGAATATAATTTTTGAATCTTCAACACTGGGAATTTTTTAAATATGGTTGAAGTGGGTGTTAGTATTGGTACTTTAAGTATTACTTTTATTAAGGTTTTCTGAGCTTTATACAGTGTGTCTATGTATTTTTTACTGGCATAGCCCCAGGCAATAATGCCGTATTCCATTATAGATTGTGCTATTGCGAGGTACATATTCTTAATATCAAATATGTTAAGTATATTTCTCACGTTTTTGAAAAAGTAAATCAACTTGTTTATCTTTACTTTAACCGACTCAATATGTCTGTCCCATTTTAAATAACGGTCGAAGTATATACCAAGATATTTAACATTTTCGGTTTGTGTGATTGGAGGACAATTGCATGGGGTGCTCGCTGAGTGACAGGAATGTATTTTAAGGTAGATGTTTTTGGAGGGTTGGCCTCTCGAGTTTTGTAATATTTAGGCCAACTTCAGCTTTTGTGATTAGTGTGTTCCAGTCAGTGGCCTTAAAAAGTAACACAGTGTCATCAGCAAAGCTTATAATTTCCCCGTCTATTTGGAGGTGACATAGATCGTTAATATAAATAAGGAATAGGATTGGGCCAAGTACGCTGCCTTGTGGTACTCCGTAGGATACTTGTTCCTTGTCACTACATGTGTTTTCTATTGATTTATATTGGGTGCGATTTTCCATGAAGCTTTCAATTAATTTGAGTTCTGTTCCCGTGATTCCGAAATATTTAAGTTTATTGAACAGGTTTTGGTGGTGAATTGTGTCAAACGCTTTTGCCAGGTCTAGGAATATTCCAAGGCATTTTTTACCCTGATCTATATTTGTTTTGAGGAAGTCTGTTACTGAGGCTATGGAATGTGAGGTACTCATATTTTCCCTGAATCCAAATTGATTTGGTGATAGTATATTGTTTTTGTTAAGAAAAATTAAAATGTGGTTTTTGATATGTTTCTCGAGAATTTTTGAAAGAGTGTTTAGAATTGTAATTGGTCTGTAATTATTAATTTCTTCCTTTTTTCCTTTTTTGTGGATTGGAATTACTTTGCCCGTTTTCAAAATAGTTGGGAACACTCCTTCTTTAATGGACCGATTTATAAGTATGGTAAGTGGGATAAGAAGTGCTGACTTTATTATTTTTAGTGTCATCGGTGATATTTTGTCGCTACCCTGAGAGTTTGTATTTTTTAGTTCGTTTATAAGTTTTAGTGTTTGTATTTGGGTAATGTATGGAATTTTAAAGGAAGAAACACTAGTGTGTGTATAGTGGGTTGAGAATTCTGGGATATCGTCATTTGTAGTGATTCTGTTTGCTAATACCTTGCCGACGTTAGCGAAATAGTTATTCACAAAATTACATACTATTAGTGGTTGTTCTGATGTCTTAATAATCTCGTTATCTATTTTGATCTCGATTATGGAATCGCTTTTCTTTGAAAATGTGTGGGATATTTCTTTTAGAATTTGCCAAATTTTTTTGGGGTCCTTGTTGCATTTATCTAATTTATTTTTATAATATATTTCTTTCGATATACGTGCAAGTCGTGTGCATAAGTTTCGATATCGTTTATAGAAATTTATGAGATAGATGTCATATGGGTTAGATTTGCATTGTTTGTGGAGTTTGTCTCTTTTACTGAAACTTGTTATGAGTCCTTTTGATATCCACGGTTTTAGAAGTTTATGTTTAGTTGGAGAACTTTTTTCGGACGTGATGGTATTTTTTTTAAATTCGTCTTGAATACATTCTATACAAAGTGACCATGCTTCATTATTTTTATTATTTTCTACGAGTTCTTCCCATTTTTTATTAAGTAGTATGTCATTTAGTTTTAAAATATCAGTTGTATTGTGGGTTTTTGTGGTTTTGGAGTGTAATTCTTGTGAATTGTTTGTAGTGTTTATTTTCAGGATAAGTGTATAGTGATCTGTAATTGTCGAGTGATGGATTGTGGATTTGTATGATCTTTTTGTTTTTAACATAATGTGGTCAATACAAGTTTGGGTGGGTAATAGCTTATTTTGTTTAAAGTTGACTCATGTGGGTTCATTTATGGTGCTAAAGAGTCCATGGAACAAAAAAAGGTTTGAGTAATCGTCACTTTGTGGATGTTTTTTATTTTCTAAAATGTTTATATTCATATCTCCTATTAAGCAGATATTTTTTTTGTTTTTTTCATTTTGATAAGTTGACTGTCTAGGGACCTCAGAAAGGGAAATATGTTTTTTATAGAAGGTGATCGATATATAGCTAAAATACATATGTCATTATTTATGATTATTTCAAAGCCGTTTGCGTCTGTGATATCTAGCTCCGTTATAGTTGAATGTAGATGTTTTTTGCAGTAAATTACAATACCGTCATTTTGATTTTTAATATTTTTTGAGTGTGTGACCGTATAATTAGATAATTGTATTGGTGTGAAGATTTTATCTAGCCAACATTCTGTGAGGATTATCACGTCAAATTCTGTCTCCAATTGTTGAAGTACGACAGTGAAATTGTCAAAATTTTTTGAGATACTGCGTATGTTTTGGTGTAATATTTTTAATTGTTTAGCCATGGTAAGATTAAAATTATCGGATGGGTGTGTACGATTTTGGGATAGTAATTCAGATCATCTTTATTATATCGTCGGAGTGTTTAATATTTTATGTTTTTCGGCTTTCCGCGCCATAACCTTTCCATCTTTGGTCCATACAAATGCATATCCCTTTGTGATGGCTTGTTGTTTTGTTTTCCATAGTAGTTCCTTTAGATATGGTGACAGGATTTCACTGATGTAGATTTTTGAGTTTAGCCCTGGGGATGTTTTGTATTTGACTTCTCTTTTCTTAGAGAGCAGAAGCTCACGTAATTTAGGATTATTGAATCTAATTTTGATTTTCGGATGGTCCCTTTGTTTTGTTGACGTTGACGCTGCAGACGGTCCCCCTGGCTGAGCCTTGGCAGTAGTTGGATGTAGTCTGACGGCCTGTAGAATGTCTTCCGGAAGGATCAGAATGTCCACTGTTTCGGCTATTGACCTCACTATTTCAAATATAGATTCATCCGCTTTAAGAGGTACTCCGGATATTTCTAACGAGTCTTCCAGCATTCTATGGTCGCTTTCGGCAGCCCGTAATTCCAGATTCTTTAGTAGAATACTTTTTTCGTTTAATGTTTTTTTTAATGTTTCGATATCTGTCATCATTATTTTTTCCGAGAGAATGGATTGGTCTATTTTTGCTATTAATTCATCATATTTATTACAAAGAAAGTCTATGGTTTTTTGTCTTTCTGCTGCTTCAAGGTTCATTTTTTTGAAGAGTTCTTTTTTTAATTCATCTATTTTTGTGTCTATGTGCGACATTAGTCGATGTGTTAGGTCTTCGAGTAATTCGGCTGAATGAGGAGTAGGAGATGCACTGGTGTTTTTACGTGATTTCGACATTTTTAAATTTGTGCTTATGATTTGGTCGATAGATGTCACTTTAATTAAGTTAAATTTAGTTCTATTGCCTTCAGTTCCAATTATTTAAGTAGTCACTGTAATCTATTTTCAAGTAGTTTAGGTAATTAAGCTAATTCATTATTTGTGTAGAGAAAGTAACAGAAAAAAAAACTTTTTGAAAAAGTAGGACTCGAACTCACTTGGTTCAGATATCTCTCCTGTCTAGACTTTGTTATTAATTACTTTTATAGTTTTGTATAATCACCCTCACCAAACACAAGAGCATTGTCTCTTTATGGTGAGGAAATGCTGTTTTTCGTTTTACGTTATAAGACTGTATGACATTTAAACATTGTATATTTATTGTAAAAAATACAAATATTAAATAATAAAATAAAAACTCTCTTTGGTCGTCAGCTCTCTTTAATCATTGCTACCTTTCCTGCATAGTGTAACCGTTATAGTTATATTAATAATTCTAACGACTTACCCACAAATTATTTATTTTGTACCTCAGCCACCCGTCAGCATTTGTATTTATATTTCGTGAAGTATTTGTCCAACGAACTTTATTTCAAAAATCATTTCACTATTCTTCGTGAGGTCGCAACACTAGGCAATAATTCTGGTATGATAAGTGTTTTATTGAGAGTGGTTTTGGTTGGTCTCTAAAGGAATATCAAATTGAAAGGACTTTGGAGACCGTAGTCAAGATGTTAAGGTTACAAAAAAAAGAACAAACATAATAGACGTCAACTAAGAGGCTCTGGTCCCTGTTTAAAAATTATAAATCACAAACTTTGTATTTTATCCGGAGTTAAAAAGCAAGATCACCATTCATCTCAGCTTGTTTACGTTAGGCTTTTTATATTATCCTCTTACCCATGGGAAAAATTTGCAAGCCTGAGATAAAGAAATTTTTCTTTGATGTCAGCCCTTTTATTAGCTTTTTAAATTAGTACTGAAGGGATATATCCTTCCAAGGACCACTGGAAAATTGTCTTGGACTTCAAAAATTGGGACCCAAAGGGACATAAATTAGGTGACGTTCATCTTACAATGTATTACGCTACTTTAAGCTTTTCTTGGCTTAGAATTTTTTAGAAAACATTGCAAATTTAAACCTGTTTGTGATTTGTTGGTGAGATATAAAATATTGTGAGGCGTTTCTACATTGAAATTATTGTATTAGAGAATCGAGTCCTTTTATAATAGTCTTTGACACATTTGTTACCGTGGGATTAAGTGGCAACAAATAAAAGTAAGGATGGGTTTATTATCTAGAAATAAAAAAAAAAAAATTAATATTTATTTTTTTTCTAAAATGTATTACTTAAATGTTAAGAAAGGTACTTCGAAGAATCTTAAAAGCGGTGCGAGAGGAAGAGGCATGGAGAATCCGCCACAATAAGGAGCTATATGACATCTACCAAGCTCCCAGACTCTCTACTCATTTACGGCTCCAAAGACTAAGATGGGCCGGACATGTGCACCGAATGCCAAGCACACGTGTACCAAAGAAGGTTCTAACAGGACACCCGGGAGGCAAACGAAAGGCGGGCAGACCTAGGCTGAGATGGAAGGACGATGTCAGGAAAGATGCCAGAGGACTACTCCATGTTGCAGATTTGGAAGACGACGGCAGAGGACAGAGGGCGGTGGATGCTCATGTTAAAGGAGGCCAAGGCTCGAAATGGGCTGTAGCGCCATTGAAAAAGAAGAAGAAGAAAATGTATTACCACAAAAGAGACAAAATAAAAAATAAATTAATTAGCATCCTACTATTAAATCTGTCTGGCAAAGGGCTTGAATGGGTAAAATGAAGGCGTGATACCAGTGCATTCTTGATGCAAAGCAGTAGATTCCGGTTCTTCACAGCAACTGTTTCAGTCTACAATTTATCCACAAAATAATGCTGTAGTCCAATGCAAAATAGCCTCCCGCTGCTGGTATCCAAAAGGGTCCCTCTTAAACAATCAGGTTTGGCAGATGCCATACGATTCCATCGATCCAATGGTCAATGCTCCATATGCAAAGCTTATGCTCACAAAAATTGGCGAATGTGTTTGTCAAACCTCAGCCAAGAGGAATGCCCGCTGCTCTGGGCTGGTGATCAAAGAATGCCCCTGCTTCCAATGCAAATCACAGATTCTTGCTCCTTTAGGTTTGGCAACTCTCCAAGTCAGAATTCCAGGGCTGTCAATTTGATCAATAGCAAAATGACAATGTGTAGGTACTTAAAGGTCCCACACTCCAAGATGCGATGTAATTAAAGTGATGCGCACACCTTGTTACAAATCTTATATGTAACAAACACATTAATTAATAAATATGTACAAAGCATTAGACTATCGAAGATGGTGGTATATAATAAGACAATTAATTATTTGGTGAGTAAACTTGTAAATTTATTTCTGTTTTACAACTCCATAGAGAAAACACATTGAATTAATGTTATATTTTCAAGTAATTTCTAGTAATGTTGTAATCTAACCAGTTTCATGTGTGATTCGGATTATTCAGAACAATAGATTACACATCAACCCCTTTTCAGTTTAAATTCATTAGAAATTCTAACAGCTATTAGAAATTGTATATTCTATTTAAAGTTTTGAAGTAATTGTACATTCTATTTAAAGTTTGACATGTTTAGATTCAACTCTAAAATAACATGACGTCTTTTCGCACCTCGCAAATATAAACTACTTAAACTAAGACAATTTAGTATTTGGCAAGCTCTTCGTGATAAGTGACCGGATGAATGAATGTTAACTTGCCCGTATAATTTCAGAATTAAACTAATGTTGATATTGTAAAAAAAAGTTACGGACTGAGTTTGACGCCGTTCGCTCAATATTGTGGAAATTAAAACCATATCTGGTCAAACCATTTAGTCATTAATTTATTCTCTGCACATACCAAGAGTTTTTGTCTGTACCCAGTGTACGGGCAAGATTTTAAAAATTACTATTTAGAGAGATTTGTTCGAAATACACTAAATAATATTTTGCAGTTTGCCGAGAGCATTTGAATAATTGGGTTTATCTAGGATAACTCGAAATGTCCCCACACGGTGTGCATTACCCCCTGTTAACGTACATACGTAAGTAGTGTATTCCACAGCTGTGCTCTAAGCAAGACTATAATTGAATTTACTATCTGGCTGGCACAAACAAATAAATTAATGATAACAGCTATTGATGTCAATGAAGCTGATCGTGTTCTGTAATATATAAATACTATGATGAGGTTGCGCATTAGTAAAACTTTGGTTTATTTTTTAAATCATTCTTAATTAAAGTTTAGTAAAATCAAAATAATTATTTTTATACCCAATTAAAAATAACCGCTAAGCTATATTTTTAAGTCACTGTATACACATATTTCAAATTCAGAATTGACAATCTTGCAACTAAGTTTTCCCATATTTTGGCAGCTGTCTTTTTTAATTATTACAAAGTTCTTAAGAATTGAACCTAGATAGTGTCTCATAGTGCGGCAGAGATCCTTGGTTCGTTTTTCAGTTGCGACGGTTACCTTTGTGTTTTTCTTTGTCTTGTTCTGTTTCATGTTTCGTTTAGATTATTGGCATTACCTTCTTCTTCAACTATATTATTAATTATCTGTGTTTGGAAACCATATTTACCAAAATAATAATTTTAAAAATCATTAGTTTTGAGAACTATATATGCGGAGTCTTATTTCACATGTACATTTTTTACTTGATTTTTATTCATATGCTACCGGTTTAGACACATCCGCGTTATACACTAGCAATCTTAAAACTAACTTAAAACTGATGCAAGTACGGAATGAATAGATTTTATTAGGTGAGGGTAGTGGGATGAGTGATTTTCGGGGAGGGAGGTGGGGAGAAAGTTGGGACAAATAAGAGTGAGTGAGTGAATGAGTCAAGATAACAGGGTAACATTGCCAATGAAAGTGACTTACGGGGGTTCTATTATTTTTTTTTTATTAAATTTTAAGGTTTCTAAAGCACACAAATTGAAATATTCTTTAATACATGAATGTTTAAGCTTGTTTTTTTTCTTTGTTGAAGTTATGGCCTGTCTCTATTAAATGATTATCAAACTCGAAATTGTTATTATTTCGTAAACAGAGTTCATGTTCCCTGATCCCAGTTTCAAAATTTCTAACAGTCATAACTACATACTGTGCGTCACATTCATTACATTCTTTAGTGTATATCCATTCTAAAGTGTATGTTCAATCTAAAGTGTATATATGCCAAAATTCATTACATTTTACAGTCTTTTATAATAATAATTTATCACATGTTTCAACTTGTAACAACTCAATTTACTTATCTAGGATTAAATTTGTGAAAAAAGCCTCCTATACTATGGTACTAAACTCCAATATGACACCAAATACATACTGAAACCGAAACCACTCAACTGAACAAAATAACACCTTGTAATATATTTATAATTAGAAAAAAACACTATTATATATAATTATAATTACTTTATAATATGTATACTACTAAATTTTAATCATATGTAAATTATATCCCCAGCACGGGAGATCCTACTGAGGATATAATTATATCCATTTGTTACAAAAAAAATATAATCAAATACTTATTATTATTACAATACAACAAACATCACCGAGTTGTAAAAATACACTTTTCCATGGTGGTAAAAACCTACTTCAGAGAAACAATATTATTTTTTCAGGTTTTTTCCCACCAATTGTTGGCGGGCTCTCCGTAGGGACATGCGGAGCAACGTGGAATCTATTGGGCCTAATGAACAAGGCTGTATTATTCAGGTTAATTCAATTCCAGCGAACGGAAGGAAGTAGGGGTGAAGAGATCGAGAAAGCTGCCATTTCATTGACTCGTGGGCAAAAGATCCTAACAGATATTCATACGAAACGTCTGTTCCGACGAACAATGTTGGATATGCAAATTGCTAACTTCGTGTCGGAGCTCAGAATACTGCTGTCGTAATACCTACATTATATGTACATGGTGTTGCAAAACGTACCCAACAGACTAACCAGCGGCTCAAAAACGTTTTTTTTTAAATATAGTCGTCGTACTCCGTCGTACTCCGTACTCCGGCAGCTCTTATTTTTTTATCAATTAAAAACAATAATCTGTCACATGTCGCAAGAACGTGATGTAACCGTCCCATGGATGTGCAGTTTTATGTTTACCACGTGGTACAAGTGATAGGTTTCGACTTGTGACAAATGATTTATTTATTTGTTTTGAAGTGATTAAAAAAACATCGCAGAACAAAATGCTTGTACATTTTATTGAAACAACCATACATTTCTTGCTATCAATATCAACGAAATGAAATGGTAACACGAAGTTTTGGACAGCTTTAACGCAAATTTACCAATTTGTATATCCACATTGCTCGTTGGGACAGTAGAAATATTTAGACGGTGTCAATCACCATTTGGAAGAGTAATTTAAATGAACGACTTTCAAACACTGACATTCTGCAAACTCGTTGAAAATTGTTGCCTATTCCATCTATTCATTCCATTTTACCAACTCTCCCGGAAAAAGCCGAATAACGACTCTTAATTAAATTTAGCGCTAACGATGCGTTCGACCTCCCCTGTTTACCTGTTCCTGTTAGGTCTCTAGTCGGATACTTATTCAGGACTCTGGTCAGATAATACACAATACAAATACACACTTGTATTGTTGGTGTTCCGTTCGATATACCTTTTTACAGTAATATGTGTGTCTACTTGGCTGCTGTACGGTTATAGGTTGTACGTGCTCATTTAAGTTTCATATTCAATGGACACGATCCCATCAAAATTACCTATGTCCCATGGGTCAATTAAGCAGGGTATTCAAAAAGACTTAAGCAAAATTGATGATTGGGAAAGCTTTCATAGAAAAAAATCAACTTTTGTTTTTTGTTTTTGAATCTTTATTTAGATGTACGCAAATTTTTTCATTCATCTAGTAGGAAAATATAAAAAATACAGAAAATAACAATTACATTTTAAGAGAAATAGATAAATACACAAAATTACATTATATAAGATATCTAGGTGACTAAAATAATATTGGTGATTATGTTCAACAATCAAAAATTATTTTTTACATATAAAGCACATCTCTTACGAAAAATGCTAAGGCTTGGGGCTTCCTTTATGACATTTGGTAGGTTATTATAAAGTTTTTGCCTTTTATAAAACGCGATGTTTTGTGTGCATGAAAGTTTAGTTTTGGGAAGCCTAAAATCTCTGCGTCTTCTCGTAGGATAATTGTGAACATTTTCATGGTACATCATATTTTTTTGCAGATAATTTGGGAGCATATTATTTTGAAGCTTATAAATCATTGTTAACGTATTATATATTATATGTTGTTTGGTTGTCATCATATTTAAATTTTGTAACATAATTTTTATCCTAGTAAAAATGTTGCATTTTAAAATCATCCTCATCCCCCTATTTTGTATTACCTGTAGTTTATTATTTTGGGCTTCGTTACATAAGAATAAAACACTAGAACAATAATTTAAATGCGGAGTAACAATAGAATTGTAAACAAGGCGCATTTGACGGCCGGTTGTAAACAAGGCGCATCTGACGGCCGGCATAGTCCAGTGGTAACGCATTGGACTGCCATTCCGAAGGTCGCGGGTTCGAACCCGGCGTGCGCAAATAAATTTTATTTAATTAATTTGTGTTATTTCACAATTAATTAATTAAAGTAATATATAGTATATTTGCGGCACGTTCCAGAGTGGAAGATACTACCAGTATCGCCCTGGTGTAAGACCACCATTCAGAATTGAAACGTTGCTCCAAATGGCTTTAGCCGTGTTTAGTGACTAGATCTGAATAGCCAGGTACTTTCCCACCTTCCTCTTTCCCTTCCCCACTTACCTTCAGCCTCACAACATCCTCCAATTGGGGATGCCATAGTCTCACTGGCTCCAGACGGGAGCAGTTGGGACTCTTGTGAGGTATTCACTATAAAAAAAATAAAAAAATAAAAAAAAAATTGTCTTTAGATCCAAGTTATTTCTGATTCTTTTTAGGAATCCAACTTTTTTTGCAATTTTCTTTGTTATGTATTCTAAGTTTTCATCAAATTTTAATTTTTCATCTAATATTACACCCAGATATTTAATACTACTCACCCTTTCTATGTTTACGTTATCAATTTTTAGTATTGCCTGCTCGGCTAACTTACCATATGTTCATGGTTCCTTATACATATAGTGTAAAATCGTGTCTTATTTCTAAAAAATTTAAATCCTAAGACAGTCAGACGAACATTCCATATTAATGTGTTGTATTTATGTCACTGCTTTTCATTCGTAATAAGTGTGTCAATAATGTTTTTTTTTCCAGGTGGGTCCTCTCGTACTATCCTCTTCTTAAATGGAAACATATCAGGTAACGATTATGAATATTATCATTTTAAATAGTATTTGCTTATCACGCCAAAATATATGCAATACAAACTGTAATTCAGCTTTGAAAAACTGCATAAATGTGAAGGTATTTTTATTGCAAGGATTTCATATCGGTTGATTGTGAAGAAAAATATCTTCGATCCCAATAACATTTCCATATTTAAGTTGACAGCAGTAGATGAACTAAAAAATCTGACAATGTAACAAATAATACTTTGCTAGTTTCGTAGTTATCTGAAAATTAAGCTGATTAATGGTTAAACTATATGGCCCCTTTTCATGGTAGGTAGGTAGGTATTGTTAGAAGACGGTCAATTTGTGAAAAACTGCAGGAAGATTTTTGAATTCTTCTTCGTTTCCCATATCTTTAAAGAAAATATGAAAAAAATTAAATTATTTAATTTTGCAGATTTAAATAATATTTTGCCGTTTAAAATTGATTTGAACTTTAATGAACTAAAAACACTGAAAAAAATCTAGGAAGACGGATAAATTCATTAATGATTAAACAAATTACAAAAAATATTCATAAGGAAAACATGTATGTACCTACAACTTAAAAACGTCTTGTATTTGTTTATCTTTTCATACACGTTGTATGTTGTATCTCCAAGTTTTCTCACAAAACTCGCTTATTAAATAAAACTCCGGCCCAGCAAAAAATACTTAGGGCGGGTTGCTTCACAGAATTTGAAAAATTCATCAAATTTCAATGTTCTGTGATAGTTCTATTCAAGTTTTGTTATTTTATCATTATTGGACAGTTATTTCACAAAATTTAAATAGAACCTTCACAGAGCTTGAAAATCAACTTTCTAATTTGAAGAATTGTTCTTAAACTTAAACACAAAGTGATATATTGACAAACGGACTTTGCTATCTTAATTATCAGGCGGTTGGATAATGTGGACCCCCGACCTTGAGGTTCCCACTTCATCTATTATCCACTCGGTCTCTACAATAATCGACAGCTAAACGCCATCTATGGGTAACCAAATAGACTAATATCAAGTGCCATATATGGTTGAGCTCTTACACTAATGTCAAGAATATCACAATACGTATCGTAATAAAAAACATGAAATTCGAAATTATATTTTTCTGCCGACTGTCAACTTATCCAAACGCAGCGATAAATCTCATATAGTTTTACGGACGAATTTTATTATCATAAAGATATTTAACCTTTTCAAAAAGAGAAAACCCCTCACCCGCAAGCATATGTGTAACTACCTTTTAGTTCCCAACATCTTTTCTTATTCATTCTTATACTCGTATATCCGCAGTTACAGAAAAGTTATGAGTATTTCGTGGATATACAGAAAGATTTTTTATATAAATATAAATTGGTACATTCATTTTGTAGAGCTTCAAAAAGACTAATCGAACTCCCGTTTTTATACCGCCGCAAGTAAAAATCTGATATTTTGAGATATGTATTGGTTCATAGAGCTTTCACACAAACGAAGTATTGAATTCGGTAAGTTTAAACATAAACTTTATGTTAGTATTACATTTTTTTTTGGTATTACATTTTATGTTGGTATTAAATTTTATGTTGGTATTATTTTATGTTGGTGTAATCGCAAGGCGAATCAAAAATGGACTGTAAAATTAATTGTGAACTTGAAGTTGACACAACGATGGTTAGAGATGGTGAACAGGGAGTAAGGAAGGAATCCGACTTACCCCTTTGATGTTCGTCAACGATGTTGCTGGTTGGTTTCACTCACAGGAGATGATTTATTGCACACGCAACTTCCACAACATCTGGGTTGGGTAAGAAACACACTGAGGGAACCGAATATGTTCATTGTTCACGGCACAGTATTCTACCCCGAGTTGATATCAATAAAGCACTGATCATAAAGAGATGTTCATCACACCGGCTTCATCAATAAACTGATTTGACAGTTAAGTTTATTGTTGTAAATGTCACACAAACGTGGGTATTGTCGGATAATGACAGGTACTTGTAGGTAATAGGATGGGACCAATATCAAGGACAATGTTAAAGGAAGATTGTCAACAGTTGGTATTACATTTTATTTTGGTATTACATTTTATGTTGGTATTACATTTTATGTTGGATTTACATTTTATGTTGGTATTACATTTTGTTAGTTTTACATTTTATGTTGGTATTACATTTTATGTTGATATTACATTTTTAGAGCATCGTTTTGTACCTTTGCAACATTAAAATGAATTAACTGTTTTGATCGTAATGGTAGTTCATTTGATTACGTTTTCTCCATGCTTTCATAGCAAATATATTTTTTTTAATTACTTGACAAAAATAATGTACCTTGTGAAAATCATTGTTTTATAAATGTTTTCCATATACCGACACTAGCCAAAAATTAACAGCTGCCAGAGAATATTGGAAGAGCAAAATCTCAGAACGTTAGAGTAGTGCATGAAAAAGTATCGTATTTTTCCTTCTCGTATTGTGTTTTTCCGTAGTAATCTCACGCGGTGAGGTGTTTTTAAATATCTCAGTGTTTTCCGCAACTTTGCGGTTGCCTTCAACGTTAGCCTTTCTCTATAAGCCTGCCTCTATACGTAATGAACAGGTGTAATGAAGAATGTTTTATTTCTGATTCTTCCGATATTTTATTCAATTTAAAAGCTCTGTACTTTGACACTACACACGGAGATAAATTAGTATTGCTGATTTATTAAAATTCGGTTACAAACGGGATTGTAGGCCATTTTCTGTTATTTTTTTTAGTACATTCGTAATATATCTGAACACGTGTTCAATTTGCCTTGATAATGTATAATGATGAAATGCAAAATATTATGATTTTTACGAACACGTATTCCAACATCGCAATAATAATTCTTTTTTTATCAAAAGTTCAACAGGAAACCTATCAATTCATTCGTTACGGACCTGCAGACCAGTTTTTAACCGGATTACGAATAATTTGCATTTTTTAATGAGTTTCATATACCAGTATGCTGGCTATTGATTTTAAATGAGTTATTATATTGCATAACACCACATTATTTAGTACACCACATTGCGAATTCAAGGATTCACCAAATTCGTTAATAGTACGTATCTGCCAAAGATTCACCACCTTACGAGATGTAGATATTTATTGTATATTGTACCTTTAAAGAATATGAAATCAAACTTGCTGAATCTATAAGCAAACATCAAAGATGAAATTTAATGAAACAAAATTCATTTTTACTTTTTTTATTGTTCTTCCTATTTTTTCTTTACATTGTAGGACCTACATCGACCAAATAATATCGGTGAGTTTCTATATATGCCTTGTTTTTTTTATGTAGATAGTTAATGTAACTTATTTAGTTTATTGTTTATTCATTTTACAATGTAATTATCTTATAACCGTTTGATTACTAAATATAATCAAATAAAATATAACATTTTGTCTAATATCCTCGCCGCTTTCAATCCGAGACGTTTATCATAGTGCTCAATTCCATAAACAAAAAAAATAATGTAAATTGAATACAAAACTCGTAAAGTATAATAAGCGTAATAAGTATTACATATCTAGGAATTCTATCCGATCCAATCAAACAAATGATCATTTTGCAAACCTACGTACTCGCCAACTTCCAGAATATGAAATATTGACCTCAAAGCTTTAATACTATGTTAGGTCTCCGTTCCTAATTAATTAATTATAATGTAGACCTAATCGTTCCTATAATTAATTAATTAGGAACGGTTAGGTCTCCGTTCCTAACTAATTAATTATAATAATATGCAGGGTAATATATTGTATCAGTAACTCGGGAATTAATGCATCCATTCGTTTTCATAATCCCTAAAAGATTACAAATAATGTAATTTTCATAACGCGAACCACCATCTACTTCATGAATTCGTTTTATCTGTTGATTTTCTATGAGAATACCTATTAAAATGAAATGTTGCATGTACGATTAGGCAAAGTATAATTATTCGTTAGCTGTGCAAATGTTCCGAATACTAATGTTTACCAAAAGGCGATAACTCTGTTGTACAGCGTTTACACGAAGTGAGAATACACGTCCGTTTTGAAAACAGATGTAAATGAAAGGAAACAAGGGTTGACAAGGAGAAATATTTTAATTAAATAACCCTTAGTAAACAATAACACTTCCAAAACCGTGTAAAAATGAGGAGAGAAATAAATATTAAAACGTTTATTTGCCGAGTGGTCCAAGGAATCGGGACGTCCATCCAGGCGTCCCAGGTTCAATCCTGTGTTTGCTAAGTTCTTATGATGGGTACACGAAGCCAAAATATATCATAATAATAGAAAATAACAATTAACATGCTTTATTATCGCTGAGGATTGTATTTAGTGTAAAATATATTATACGTCACAGTGGCGCAACAGCGCGGCGGTCCATCGGGCACGGCTTTTCGCAAACAAGCTCGATTTGGTGGAAATAAACACCAAATCCCCGTTCCGACAACATATTTGTACGGACTCAATATTAATGATCACATTGTCACCGAAGTATACTGCTCGTACATGTTGGTTGTTTTTGGCCATGAAAATAATAGATATAATGTTAATGATGTATACTGGTTTTCTTTTATCATAATTTCATTAAAATTAACCCCACGATATAAATTTACTGCAAATGTGGTATAAAGGTATAAAGATAAGGTAACTGAAGATTAAATTATGTTAGCACAATTTTTTAAAATGATAAATACTCTCAGTATCAACCGGGGAATCTAGCACGGTCGATCGATAAAGGATTTATGTCAATATTTATATCGATAACTTGTGATCGTTCCCGAGCATGACTGCAGATCGTTACGTATATACAATGTCGAATAAATGAAAAAAACACTTAGTCGGTGTGCACCATTGTTTGTTTGTTGGCAGTTTGCAGTTATGTTCAGGAACGATTACAAGTTACCGACATTATCGATAAAACGTTTATCGATCAACCGTGCTAGGTTCACTGGTGTGTTAAGAACATCCCGAGCCAAAACATTGCTTCGAATGATTCGAAAAGTTGCTTAAAATGACTTTAGCCATGTGTGATGATAACATCCAAGTAGTCGGAAACTTTCCAAACTTCCTCTTCTCCCTCTCATCCCCTTCACAATTAGGGATGATATATTGTACACTATTCTCACAAAAAAATCTTCAATCGGTAATAAGGTTATTGACTTTTCTCAACCGTAATTTTCATGTTTTCCTTCCCGTCCAGCGCTTTTCAGACCTATTAAACTCCTTGAAGCTGTACATGACATAGTTTCCCTGGCTTTAGACGTTTGAAACCTTTATGCTGAATCATATAAAAAAAGTTAAATACGAGGTATAAAAGAGACACAAAAGGAGGTTTATTTAATATCTTATCTCAGGCCCTTCTCGGCCTGGTCCTTCGGGTAGTTTCCCAGGTGGGCTCTTTGCAATCTCTACCAAGATATCTCATGACACTCGACTTGAAATTCCCGCAATTCATTTCTGTGGCATTTTTAATACTTTTTGTTTTGAAGCAAGTATGTAGTTAGGGACGCCTGAGAAATATATGAGACATTCGAAATACCTCGGACGGGTCATGTTAAGAGTTTTAATAAAAGCCGAAGAGAGGAGTGATATTTTTATGAGAAAACATTGAGTTTTTCTACCCCCTGCCTATTTACACCTGCAATTTAACAGATTTATTACAAGTGCCCGCTGTGTTTGTGGAAATGGTGAAAATTCAGCAAGCGTGTTTATTTACACATAATATATATGTACATATTTATATACATGGCAAGACGACATGTTTGTGAATATGTCGTTGTTGAACTTACACAGCCGGACAACAGTGGTGACTGTCATAATTCTATAATCTTAGGTGACAGCAGTCTTACCAGCCAGTATCGTTTTCTATGTTAAATGACTTTTTAAAATTAATAATAATGTATGGACGAAATAATTATTAAAATTATACATTTTTCGAACTTGTTCATAATATTTAAAAAAATTCTTCATAATATTAAAAAAAATAATTTAGTAACGGTATCCGAAATTGGTGAAAACGCGAATTTCATTATTGGAAAAAAATGTAACGTCTGTCTAACTAGGAATATAATTCAATTTTAGTGGAGTCAATTTTCTGATTTAATAACATATAATCATCCTACACTTGTAGAAAAGTCAATAGATGTCGCTTATTAAATAATAGGATATATCTATCCAAGACACTATCTAGATTGCATTTAGTTCGAGATGAATCTTGCGATCATACATAAAGGTAGCACCTAATGTCAGTAGTTCTTATTCGAAGTATGATATAGTTGAATATGACCGAAAGAAATAGAGACGGATTAGCGCATTGGTTAGAGCAGCGCCCCGGCATTGCGAAGATCCTGGGTTCAATTCCTAGTTGCGTCGAATCGCTAATAATGTCATCAATATTTGACTTATATATTTTTATATTTATTACGGAAGAATCACAATTTGAAGAAAATAGATTTATACTTAGACTTTTTTAAATCGATTGTAAAAACCTCTAATTTGCGCGCATTGACATACAACTAAACAATGAAATCCATAAAATCATTAAAAATGTTATTTTCAACCAATATTAGCTTTAAATCGTTACAAATGATATATTGTGCACTATTCTCACAAAGAAATCTTTAATCGGCTTACGCTAAGGTTATTGACTTTTCTCAACCGTAATTTTCATGTTTTCCTTCCCGTCCAGCTCTTTTCAGACCTATGAACTCCTCGAAGCTGTACATGAAGAACATACAATATCACCCACACACAGTTTTACCTATATCAACAATGATCTTTATTTTTTATACCTTTTTCTGTACTTTTTTCTCTGTACTACAATATAAACCGCTGTAATCATTTGTAAAATGTGTATTCAAGAATAGACATAAATAAATTTAAAAAAATAAAAATGCTATGATTTTAGTAAGGAAACGTTAAAATAAGAAAATATTCTGGTGAAAATTATATTATAATATGCGAAAGAAAATGTACTGCGTAATATATACCCACACATAATTTCGCTTACTATTTTGCAAAAGATTTTAAGATATCGCTAACTAAAACATGTCCACCTTTTCTCAAAGAGCGTATACGACATCAATCATGATTCTTAAAAGAATAATTCCAAATTTCCACGCTTTTCATAAAATGCCATTAGATTTCTTTACTATTCATAGCATTTGACTTGTGTTGGACTATTTATGGAATGGATTCCGATCTTATTTTTATCCACCCCTAATGTTGCTAGGGCCAGATAAGCCTTTCACATCTGACCTCGCCATTTATGTATCATATAGAATATACAAAATATTTTCTTAACCTACATTTTCACCGTTGCGGAACGAGTGATAGTTTTCAAAACAAGATATTTCATCAAAAATAAGGTTAGTAGTTTTGGCATGAGTTCCAAGGTTTTTATTCAGAAATCGAAAACAGAAAAATAAAGCAGTAACTTTGCAGTGAAACATTATATGAAACTGTTTTCAGATGTTTGTAGTTCATTATACGAAAAAATCGTTGCCTGAGAATTGTTGTTTGATGCCTGAATGGCTGTTAAATAGATTGTAAATGAAAAATAGACGATCATTCGATTGTATTAAGATCACTTAAAAAACGAGGAGAAATGAAAGAGGCCTTACCTTATGATGCTGTTGGTTTCTTTTGATGCTGTTTGTTTCTTAAAAATGTATTGTTTAAAGTTAATAACCTTAAATAATCACAATTAATGTTATATCTCTACAACGATATTGAATTTGGGAATACAATTTATACGATTTAATGGCCCTTTCACGACAAAAATAATCCGAGCGTCAAAATAAAATGCACTATTAACAACGACAATATTGCGAATGATAACAAATATCATATGTGCTACGTAACAAATAAATATCACTCGCCTAGGTCGGTAGTTATGTCTGCTTTCTTAATTCTTCCCAGGTAAGATATTAAGAAAGGAGAGGAATAAAGAAAATGAAATTTAAACAGGACATTGGGAAATGGAATAGAAAAAAAACTGTTTCAATATTAAACAGTTGTAGTGGAACATCTCACAAAACAGTTTTGAGATACCTATAAATTACGAGTATATAATTCTTTATATAAATTCTTACTAAAATTCAAACGTGTCATTAAAATTAATCATTGCATATATTCAAGAAAAACTTTAAGGAACACAGGAACATTTTATTTTTAATATTCATAATTATGGATGATATTAAGAAAATTAAAAAAATATATTTCCCAGTATAGCACTTACGTAGGTAGGTACTTATAATTCATTATTATTTTCGCCAAGTTCAGTAGAATTGGGACATTAGAACATCTATGTAAATAAAAATGTAATTGTTTGTTTGTTCAAAATCTTAAATCTCCGAAAGTTCTTCACCAATTACTTTGAAATTTTGACACAACGTGCATCCGAATACGCGTATGTTTAAAATGAAAAAAAAAATCATGTTTTTTTTTCTGTTTATCGTCACTGTTTCTAAATTTGTTTAGAATATCGAAGTATGACTAGACAATGTCAGAACACACGAAATATGATAACCAAAGATATTTTCTATACAGTATAATAGTGAGTGCCATGCTGAGACATAGCTCATAATATCTCAATTTTGTTCTGGTATCAGTAAAATATTTATTGAATGATTTATGTATTATTTTTTTTATGTGTATACCGCACAAGAGTCCTAACTGCTACCAACCGTCTGGAGCCAGTGGGACTATGGCGTCCCTAATTGGTGTATGCTGCAAGGCTGAAGGTAATGGAAAGGGAAAGGAGATGGAGAAGAGGAATGTGGGGAAGTACCTGGCTGTTCAGATATGGTCACCAAACACGGCTAAAGGTTTTTCAAGCAACGTTTCGTAGGTTTTATTTACACCAGAGTGATACTTAAAAGGATCTTTCACTCTGGAACATGGCGCAAATATTAGTTTATTTTAAGTGAATAAATTTTGAAATAATAAAAATCAAATTTTATGAGCACGCCGGGATTTGAACCCGAATAAGTGTTATAGTGAAACATGTATGATTGTGTCTGATAAGCCAGCACAGGTACCTTGTACTTTAGTTAACAGAAGAATATTATTGTTGCCAACTTACTATAAACGTAGTGCCCAATGCTTCTTTTGATGACATTTTTGTTTTATTTTTCGTACATTTGTTACTAAAATTTCGTTTATTTTTATCTACCGGTCTCGAGCCAACCGTGTCATTAACTTTTCTTTTTTGGGTTTAAATTTAATTTTATTATTATATTAAGTTTACATATACCTATGTACTTTTTTAAATGATGTAATTGTAAAGCTGCACATCTTGATACAGGAATGCCCTAGTGAGATGTGCATAGTATGTTTTTTATGTTAAAAACTGTTTTTTGAATAAATGTATGTTAATTATTATTTTTTTGGTAAACTAACGTTTAAGACAAGATTTTTTTTATGCAGAGCACAAAGGGTAACAATTATTTTACAAGCAATAATTATTCGCCTGAAACACTCATCCACATTGAAAAATCTCCTGATAAAAGATACATGACGCCAACGGGACTGTTTTCAGTAGACTGTTGTTTTCAGGTGAAAAAATGTAACAAGCAGTAATTGTTGAATGAAACACTAGTATATATTGAATAATTTCGCGGGTAAGGGATAAGCCGCCATAGCTCAGTGGTCAGAGCTGTCGACCGGAAATCGAAGGGACACGGGTTCGAGTCCCGTTGGCGTCATGTATCTTTTATCAGGAGATTTTTCAATGTGGATGAGTGTTTCAGGCGAATAATTATTGCTTGTAAAATAATTGTTACCCTTTGTGCTCTGCATAAAAAAATCTTGTCTTAAACGTTAGTTTACCAAAAAAATAATAATTAATATTTGACAAGTTCAAGTATTTCATCTAAAAATGTAGACAATTTGTCTCGACGCCATCTAGTGAGAGAGTTAGCACTTACAATGCCTTTCTCATATAAAATAAAGTTGGTTGTTTTCAGGTGAAAAAATGTAACAAGCAGTAATTGTTGAATGAAACACTAGTATATATTGAATAATTTCGCGGGTAAGGGATAAGCCGCCATAGCTCAGTGGTCAGAGCTGTCGACCGGAAATCGAAGGGACACGGGTTCGAGTCCCGTTGGCGTCATGTATCTTTTATCAGGAGATTTTTCAATGTGGATGAGTGTTTCAGGCGAATAATTATTGCTTGTAAAATAATTGTTACCCTTTGTGCTCTGCATAAAAAAATCTTGTCTTAAACGTTAGTTTACCAAAAAAATAATAATTAATATTTGACAAGTTCAAGTATTTCATCTAAAAATGTAGACAATTTGTCTCGACGCCATCTAGTGAGAGAGTTAGCACTTACAATGCCTTTCTCATATAAAATAAAGTTGGTTGTTTTCAGGTGAAAAAATGTAACAAGCAGTAATTGTTGAATGAAACACTAGTATATATTGAATAATTTCGCGGGTAAGGGATAAGCCGCCATAGCTCAGTGGTCAGAGCTGTCGACCGGAAATCGAAGGGACACGGGTTCGAGTCCCGTTGGCGTCATGTATCTTTTATCAGGAGATTTTTCAATGTGGATGAGTGTTTCAGGCGAATAATTATTGCTTGTAAAATAATTGTTACCCTTTGTGCTCTGCATAAAAAAATCTTGTCTTAAACGTTAGTTTACCAAAAAAATAATAATTAATATTTGACAAGTTCAAGTATTTCATCTAAAAATGTAGACAATTTGTCTCGACGCCATCTAGTGAGAGAGTTAGCACTTACAATGCCTTTCTCATATAAAATAAAGTTGGTTGTTTTCAGGTGAAAAAATGTAACAAGCAGTAATTGTTGAATGAAACACTAGTATATATTGAATAATTTCGCGGGTAAGGGATAAGCCGCCATAGCTCAGTGGTCAGAGCTGTCGACCGGAAATCGAAGGGACACGGGTTCGAGTCCCGTTGGCGTCATGTATCTTTTATCAGGAGATTTTTCAATGTGGATGAGTGTTTCAGGCGAATAATTATTGCTTGTAAAATAATTGTTACCCTTTGTGCTCTGCATAAAAAAATCTTGTCTTAAACGTTAGTTTACCAAAAAAATAATAATTAATATTTGACAAGTTCAAGTATTTCATCTAAAAATGTAGACAATTTGTCTCGACGCCATCTAGTGAGAGAGTTAGCACTTACAATGCCTTTCTCATATAAAATAAAGTTGGTTGTTTTCAGGTGAAAAAATGTAACAAGCAGTAATTGTTGAATGAAACACTAGTATATATTGAATAATTTCGCGGGTAAGGGATAAGCCGCCATAGCTCAGTGGTCAGAGCTGTCGACCGGAAATCGAAGGGACACGGGTTCGAGTCCCGTTGGCGTCATGTATCTTTTATCAGGAGATTTTTCAATGTGGATGAGTGTTTCAGGCGAATAATTATTGCTTGTAAAATAAATGTATGTTAACCCAGTGTTACATTTAATATGATATTTTTCCATATTAAGATATTTTAGTAATAAGACCCAGATTATCCCAAAACAGCACTCAACACTTAAAAATAAGGAATTTTATTAGTAAATTATCTAAAAACCGTTTTTTAGATCCCCACTGGAACTCTCAGGCGAGGAAATAACGATTTCAGTCTTTCGAAAATAGTGTCATTAATCTAACTCCAGAACAATATCAAGCACCTGCTACGATAATGAACACTTCTGCTTTGTAAATTTTATAAAATGTTTCATATTTAATTAAAAGCAAGGAAAGCATTTCCTTTTACGTAAGCCACCATTATGCCGTGAATATCATTTTAAACAAAATAAAGGCATATCATTACTCCACTGTGAGAATAATAATTCTTCGTTGTCATATTCATATTTTGGTTTTTGTGTTAGTTAATTTAGTTATGTCAAATCATAATTCAATCACTCCTAATGACGATGCTGTTAACACCATTATACTCTGAAATGGACTGCATGTATTGTTTAAGTTTTTTATGAGAAATTTATTTATTTATTTTAGAACCGCCGGATTTCAAAGCTGTAAATTTTCGGTTCAAAACCCTTTCTGATCTGCCATTGGGATCTTCAATACTTCTAAACTAGATATACAAATCTAAACATTTGATTTATTCCCCTATCTTAACAAACGGATTGCAATCAATTGCCTGAGCACGAGCACAGGCGTCACGTGGAAATGTTTATTTGTTATACCTGTATTTCAATGGAAGTTGTTCTGTGGAACTGGCGTCATTGATCCCTTCGGCACACTTCGCGCATATTTGGGAAACAAGCAAAACGCGCGCCCAACCTTTGTACATGGTCTATATTTGTCATACGAGAACGGGTCTCTATGAGTCTTGAGTTCAACAGCTCTGCTGTGAAATGATTTGCCGGCCTCTGTGTTTCTTCCTCTTACAACATAGTTCTCTTCAACGCATTCAAGATGGAGTCTTGTGTGGATGTACAAAAAAGACCATGACCCCGGCAAGGATCGGAACTCGGAATAAAATTATTGTTGTGAATGGTTCTCGGTACTACAAAAAATCCTTCACTTAAAACTCTTATAATTAAGATTGAGTGTGTAGGACGGCCTGGAGGCCGCTCTATTATGCTCTCAAATTCTCTCGGATCCTCGAAACCTCACGGCTCCCCATAGGGACCCTTTACTTTTTATGATATATTTTTTCTATTTTTTTTTTATGTGAAATCGCACAAGAATCCTAAGTGCTCCCAACCGTCTGGAGCCAGTGAGACAATGGCATCCCCGATTGGGGTATTGTAGTAGCGAGTAGAAGGAGATAGGGAAGAGAAAGGTGGGGGAGTACCAATTCGACGTTTCAATTTGCGTCCGCCGGGATTCGAACCCGCGACCTCCCGCTTGCTAGTCGAGAGCCTTACCCCACTGAGATTGTCAAAATCTGTCGGTTAACTCTTTAACCTCTTTGATATAGTCATCGCTAGAGTCATCTATATCTCGTTGCTTGAACTATCACAATTGTGATATGTTATTCTTGGCCTTTTTTCTCGATTTATCTGCACATTGGATGCATGTAGCTGTTTGTAATTTAAAAAAAAAGGATCATACAAAATAAATGAATTTTTTAAATCTCTTATTTTTAATCGTCTGTCTATATTTTCAAATGGTGAGCCATACAAACAGAGCAAAGTCAAGAAGATCCTTGAAATGCCAAGAAGATAAATGATAAATGCAGATAAGCTATAAAGAAGCGACGTGGGGAAGATGCGAGATAAGTCAAGGATTGCCAAGGAGAGCCAAGAATAGCCATGAAGAACCAAAAAGAGACATGAAGAGCCAAGAAGAGCCTAGACGAGTCAAGAAGAACCAATAAGAGACTAGAAGAACCAAGAAGAGACAAGAAGGGGCGATAAGGTGCAACAAAAATCGAGGTGAGCCAAGACGAGTTAAGAAGAACCACGAAAATCTAAGAAAGCCAAAAAGAAGCAAGAAGAAGACAGACATAAGAAAAAAAGAACAACGCTCAATCAAATACTTTATTCCTGCCCATCCTTAATTTCAATATTGGCTTATTAGGTTACCATGTATACGGATCGATTGATCTCAACATCTTTCCTATCCTCAGAGCACTTGTTCCAATTACTAAACAAATCAGTACCCCTGGTGTACGCATTGGGACAGGAGTGCTCCTGACTGTGGTATTACATTCGTATGGTATCGTATCGTAAATCAGTCTATATTCTCAAAGAAGAAAATGTTTACATTCACAATCTTCACAATAGGTCGCAATGTACGCACTCTTTATTGGTGTTGCTGGCCCCCGCGTACCTATTTATAAGAGGTTTTTTTACATTAATCATCCGAATCGCTAAAAACTGAAATTTCGGTATAAACTTTCATAAGTAGTCTTCAAAAAAATCGATAGGCTCTTCACCATTGTATAAAAAGCTATAAATTTTGTATTGTGCGCACTGCGTTATGAACTAGGTCAATTCGTCTGGTTGTATTAAATGCCACGACTCTAGGGTGGGCGAAGATTGAAACATCTCATCCCTTACTGCCATCTAGTCTCTCCATATCTTATGAGAATAAAAGAAGTTGCCCCGCTTTCCCGTGCTTTAATAATATCAGCCAAGTTATCATCTTCATCACATTAAATAATGTGCTTTCTTCGCACCACCGTCTAGTATCTTGATAAAGTTATCACATTTTGCACTATGTGTTTCTAATTAGGTCACCCTATCTAGTAGTTGTTCATTCTCCAATTAACTTAATGCAAAACTAAGTCAAGACATCATAAACTGGAAAACAACCTTCCTTGTTAAATATATGCGCAGTCTTTGAGAAATTCAGATGAAACATTAACGCCAAGTTACTTCATGAATTATTGAGAACAAAGAACATTTGAGAACTGGTTTTGAAGCCCAGTATATGAATAAAAATGTTACAGAAAAAATACGAAAATATAAAATAAGCCGTAACTATTTGTACCTTGATTAACTTGATTAAAAAAAAATTATAAATATTTTTGGCAGGTCGGTCAGTCCATTGTTTTCTACATAAATGAGACGTTTCAAATTCTTGCAATTCGAATTTAAAACAAAACTGAAAAGATAAACCGATAAAAGCATGTTGCCTAAAGTAAGGTAAATTTTCCCTTACTTCAGTTCAATTATCGAGCCTTATTATTATAGAATTTTTTACTGAAATGATAATCAATTTCATTGTTCCGTGTAGATTCTAACCCGCAAAAGGTATAACGTATTTTCGACATGTGTTTTCTTTCACATAAATATAGATCACAATTCCAACTCCTTGCATTTTTATAGGTATATGAATTTACGAATCATGCCTATTTAAAAAAAATATTGTTGTAAAGTTTAATTTGCAAAACTCCATTTTAATTAAAAATTTTATTTAAGATAATCAATCATATTATTAAATTTATTAAAAAAATAATTTCTTTATAAATGATTTCTGCTGTGTAGTTGTTATTACGCAGCAACAAATGTTTCGTCTTTTGAAGGCATTATAAGGCAAAGAGATTTATAATGTTTTTTCGCATTTCGCCTTCTGAAGGCATTATCAAACAGTTTGATAATACTTTTTCACATTTCGCCTTCTGTAATCGCATTTCGCCTTCTGAAGGAATTATCAAACAGTTTGATAATGATTTTTCGCATTTCGTCTTCTGATGGCATTATCAAACAGTTTGATAATTCTTTTTCACATTTCGCATTCTGAAAGCATCATCAAACTGTTTGACAGCTGTCACGCGTCATAATAATTACACTGCAGAAGATGCCTCTATTGACAACTATAATAATATCATCCTTTTATTTCTTATGATGACGGAATTAGCAAAAGCTGACCCTGCAGATGAAATAAGGAAAAAAATGTGTGAGTAATTTACCCATTCAATTTTTCATTAGAAATAAAAAAAAATATATAAACATACTATTTGGTCCAGGTAACAGAATACAGAGATATTCGGGGGGGGGGGGATAAAAGTGACTATTTTTACCTCTGATTCCTCTAGAGCGCAACTAAGTAACGTGTGAAATGGTTGCTAATCAACGTAATACACATTTATGTGTAGGTGAGGGAGTGGAATGGCCAGATTGAAGAGAAAGTGCCAATGATAGTCTAATATTATCCACCGCAGAATTGTACTAGTGAGTCCTTTACTGTACCCTTAAACCCATTTAATTTGC
This sequence comes from Hesperophylax magnus, assembly GCA_026573805.1. Lineage (NCBI taxonomy): Eukaryota > Metazoa > Arthropoda > Insecta > Trichoptera > Limnephilidae > Hesperophylax > Hesperophylax magnus. Next base: position 3,088,343 of record JAIUSX010000089.1, read on the forward strand.
TAGATCTCGCATGAATATATATTTAGAAGCTAAACGAATGTTTTAGTATAATAATTCAATCGATTGTCTGTAAAACTTATTCGAGGCCGTTCTAAAACATTGTCAGAATAATAAGGTTATTTATTTACTTGGTATTAAAAATGGGATTGACACAACACTTTATAACAAAATTATTATTCTTTAATTCCTTATAAAGACAAGGTTTTTAATGTTATTTCATAATATTAACAAATATTCGTCTAACTTCTAAACCTAATATATTTCATTTTTACTAACTGTTATGGGGTTTAGGAATGAAGCGCCGAGAGGAATTGTGTAGAAGCAGAGAGAGGATAGGAGAAGCAAGAGGGTGCAAGACGAGTAAGATAAGTGATTATAACGGGTAAGAAAAGCCAAAAAAAGCAAGAGCTTCTTCAGAAGATCAATAGAGGGCTGGATGACGCAAGAAGTCAAGAACAAGCTTGAAGAAGCGTGAGGAAGCCGGAAAAATCAAGAAAAACCACGAAGAAAAAGAGCAGTCAAGAAGAGAAGAGTTAAAACAAGGAAGGGATGAGGGGGAGATGATCTAAAAAGAGGCAAGCCGAGTCAAGCCGAGTCAAGAAGAAGCACGAAAAGCCAATAAATTCCAAGAAGAGTCCAGAAGAGAGAATAAGAGATAAGGTGGGGCGAGAAGATTTGAAAAGATGCAAGAAGAGCCAAGGCGATCCACTAAGAGCTGAGAAGAATCAAGAAGAGCCATGAAGAGTCATGAAGAGCCAAAAAGGCAAGATGAAGGAAATCGTAATTCCTTTACATTCTGCCCATCCTAAATTCCAATATTGGCTTATTAGGTTGCCATGTTTACCGGTCGATTGAACTTCAAAATCCTTCCTTTCCTTAGGGCACGTGTTACATATCCTAACATAGCCCCTCGGTGTTCCAGTCGCACCGGATAGGAGTGGAGTTATTCTAATTCTGACAAACTTAATCTTGAAAGAGAGATTTTTGTTTCAACATAACAACCATCTTTAGTCTAAAACTGATATCTTTTGTCTCTAAACTCTAAAAAAACATTACATTACATCCTTTTTCGCAACAATTTCAGTCCATAGCTGAGAACGTCATCAAAGGGCGAAAGTCAATCCTTTGAGTTTTTTAAATAATTTATTATTACCTAGAGTAATATCATTATTGCTAAGGCAGTTAGTTATTAACAATATGTAGGTCTCGCCAAAAAACCTTAATGACATTAAAAAATAAACCTTGAACTAGATCATATTGTCATGCCACACGGTCGTAATGCGCCAAAACAAACGGGTCAGGAAGTTTATTTTATTTTTGGGAAACAAATTAACCGTGTCAACAGCCGACGGCTAACAACCCTTGCTTGACATTAATATGGCATATTCATTTTTTCCTGAAATGCCAACCCCATCGTACAGAAAAAATCACGTTATCAAGTCGGCGATAATCGCGAGGAGGGGCAATCAGCCCGGTCACATAAATATATTTTCTCAATGTAAATACATGAAATGGTATTAATTTTCCGACGAGGTATTTTCCTCGTATTTTTCCTGAACGGTTGGAAAATATGACGCTCGAAACTTATAAGTCGGATGTGGTAATATCATCGGTCATGTAATTGTCCAGAAACCTTTCTTTCGAGTTTTTTTTTTAAATATCTTAGCAAAATAATTAACCGCTTTTTGGTAATGTGCCTTTGGACAAATGTCTTTAAAATATATATTTAAGAAATACAAAGATTGTCGGTTTACCAAAAACCTGACAATGGTTGAACTCGCAACGCCTGGACAGGAACCCGACGATTTGGTCCACTAGGCTACTAGGCTCAGATAACGATAGCGCTATTATTTGTCAACAGTTGCCGTTATAATCTTTATTTCATAAAGAAAGGATAACATGTACAATTTTGCAGAGCTAAATACCAAAGAGTGCAAGGCTGATGTAAGCGTAATGAGTAAGATCAAGAAAGGGAAACTTAGATGGTTTGGGCATGTAGAGCAAATGAGCGAAGAAAGGAGAAAGGAGTAGCAGAAGTCGGGGATGCCCGAGGAAAATATGGCACTATCAAGTGAATCAGATACTTGAGTCGGGCCATGTCAAGAGTCAGAATAATAGAAGAGTATGTATGAGACGATGTATGAATTACAGGAATGAGGTAAGGAGTGTGTGCCAAGAACGAGTTCTTTGGCGGTCCGCCTTCTCTGCCTACCCATGAGGGAAACGGCGTGATGGTTAGTTAGTGAGTTTTTTTTAATATTTACATAAGCCGGTGAAAAATTAAATCAACTCGATTTCAGTTAAAGTAGTCCTGGTTCGATCATAATCGATTTGATCATTTTGATCCGTTCAAAAACCACCAATGATTAAATTCAATTCAATTAAATAGAAATGGTAGATACTATTCTGGAACCGCAGTGACAGTTCATTTCGTGGGGAGTAGCACAGTGAAATCGATAACATTAAAATATCGGATCGACGGGCGTAACTACCGATGATTTTATACCACGTTAATGATAGCCAATAGACAATATAATAAATAAGAAATCGATATACGCAGGCAACACTGGCGCATCTGTCGGTCTATGCTTTGACATTCCTAAGCATCAGACAGCCACGTAAAAGTTTAAAAAAAAAATCTAATAAAATGAAAATTTCGAATTGAAATAAGAACTTTAAAAAGGGAATTTATTAGGGTCTTTAGAGTCATAAGTCATACCTAATTTTCTACAAGTTGGAACGGATTAAATTAGATGATTAAGTTCATAGATCGTTTATGTGATTTATTTCAATTCTAAGAGCTTAGTTAATTCACCTCCATTCATTAGTAAGCCAGTTATTTTGCGTAACAAACGACATTATCGAAAAAGTTATACGTAACTGTTATATTTTATCTACCGACTGCCGGAATCATATTTTGTCCATGCTTGCAAATATTGCTAACTAACTGTAGATATAGAGTTTTATCGATCTACCGTGCAAGCCCCAGGATAACCATCTCTATTCAAGACGCCTGGTCTACACAATGCATATACCTATGTTATAGCTGAAGTCCCCGACGTTGCCCAGTTTTACTGCAAAATTCAATATAGACAGTAATTTTCCCCTTATTTTGAAAGTCAAGTATGCAAAATTTCATCAAGAAGTTGAAAAAATGCTGAAAAATGGTGTGAAATGTGAATGAGTGGTTTTGATGGTCAAGAATGCAAGATTTCATCAATATCGGAATAAAAATGTGGTTTTTGAATAAAAAAAAACAAAGCAAAACACTTTTTTGTTAAGGGACGTATTTGACTTACTTGTAACCAAAAAATCCTGACATAATTAGGAATAAAAATGGTTTTTAAAAATCTTGTCATTCAGCCGAGTAACCGCCCAATCTTCGTCCAACCCTAACTCTCCAATACCTACTAATTTTTTAACGTTTTTAGTTGAAAAAAACACTGAAAATGTTACCGGAGACCAAAATTTCATTTTTACTACAATAATGTTAATACATGTTACCAATTCCGATTTGTAAAAAAACTTTGGGTCAGCAAAACTACAAATACTTAGGAACAAATTTCTTCAATAAATTATCCAGAAAATATAAGATCACTAAATGATAGTTTCAAAGAATTCAAAACACAATTGAAAAAATATACTGAAAACCTAAACTAAATAAAAAAAACATAAATAAATAAAAGAAAAACACAAACAAAAATTTAAAAAATAAAATAAAAATCTAAGAAACTAAACAAATAATACCTCATCCCATACACACAAACAATTGCTTATTATGGGAGAACATTGAAAAATCATAAATATTAATCATATCATAATATCTTTTATCTCATTATTAGTGAAATATATATATATATATATATATGTATATCACACATTGTAAATTTTTTTATTGAATAAATTGAATAAAAAAAAAATAAAAAAAATGTCACCGGTTGAAGTATGTCAAGAACGTCCCTTAACCCCCTGTATATAGAAAAAAATATAGATATATGGTCTACGTCTGCGTGAAGATGGCGACGCACGGCGCGATGCATCGATCTTTGAAAATACCCGATCATTTCGCCAACGATCATTGACCGTTCATTATGAACGTCAAATATTGTCAAACAAATAAATACCTCTCCCACTGAACGAGTTCCTTTCATCAATAAATTTAAAAAAATAATTTTAGGCGATATTTTCACAGATTGTGTGTAATAACGGTAAAAATAAGAAACACAATGTTTATGCAATGTGGAAAAATATTTGGCAGACAGGAATATTACCACAGATAAAATAAATCTGAAAATCCAAAACCCTATCAAAGATATCTGGTTCGATTTGGATGTCCATGAGTTTGATCCGTTTTTCGCTCAGATATATTTATATATTTTTAAAAGAATACTGCATAAGAGTTCCAACCTCAGATCCAGTGATACTATGGTATCCCTAAATTTGTCGTATGGAGGAGGGGGGGGGTAATTTCAAGTAATCCTTCAATTCTGAATGGTCTTGTTAGACCAGGGTGATACTAAGATTACTTACTGCTCTGACCTCTTGATTCATAGTCTAGAATCAACCGATTGAACACGGTGGTCGTCATTTGTTTTACTCTAACATAAAACCCAATAAATTAAAGTTCTATCGTCGTGTAAAAAGTTTTACTCAAGTTCTATTTAAAATATTTTTTTACGCTCACAAGATAATGATAATGCAAAAAGTATTATATTATTTTCACAAGGGGCTTTCTGAAAAAGGGAAAGAAACATTTCAAATTTAGAACAGATCGATGTATTCAAAATAAATCATCCAGACTTGGAGGAATAATATACTATTTCCTCAAAGCGTCTAGGCCTAGATCACAGAATAAAGGATCACAAGAAATGCGATATAGGAGTGTTTCGTGATTCAAAACTCTGGTCCGCTAACATTTCCAATAAAAAACTGAGTTTCATCATCATTACGAAATTAAAATCGGATGATCATAACGATATCAGGAAAATGTAAGTGAATGGGATAGAACCAAAAGGTATTAAGTCAGTAACGACTATACAAAACATGGGCTTGTTTCGTGAAACGAAAGAAAGAGGATTCTCCGCAATTTCGAATGGCGATATACGATGTCAGACAAGTGTAAGAGAGGCAGAGTGCGTGCTGAATTGTCCACGGCGAATTTGGTTACCATTCAAATCTACAGGGAAGGCATTTCTAGTGTCATCGTCTATTCAGCGGCCTAGACGCATTGGCTCCATCGAATCGGAGGGTCTATATTAGGAACCATTGAAAATTTGGTATCGGTATTGTTTGAACTTTCACAAGGTTTTTTGTAGTAATTTCATTCAATTGAAACGGAAACGATAGCGCCTCCACGATGACTAGACAACTAATAAAGTTTGTTTTGAGACCATTGACGGAACCCTGAAAGGGAATAATAATTTTATCCGCATCAACAAAAAAGTTTTATGTGTTTTCTTCAAGAAGCAGTAGACGTACATAAAATAGAATGTTATTTTATTGTTAAAAAATTATGGAATCGCTGGTAAAATTTCCCGGCTCTGCGCGAGTACAAATAATATTTTTTACGAATTATTTTTCAGGTGTAAAATATAATATATTATAAATGTCCGGTTTCACCCGAGATTAAACCTTCTTTCGCCGCAAACTATTTTTTAAACATTTAGACCGGTGATAGTAATTTAAGTGATTGGTAATAAGTACTCGTATTTCTAGTGGTTACAATCCTCGGCTATGAATCCGGAGGTGTCATGTTCAGATCCCGGCGTGTACAAGTAAATTTTATTTGATTCATTTTTGTTATTTCACGTCGTATTCATTTTTTTATTATTTAGTATAGATATAGGTACGTGCGTACAGTGATGTTATATAAATTACATATCGGTACAAAATATATTTATAATCGCAATCTCCCCAAAGAAGAAACTGGTTCTTGTGTTTGGTGAGCGAGTTACACTAATTGTAAGGAAAATAGAATAACATTATGCGATAGGTAAGTATAAACAACAGGAACAATTGAAACTTCTGGATCATATATATGTGTAGGTGAACATATATAGGATTCTGTTACATACTCAATATTGAGCAACTAAGATAGTAATTAGAAACATCAAAATAAAGTAGAGATAAATATAGACTGATAATAAATATAAGAAAAGGGAAAAACAGGCAATAATTTAGTTAAGTATAACACTAGTTAAAGTTTCAGTTTGTTGATATATTTTAATTTATTTATTTCAATCGGAAGTTTGTTGAAATACTTTATTCCTAAATAGATATAATTGTTTAAATGGTTTAATAGTTAAAATAATATTATAATATGGTTGTGGCACCTTCAAGAGTGGTAAATACTTTTAGTAGTTATCGCTCTGGTGAAAGATAACTATTCAGAATTGAAAGACCTGAATAGCCAGGTACTTTTCCACCTTCGTCTTCCCCATCTATTTTACCTCCCCGCTACATTCAACCTCACGGCGTACACCAATTGGGGATGCCATAGTCTCACTGGCTCCAGACGGATGGGAATCGGAACTTATGCATTGCCTTAGTATATTTTTTAATAAATGTGAGATTGGTAATAAGAATTTCTAGAATGACAGAACTAGAATACATATATATTATCAATGAAGCATTTATAACTCTTTGAAGATAAGGGAAGTCAAGGGATATAAAACTTAGATAGATTAGGGTGTTTCAATAGAAAAAACCTCTCGAACGGTGATTTATTGCAAGTTGTTGGCCAACACAAATATTTTTTACTCATTTATACGTGCAAATAAGATATTTTTGTAAAGGGGTGTTTAAACTCAGTTGAAACGCTACCTAAATTCTATAGCCACCGTTTCGGACAGCATTAGAGGGAGGTAGCGCAACACGATGAAATACCCCAAAAATATATCACTGTAATACTTTGGGCCGTGAAATTCTTAAATCAGCTACTTTATACACATTATGTAATAAAGCCATATATAAAAATATATATAAATTTGTTTATATATATTATTATTTAATACATGTATTTTTTACAATAAATTATTACATGATTTGCTTTTCCTCAACCTAAAAAGACACTTTTTGGTGAGGGAATTTATGCTCAAATTATAAAGTCAAGATTTTTCGATAAGTTTACAGAAATAAATGATTTTTATTAAAATAATAACAAATATAGAAAATTCCTAAATAATTTTGATAATTTTTAAACTTAAGTCTCTGTAATAAGCGTTCAAAAAGAAGAAGATGATGGATTTGAAAGGGAGATATGTAAATATGTATGTTAGAGAAGGAGCGCGCTAATATTAAACACGATAATAATTAAGCGAAAATTGTGAAAATATTTAAAAGTCTCTCGACAAATACTCGTAAGTTGCATAAAAGATACACTATGATTTTTTTCATACCTACAAGATATTAAATAACAGAACAGAATGTGTTTTTAATAGTTTTAATAGCATGCTTTGCGATTTATTTTCTATCGATGGAATTTCACATAATTACCGTTTGAGCTCTACAAATGTACAAATATTATCTTAAAAAATATTTTTTTATTTTTTTAGGAACGTGTTTAAAGATATATTTTATAAATCAGTAGAAATTCGAAATGCTTAAAAAAGGTAGGAAAATGTATTAAATCCAACCAATTCTTTTTATAAGCATTTGAGTAAGTGAAAGTATTAATATATTAACAATTCCGTGATTGTTGGAAATGAAATAACTAACGATATAATATACAGGTTCTGGTAATAACATAATAAATGACCACCGCCGCCGAGTCTAGCCCGAGGCGACCGGCCGCGCCGTCTATCGATTCCCGTGGAACCGTGGAATACTGAAAAGGCCGTGAGTGTGTAATGTGGAAAACAACGGATTTTCCGTGGAACTGGCGGCGGGGAGGCTAACGGCACACGGGCTTCCCGCGTACTCATGTCACAACACTGTATGTTCCATGAATAATGACATCGAAATGAGCACACACAAATGTATTTTATGAAATTCATTTTAAAATGGAGTGATATTTAAACTTCATACAAATTTTGTAAGCGCCAACAGCAATTTGCAATTATGTTTTTAATTAATTCGTCACTGAATATTTCAATAACAATTATTTCAAATGTCACATCACAATTATCAAATATGTCACATCATGAAATATTTTATTTTTTATTTATTTGATTAAAAAAAAAATATTAAAGAAAACATAAGTCATCCTTACTATATATACTAAATGAAACACAAATAGATTTTAATGTTTTATTGGGTTTATTTTTAATATCTTTGTTTGCAAGGTTTTACGTTTAAAATACAAAAATTCCTACTGCAAAAAAAAACCACGTATAAGCGCATCCTTTTTTCATTATTTTTCGCTGTCGATGATTTTTATTTGAATACCGCCCAACAGTCTGAGGCCCGTGAGATTAAGGCATCCCCAATCCAAATACGCTGTGAGGGTGAAAGCAGTGGGGAGGGGGAGGATATGAAGAAGATGAGGATGTGTAAGTAACGGGCTATTTATAACTGGTCACCAAATACTGCTAAAGCCATTTCAATAAACATTTTGATTTTGATTAGTGATCTTTCACCATGGCGATATTGAAAGTACCTACCACTCCGGAACGTGACTCTTATAAAGTATGTACCTATTATTTTTAAATAATTAATTGTGAAATAACACAAACTTGTCAAATAAAATTTACTTGCGCACTCCGGGGTTTGAACCCTGACCTCCGGATTAATAGCAAAGGCTCGTAACGCAATGTGTGGCGATAACAAGCTCCTTGAATCCTTCAAGGCTATTCAAAAATGGCAACAGTCCAGGAAACGTTATTTAACAGCATCATACCCCGTGTCATGCTATGCCGACCTATTACGTCCGTTCTGCTATGTAAGATACATAGTAGATAAAGGTGCCGTTCCGGGATGTAGTTGTTTGGTACGAACAACTTAAATCATTATATATCATTTAATTATATATTACATAACAGAAATCTTCTAGTGAGGCCGGGTTACTTTCATGTTTGTAATATTGATCATGTTATTTCAATAAACGCCCGGGTTGCCGGCAATAAAAAAAAAAAAAAAAAATTATACGCCGGTACCTCTCTCCTCGACTGGAAACTTTGATAGCGCGTTTCAACGAGCAAATCGTCGTGATGCATGATTTTTTTATTTTATTTTTATTATCAATATAAAGTTTTTTTAGAGGTGTTTTTCGATGTCTGTCTCACTAGGATATACCTGTGTCGAGACAGATGTATTGGATACATAAATTAGTGTTTACATATTATGTGATACATATAATATTTCATTACATTAAATGACAATGTGAAAATGATAAGAAATAATAAATAATAATAATAAATGATAAATTGGTTAATCAGCATCTAATTGGAGTACATACTTATAAAGCGGTTTTTATAAAATTTTTGATCTTGGATCTGTCTTGGCTGATGATCCAAAACTTGGTGTCTTTTTTATATTTTTAAAAAATCTGTTCAGTCTAATGGCTAGTGGGAGAGCATTATTATTTGTTGCAAAATATCTAAAATTTCTTTGGCCAAAAGTTGTTTTAGCGAAAGGGATTAATAAGAGATTATGTCCTTTGGTTCTAGTATCACAAGCAGTTTGGACATTGTCGAGGGAGCACTTTATTCATTCTCATATACGAGTATCTAAGGAAGTTTTTGAATTTGTTCTAATTTCTAAATGATTTATTCGCTGGTGGCCCATGCAGCTGAGCAATTCAAGTGTAGACCGTATAATGCAATTATAAACACCCATCATTGCTTCAGGATTAGAAAATTGTTTTCAAGATCTCATTACAAACCATAGAAGCTTGTACCACAATGATGTCAACTGAAGTAAATGGTTTGAAATTTAGAATCCTTGAGGTCGCATTTGGCCATCATATAGGTAAGGATTCGATTTAATGAGGTCCACATCTCTCAATGAAAAGAACCCAACCATTTTTTAGAACTACACAATTAACATGAACGTATTTATTTTAAATATAAAAACATTCCTTTGTATTGAATAACATGTACATATTTTAAATCCATTTTAATAAAAAAAATCCTCAATATGTTGGTAAATAATTAACTTTCACCGATCTAATAAAAAATAAATTTATGTACTGAAATCTTTTCTCGTGGATGAACTATCTTTTTCCACAAGAAGTTATGGAAAACTTTTCAAATAATAAGTTTGAAAACTTGCTAACTAATTTACCACCAAGCCGTTTCCCAAAGGGGTAAACAGATATGATAGTACGCCGCATGGATCTGCCTCGATTCACTCGCTATGCTTCATTATCATTCAGACACTTCTGTTATTACTTCTCTTCTGAACTCTGTCCTCGACAACTTCCATCCACATCATATATTTTCTCCGGTCATCGTCTATACATATCGAACATGTCTTGGCGTCCGATTCATAGAAAATAGTGACATAAGGTCGGTCGACCGACGACGTTGCGCTGACGAGCTGGAACGATGGTCCTTCATTCATTCACCTACATATTGCCTTACACGACTGACATATACATGGCAGTATCTCTTCAGTGATCTTGCATCTTTTTCGAATCGATAAAGATTATGTACGGTTGTAAAAAGTCAAACTTACAAAAGTTTTAATAGGAAAATAAATTTTAGAGTTTTTAATTTTCTGCCGACAAAAGTTTTTTTATGTTCATCTGCCCAGGACTAGAAGGTAACACGTCAACCCATTTCATATTTCAAAGAAATTGTCACTTCAATTCGATGTCATGTAATATTTTCCATTTGAATTTGCCAACAAAGAAAGCATAAGTTCACGATCAAGAGATAACAGATGATGATGATGATGATGAGAAACTTTGAAAAATCGATTTTTCCGCGTGACAACGCGCCGTTTTTTCCTTATAACCTTCGCACTTCAGTTTCCTACCCTTGTCTGAAGGGGTATGTACGGAGTCGTGGACCCAATGCCATTTGGTGCCCATCCTCTTTGAATTACGAATATCGATGGCTTAAAAGCTAATTTGACATTTGACAATTTTACAGAAAGGAAAAAAAAATCTAGATACTAAGATTTAAACTTATTTGAGTTGGCAGAAATTAAGAACACTTTTATCAAAACATTTTGAAGAAATTTTGACAGTTCATGTTTTGATTGATTAATTACTAAAAGAGTCGATTAATCACGCCTTTTTCCCGCGAGAATAGGCAGAGAGGATGAACCGACTAACAAATCGGCCATGGCACACACTCCTTGCCTCATTCACATTCATATATCGTCTCGTATATCCTCTATTCTATTATTCCGACACCTGACATGGCCCGACTCAACTATTAGATTTACTTTATTTATTTATTTTTCGCCCAGAGGGTTTTTACATATAGGTGTTACAATTTTGATGACAGACAATTTTGAAACATGATAAAGAAATAGTAAAAATAAAATTACATTAAAAAATAATATATGGAAGAAACAAAAATAAAAAGAACAAGAACATAAATAAAAAAATATAGCGATTTGACTGGTTTACAAAAATACAACTTCCATTCAGGAATAGTGTTGAAATAAACCTTTAACGTGATCCACAAAATTTGCAAAGTTAAAACAGGGTTTTCCAATAAGAGGTGTTATTTTGAATAGCTTGCTATTTCGGTAGATGTTACTTTTGAAGCTGTCATTATTTATCATTTGACAAGTAAAAACTACGCCATTAATAAAAATGGAACGATACACGCTTCAACAACGCGTTGAAATTATTAAAATTCACGTGAGTTAATCAAATGCAAATCATCTTGAGTGATGAGGCCCATTTCCACCTCGGTGGCTTCATCAACAAGCAAAATTGTCGCATCTGGGGCTCGGAAAACCCAAGCGTTATTGTTGAAAAGCCTCTCTATCTTCAACGTGTGACTGTTTGGTGCGGTTTATGGTCCGGCGGAGTCATTGGACTTTACTTTTATGAAAATGAGGCTGGAACAACAGTTACGGTGAATGGATTGCGCTATCGAGAGATGATTAATGATTTTTTATGGCCGGAATTGGATGGTATTGATCTGAACAACGTTTATTTTCAACAAAACGGCGCTACGTGCTACACAAACAACGAAACCATTGATCTTTTACGACTGAATATCAAAATAACACCTCTTATTGGAAAACCCTGTATGTGTAATACTTGATCATCTCATGTATTCTTCCGGCGTCCCAACTTCTTCTACCGTTTATATATGCGTCATATATTCTTCTTACACACTTTTTTAAAGTTTTTTCTCTCTACATGTCCTAACCATCTGAGCGTCCCTTTCTTAATCTTACTTATTACGCTTACAATAGTATTTCATTATTTGCAGATCTCCACATATATCACTCGATTATAGATGGTTTTTCCACACATACATCTCAAGGATATTTCTATAGCATGGGGGGGATATCTTTAATATTTAAAAGTTATGAAACAATGGATATAAAATATTTTGAAATGTGTATAATACTTCATACAATAAATATTACACATGTAAAGAAAACTTCTATTTTATTTGTAAACATCAATTATTTGAAAGCAAGCGTAATATAAGTAAAGTAACTTTTGAACTGAGGCTGTTCACTTAAAGTTCTTACCGTTTCAAGTTTGTTACACTACTTAGAAGAGACAGCGTTTAAAGTATTGTCAAAACTTCTCCGAAGTTTTCTTTCTTTTTTCGACGCCCACTTTGTAAAATCTCCGTGTTTTATTAGTCTTTCCATCGGAAGCAACTTCTTTTCAAACGGAACATGTTCATCATGAGTTATTCTTTTTCTTTATTTTATAAGTTTGATTTTGTTTTAATAAAGTACGCCTTCTTTGTGATTAGTACGTTTAATACGTTTTATGATTGCGTCAGTAGTATTTCCTGTTTTGACTGATTTATGTATTTTTTTCATCTTGATTTACTATAATTGTTACAGTTCATAAAGGCAAGCTGGTATTTTAAAAGTTTTTGACTCGTATTTAATAAAACGCAATTTGTTTCTTGTGTGATTCATTGACTACATCTTTCTTCGTGTGTTCATTTGTTGGAACCTAAATATTAATATCGTTTCTGGTATCGACCAACAAGCGAAAATATATTTTTGGATTTTATATTTTGATCATACAAAGTAATCTCTGAATAGTATAAAATAAAGTCACCATCCGCATCTGTCTGTTTGTGCGCTTAGTTCTTCTAAACTACGCGATGGATTTTGATAGATCCGTCATACCAGTTGTACTTTAAACATTAAAAACTAATTATCGGAGTCTTAATTTCATTGAATGTAATATCTAAGCAAAACACATTCATTATAATTATTGGTAGATTTCTAGGTTTGTTTGGTAAGTACCTTTAAAGTTATGTCACAAGAAATTTACCATAAAAACCGAAAAAACATTAATTTTTATTTATTTAATATTTTATGTTAAACCGCACAAGAGTCCCAACTGCTCCCAACCTTCTGAAACCAGTGAGAATAGCATCCCCAATTGGGGTATCTTGTGAGGTTGAAGGTAGAAAGGATAGTACCTGGCTGTTCAAATCTGGTCACCAAACACGGCCGAAGGCATTTCAAGCAACATTTTAATGTTGAATGTTAGTTTTACACCAGGGCCATACTGAGAGCAACTTCCACTGTGTAACGTGTCGCAAAAATACAAAATATTATTTTAAATAAGTAAATTGTGAAATAACTCTAATTTACTTAGCACGCCAGGATTTCGACCCGTGACCTGAGACTTGCTAGTAAAGAACCTTACCCCTTGACCACTAAGGCCTTCAAAACAATCTCGTAGACTTGTCTTTATTATAACATTCACTGTCTGTCAGATGCCAGAACGATGGAAAACTTATAATGAGAATATCTAGAAACAAGATCATTGTTTCAAAAGCTTAATGGAATTCTTAACACGTGCACAACACAACACAATCGCTAACAAACTAACAATGGTGTTTGTGTTGCCTGTTGATATACTTCTCAGCATGCTCCTAAAGTTATTTACCATACTATAGTACCATACAACAGTACTAGGGTCTAAGCCAACTTGGTTGTGTACAAAATTAATTGTTGTGATAAGAGTCCATTTGTTGGGGACTTTGTCTTCGGTGGGATGTTTTTTCTTTACCGTCCTTTTAGTGGAAAAGTAGAGAATTAAATACAGTAGCAGGTAGAAAGATTGCAGGCCATTTCCTGATAACCTTTTAGTAAATTCCTAATATATTGGAACACCCGCTCATACATCTGCATTTGCCTTGATGATATATTCTGACGAAATAAAAAATATAGTATTTTTATTTTCGTGAAGGTAGTAGGTAGTAATAGCTAACAAGTACCTACTAACTAGTACCTACTACCTACTACCAACTACCTACTACCTACTACCTACTACCTACTACCTACTACCTACTACCTACTACCTACTAACTACTACCTACTATCTGCTACCTACTACTCACAACCTAGGTTTTAGGCGTTTACTGGTTTTGAAAAGGTGCACCAACATTTTGCACGCGCCATGTCCCGTTTAGCTCATGGCCGGCCCTGACTATGAAATAATGGGTTTAATCGCATGAAATATAGTAAATGTATTAGTAAACTGGCCTTCCGTTCCGTCTATAAACAGGTTTTCAAAATAAAATGTAGAAAGTGAGATTCCTCAGTGTGAAAATTTCATTAGTTTCGGTATGAAATTATTGAGCATAAACATCAAATTCACCCCGTTCACCCGCCTCAAACACTCTTCTTTATATAAATGAGTTAATACACGTTGTTCAACGTAATACAGGGGGAAAAATGAGTATTGGGATTGCAGGCCCTTAACGAATGAATTAATAGGTTTCCCGATAAACTTTTAGTTAAGTGCATCCTAATATTTTCGCATTTCATATCAAGACAATCGCAGGTACATGAGCACGTGTTTCGATATATTAGGAAATTATTAAAATTTTATCAGAAAACGGCCTGCAAGCCCGTTTCAAACCGGATTACCAATAGCTTAAAGAGTTTCTTAATAAATAAGCAAAATTCAATTTTCTAAGTGAGGGTGTGATACATAATTGTAAATTCTAAATAAATCACAAAACGCCTGCAAAACTCAATATTTGTCAGCTTTTAATTACCCTATAATATAATTATACAAAAGCTTTTTTAAGAATAAAACTATTATGGTAATAATTTTTCGATTTGCCTTTTAAAAATGTTTAAAAAAAAAATCTGCCTTATGTTTTGAGTGCTTTCAGTGTGTGTTCACAAAATTGGCAAATGAACGAAATTGGAACATACCCACTTCAGTTACGTGTGTACAGTAACAGTGGTTTAATCCTTCAAAAGGCAATGCAGATATTGCAAATGGTTTAATCCTTCAAAAGATGATGCAGATATTGCAAATGGTTGAATCCTTCTATAGGAAATGCAAATATTGTAGTGTATTACAGATTAAAAAATAACGTTTCAAACATTTTTAAATATATTTAATATTTTTATGATCTATATAGATCGACGGAAAGAACAAATGATAGCGAACCTCTTCGAATTCTCTTGAAAATGTTGTTATAGGTTTGTCTTCATACAAATTTATGCAAATAATTATTGTAAGTTACCTCTTTTTAACAACTTTCCTATCTAATAACAAAATAAAATAAAAACATACCTCTTTATTTCCTGCAAATCAGACAAATTTTTAGACATGGCGGGACCAATGAGGTTTATAAAAGGGGTATGAAATTGAAAAATATTTAACTTCAGTCACATTCATGTCTAAATCAATCTATGACACATTTATCTAATTTAGGTACATAATTTATATAAACCTGTCAAAGGACTAATTACTGATGAAACGTTAGAAAAAGTAATCAAATATTTAATTTCACTGCCAAATATTTGCCCGGAAACGTCACGTTTGAAAACAGAAATTATTTGGTCCAAACATTTGAATTTGGAAATTGGAACACAGTTTGACGTTTCCCTGCGCTAATTTATAGTTCGTTAGGCACACCTAATGTTGGAAATTCTGCAATCATGTAACGTGAGAAGATACAGAAGAGTGATGAACAGTATGACTCATTTAAAGTAGTACCTACCAACGATATGAATCACTTCAGCGCTTTAGCTCCCTGGAGAAGGTCAATTTAAATTATCAATAAAGCTTCAATCAAAATTCTTATCATCCGGTATCAATAAAAAGTCTCAAAGTGCAAGCGCTTCAATTGCCTCTGTAAAAGGTCAATTGGTCACATCAATGAGCATCTCGCAATCATTGACTGACTCCGAGGCGTTAAAAATGTACTCGTACGTTTATCTGATTATTATCTGCTCATCTTGAAATTATGTAATATAGATTATTCTTTTAACGAAATTAGATTTTTTTTAATAGTTGTCGTATCTTTTTAACTTTTTTTATCAATCTTTTACCATAATATCATTACGTAATAAAACAAAATCGTCGTACACATCTAATGTTCTTAACACCGGAAAATATGCCTGAAATTTGCTAAGCCTGGTATGAACTGGACTTCTATCTTGGTTGAATAGTCTTTCCAAAAACATGATAAAGAGATATGATGACGCAACTATATGCATCTCCCTTTATCATTTGTTCCCGCATTCCTCCACACAATCACCATAATTATATGACAAGTCTGTTAAGAAAACCTGTGCAGTGTACACGATAAGTGTCCCCACAGAGTGTTTAATTTTCATAGCTTGTGCAGTGATAACCAGCAGTTTCCCTCCAGACCATGGGTACCTCAGAAACCTTTTCTAAGTCTAACTGTTAACCGCAACTCCTCAATAGTTGTGTCAAATATTGATTACATTCTACAATAAAACCACAAACTGACTCGCACACAATATTTCAACTACAAGATGAGAGAGATGGTTAAAATGTAGATACCAAAGTTAGGAGCCATCTTGGAATCCATCTACATAAAACAGTTTTCAAGTAGGTAGGTATATTATATAATATTTATTAAAACGCATTTATCAC
Organism: Hesperophylax magnus; assembly: GCA_026573805.1. Taxonomy (NCBI): domain Eukaryota; kingdom Metazoa; phylum Arthropoda; class Insecta; order Trichoptera; family Limnephilidae; genus Hesperophylax; species Hesperophylax magnus. The sequence continues at coordinate 3,105,324 of JAIUSX010000089.1, forward strand.
ACAATACTAGTTATTTCATCTTCAAGCCCGTATTTACAAGGCAGTACCTATGTAGGGCCTAACGAGTTTTCTGTTTATTGGATTAACGTCCTAGCGCTCTGTGAACATACGAGCATTTCTATGGCAAGTCAAAAGGGGGAGGGGGGAGCTTTTCTCCGAAAAATCACCCGGGGTGAGATGGCTGTATGACTTGTTTTAATTTTTTCACGGACGTCACATTTATTTACTTAATGCTTAAGAAAAACTGCCGTTGAGTATCAATTGTTTTATTAAATTATTATAAGCAATAATTAGTCGCCTGAAATATCACTACAAATTGAAAATATCTCCCGAGTACAAATAAATGCCGCCGACGGGAATTGAACCCGCACCTTCTGATGTCTGGTCAGGTGCTCTGGACCATTTAGCTACGTCTGATTATTTCCAACACGCCAAATAATTCAATATGTACAAGTACTTCAATCAACAATTACTGCTTATAATTTTTTTTTCACCTGTAATCAACCAACTTTATTTGTGTAGGAAAGGCTTTGTTAGTTCTAATTTTTCCCGCTAGATGGCGTCGAGACATATTATATGTACATTAGTTCGTGAAATATTTTGACTTCAAATTTTTTTTAGAATAATAAAGTAATGTTTATAATACAATGATTTTTTATGTAGAGCACAAAGGATAACAAATTATTTTTTGATTGGAACTGCTCCCAACCGGCTAGAGTCAGTGAAACTACGGCATCCCCAATTGGGGTGTGCTGTGAGGCTAAAGTTAGAGAAGAAGGGAGATGGGGGAGAGGAAGGTGGAGAAGTAGGTAGCTGAGCTGGCTATTTAGATCTGGCCATCAAAAACGGCTAAAGCCATTTCAAAATACATTTTGATTCTGAATCTAGGTTTTCCACCACTAAGAGTAACTCCCAGGCTGGAACGTGCGACAAATATGATGTATATTATTTTTAATGCATAAATTGTGAAAAAATACAAATTAAACAATTAATTTTTTTTTTTTTTTAATTTTTATTGAAACATATAAACAAGGTTACAATATTATAACAATATAAACACCAATATTTCAATCACTCTCTTAATAAAGCAGCTGCTTTGTTTTTAGGAGAGGACAACAAAAATATTTTTACATTTGTTTAAATTAAACAAAAAATATTAGTAATAAAACAAAAAATAACAATAAAAATAATAAAAATGTAGGTTAGTTAATAAATGATTCAAATATAAAAGGCAAATTGAAAAGGCAAAAACATATTTCTAAACAATAAGTAAAGTTATGAGGTGGTACAAGAGTATTTTTATTTAATTTTTTTTATATTTTTCGTAGTTTTCTTCCGATCGTATATCAAGGGGTAATTTATTAAATAATTTTACACCCTTGAATATATAGTGATGCTGTGCTGTTGTGGTTCGTACTAGTGGCACGGTTAGTCCTCCAACAGATATTATTCTTTTGCTAATATTCAATTGTGGTAAATTATTTTTACTAAAGAAAACTTTATGTATTTGTAGTAGTGCAATTTTGTCATAAATTTTTGTAAGTGGGGGAACCGGGAAATCTTGAAAAACATTTATAGTTGGGTAGTAATATGGCTTTTTTGAGATGATTTTTATTAATATTTTTTGAATAGTTTCCAATGGGAGTAGGGATGATAACAACTCAACCACTGAGGCCATCATAAAATTTCATTTCAATGATTCGTAATCATTTTTTATGTGACTGACACTGACTGTAACCGACGAATACTGGACAAATTACTTATTTTCCCGGAGCCCGTGAGACTATGGCATCTCCAATAAACTGGGGTGTCTTGTTAGGCTGTAGGGAGTGAGAAATAAAGTAGAAAAGGAAGAAAAAGTTTGAAAGTTACTGGTTATTTATATTAATTTGGTCTTTGGTTATCTCATATGGAGGATTAATATCACCATGCCAAAAATGTACCGTTTGAAACTAAAAATAAAACACGCCATATTTAATTATTTTATTTTATTAATACTTTATGTGCGTGTACAATATTGTGGTTACCAGAAAGAATCATCCTCAATAATAATCAATCATCAATAATAATCAATCATCAATAAATAATGTATCCAATCAGTCAATTAATCGTATAATCTTTCAATCAATCACGGTTCTAATACAAATAAAATTGGAAAATAATGCGGTTTATTTTTTTATAATGGTAATGTAACATAACACATAGGTAAGCAAAAATTATTTTTTTATCTGTTTGCTGAAAATAATACGTAGATGAACCTACCCGAGTAGGTTTTAAAGAGATACAAAATATCCAAAAACTATGTAAATAATATGCTACCTTAGAAATACTTAGCTTTCATCATTAGATTTAACATTTAAATTCTTTCCTTTTTACTAATTACATTCTTGGTGTAGTAAAGTCAGCTTTTAACCTAGTTTAAGACCGTTTTAACCAAACAAACGCCATGGTAATAAGTTAAGTTTTTCACTATTCTGACCGTACGCGCCGCGTAATATTTACACCGTATTTTTAGGTAAGCGGGTTTTCGTGTGTTTACACAAGATTCCGAAAATATTTGAAAATAATTCAAATTTTCAAAGAAAATAATATTAATTAAATATTATGCAATAATTACAATAGCGTATTATCCAAGGTTGATATTTTCAGTTGCGGACTTACCAAATACAAGTGGTCCATAAAAGAATATTTCTCTGATGGTTTGTGAAAAATTTTTATGTCTCTATTGTTTATATCTCTATTATGATTTGATTTATATCTACAACCTCTCTCCACGGCTATAAATGTATTTTTTTGTATATTTTTCGTTTTTATAATCTTTTGTTTTGTTTAAATTTTTTAATTCATATTCCTTTCTCACAAATTTAATTTAGGTACTTATTCCATATTATGCTGTCTCAGTAGAGGTAAAGTCACAAGGAGAAAATCCATAATTGGTTTTATTTTGGCTAATACTTATGTACAAACTGATTAAATGTAAACTGTCGATTTCCCGAAAATTAATAAATAAATTATTGACATATCATTTTTTTTAGTTTCATGTGAACATCACACAACTGCCAAAAGTTGGAGAGGTATGCCATAGTCTCAATATTATATATTTTCTTGTATCTTTTCAAGAGATTCCATGCAGAAAAGCAACAACTTTCGCAACCAACGCCATTAGGCTTATGCTACAGATATCTTACAAGGCCATTGTTACCTATTAATGAACCTGACTTTGCATATAAAGTTAGGTATGAATAATTGTGCGTAATATAATAACCTTATTAAATGAAGGTTTGTATAACACGAAACTCTGAGCCCCGGAATATTCAACCACTATTCATGCGAGACGCAATGGCGACAAAAGGGATGAAAGGCCGTTGAATATGTTAGCAAACAAATTTCGTATTTTACGGAAAATTAACCTCCACTTTAACCAAGGGACCTAACAATAGGACGCCAGGCTTTGTTCAATTGACTGACTTGGCACATCTGAAAGCGTTCAACATTTTGTATCCTTAAGTATTGTTGCAAGACTAATGAGGAAGTCGAGTCATTTAAAATTACATCTATACGGATCTATCTATCCCTACTTTTCACTGTATTAGCATTTAAAAAAAATATATTGATACAAATATATAAATGTGTTGAAGGATTTAGAAATGTTGTCCTTTTTACAAAAAATGTCCAAAAAATTTAATTGTCTAAAGAAGCGAAGCTAGCAGTCCACAATGGAGTGCTGGTACCTACCCTGATGTATGGAAGTGAGGCATGGAACTGGCAGAGAAAGGATGAAAGTAGACTGATTGCTGTAGAAATGAGATCCCTGAGGCGTATGTGTGGTAAAACCATGTATGCTCGTATGAGAAATATGGAGATTCAAATGTGTATGGTAGCAGAAGTCGGGGACGCCCGAGGAAGATATGGCACGACCAAGTGAATCACATACTTGAGTCGGGCCATGTCAAGAGTCAGAATAATAGAAGAGTATGTATGAGACGATGTATGAATGTAAATGAGGCAAGGATTGTGCAAGACCGAGTTGTTTGGCGGTCCGTCTTCTCTGCCTACCCCTGCGTACGTGCATACGTGATGGTTAGTTAGTTAGTTTATAATCTACTTATGAAAGATATGTACCCTTCCTACGTAGCAAAGCTTTATTGGCCAGAAAAACTAAGTCAAGGATATTATTTTTATTTATTCATCCATGTGGTGCTCTCCTGAAAATGTAATAAAACGTCTGAATTATTTTATCAGAGATATTTATATCTTTTTACGTTGGATCCGTATAAAATTTATGGTTTTGGTGGCTGAATTAATTGTCAGTTTTTGTGTTTTAAGATTTATTTTTCTGATGGCCTTGGGCTTATAATAATTCGCCCTGAGGCTATAAGACACATATAACGTTAGCATCCGAGAATAACAATGATTAAATGAACATAATAACTAAATGTGAGCTTTATTTAAGGTAATTGTGGAATTTCCTTTTTTTATTAATTCCAGTTACTTGAAAAAGCTGGGAGCACAGTTTTGAATATCAAAGACATGCCTTTAAAGTCAATGATTATTTGGATTTGTTAGTTATTCATGAATAAGATTAACAAATCGTACCAAAAAGTATTTTTACTTATAACATTTAATCATTTTTCAACATCCTTTGTAATTTATGAACAAAAGAAAATAAGAAAAAAATCAACATCAAATTAGAGAAATTTACTTTGTTTTCGATTCTTTTATGTCTATTAATGTTTGAAAATTATGTACTTTATTGGCAAAACTGTCAAATATCAAGGACTGAAAAAATGGAGAAAAAGTCGCTTGTGCACAGACAACCAAATTGATAGACTTGCCCAAACATGAAATCTGAGTATCGTTTCGACGAGCTGGAGGCAAACCATGTGACGATATTTTTTGGCACGAAAAAGGTGCGAGAATAATTTGAATAAACTAAGACGTATCTTGACCGCCGAAGAGCGCACATTGAAATAACCAGACCCTGCACAGAAAAGTAAAGTTCGCTAAAGTAAGGCAAAAGTTTGCAGCACAGTCCGTTAAGGGATCTGAATGTTCGTTTTTAAACGAACCGCCTAGTGTAGTGACGCTAAACTGAACACGATGTGTAAATTATAATATATTTGCTGAAGCATCTAACTAAATAATGAAACGATATTCAGATTTGGAAACAAGCCCCAACCTTTGTTTATCCGATTTAGGATTTGTAGTTAAGTTTTTTACGTAGCCGTCAATCTGTGCGTCATTGTAAGGACTAATTTTTAGCGTATGATTACGTATAACGGTGATTTTTCAATGCGAGTTGCATGTATACTTTCAGATTCATTTATTGATAAATCATAGGAAGGGGAACGGTAACACTGGCTTCTGTGCTCCGCGCAAATTGTTCCCTTTTCCCTGATTGGCTGGTCTATCACTTTGGAAATCCATGCGTTCGTATGACAGGCGTTCAGGAAGGCAATACTTTATTTGTGGTCAGTAATTCAAGTAGTTCACTCACTTGCAACTCATAAAAAGCACTCCATAAAAACCATACCTCTTTCGAATTATAACGACACAATATAGAGACTAATCACTTTCTTACGTCAGTTCTAACTTACCATGCTTCGTATTACACTGACTAAAGTTATCGTGATTCTTAACAGGAGACTTGTATACTGACTACGGAGTATATAATATATGAAAAAAATCCGCAATATCTTTTGTAATTCATTCCAGATATTATGTCTAACTGACAAAAAATATCAATTCCATCTGTCACGTAATGTTAAATATCCTTAAAAAATGCCGAAAAATCTGACTTGAGTAATTAAACAAGCAGTCATCATTAAACGTCTGAATAATTTTGTCATCATTTCCCAGCGATGATGATGAATGATCTCAGCCAAGAAAGGGAGAGTGTTTGAAGTAGACACTTGGCTTTAATGGCGAGAATAAAAGAAGTGCTTAGCGCGTGACGGGCAGGAGGATCCCCTCATTGTGTTACTTCCACTTTTCATTCTCATGAATAATCCGCTGAACGCAACGGTTTTAATGACTTATGTATTTTATGCTCAATAAACACATTTTATGGATTCACAGATGAGAAACGTCATAAGTGATTCTTGTCGAATGTTGAGACATTGAATTCAAATAGCGCTAATCTAATCGTTCAACTTTTTGACTCCAGTCTCCAATCCTCTTTGACCTCCACTTTTAGAGTATTATGTACGTATACGATTGTTCTTGTCAAGATCTTTTTTGTTACTTTTTGAACGATTTGAATGTTTCTCTGATGTTTTTGATATCGTTGTCCTGGCGGAAGATGAAACATTTTATTCGGATTTTCAAATTTAAAAACACGCTAATTTATCACTTTTAAATATTAGCCAATCACCATTACGTATTATTAGTGTTGTTAAAACATTTTTATATTCAAATAAAAAGAGTCCCAAATCCCAACTGTTCAAAGTCAGGAACTATAGCATCCCTACGATTGTTTTTTAAAAACTCCAAAAACTTCTGAGTAAATTTTTTTATGCACCATTTAATTTTTCTAATTGCTTTATATCTAAGTGAGTTATAGTTATAAAACTCTTAAATATAAGATTTTATTGTTAAAAATTATAAGTTGAATATAAATGCAAGAAGCGTAACAGATTATATTAAGGTATCTACAGTTAAACCATTATAAAAAAAAAGAATGTCTTATACTGTGCAAAGCATTAAATTTGTTGAGTTTTGAAAACCCTCCTCTACAAGAGTATGCAAGAATTCCCAACCTCTTTGAGGTTTTACTTTTTAAGTTACCCTAGTTTTCATGGGGATCATGTTCTAGCAAGAATCTTAGAAGAATTTTTCAATTACTTTTTTTAACCCTTCAAAACTTTTGCCATTAAACTGATTCGTTAACAGATAAGCACCAATCTAGGAAAACCTATTTGTCTTACTACCCGGATATAATTTGTTCGTCATTGGTTGTTAATTTATTCCATGCAATTAATATCACAATTATTTTCTAAATTTACAATCGTACTTATTGGGATTGACCGAAATTCGCTCAGACTAGTTTGAAAACTTTCGGAAAATTGTGAAGCTAAAAGGAGTGAAAAATGAAAGGGGTAGATTGAAAGGTACCCGGATATTCAGATCTGGTTACTAAATACAATATTTGCAATTTCAATCGGTTTCGATTATAAACAATGGTCTTTCATCCCGCCATATTTACAGTATTTACTAGTACTGTTCTCGATGTCATTTGATTTTAATATATATTTAACAAAGAAAAGTAGAAAAGCTTCGTTGAAAACTTCGCTCTATTAACGCAGCCTTTCTTTCACTAGATGATACGAGAGGCTTTTCAAGTAGTGACGTAAAACAGCATGGTGTTTGCCTTATCTCCCAGTCGGCAAAAACACTTACGATGTACTTAAGACGTGTGATTTATTCTTGCAGGATTATCTGTAGGCCCAAATAAATCTTAACTTGTGGTACACAACGTTGTTTCCTCCAATTCCTATTCTACGGTTATGTGGTATGTCATGTACATATGTAGAAATTATGCGAAATATTATGTAGCTTTCTTAAAAATTATACGAGCACACACATTATTGATATTATGAAACTATTTTTTAGTATTTAGTACCGCACAAGTGTCAAAACTACTATCAACCGTCTGGAGCCAGTGACGAGGAAGGTAGGGCCTTGCTTTTCAGTTCTGGTCACCAAACACTACTAAAACCATTTCAAGCGACGTTTCCATTCTGAATGGTGGACATTCTCTTGGATGATACTGAAAGTATCTATCACTCTGAAACATGCTTAAAACGTACCATTTATTATTTTAAATGAATAAATATTGTGAAATATGATAGTAAATTAAATTTACCTACTCACGCACGCTAGGATTTGAACTCTGTAGGTTAAAAAAAATTCATATTTAAAAATCTTTACTAACAATAATTTACATATTTAAGAATTACATTATTACCCTATCCGGTGAAAGATCACTATTTAGATCTAAAATTTTGCTTTAAATGGCTTTAGTCGTTTTTGGGGAACAGATTTTTATAGCCATATACTCATCTATATATCTCAACCTTCCCTTTCCTCATCTCCCTTCTCTTCAAACTCTCTTCAGCTTCGTAACATAGCAAAATAGGGGATGCCAAGATAGCGGGCTGGCTACAGAGAGTTTCACGTGCAGTGTTCGCAAATAAACACCGTGACTAAAATATCCAACTAGATACTCTGCATTCAAAAAATACTATTTATTTGATTTTTTCTCAAAATAAGAGTACGAAAACTAAAAGTTCCGAATTTAGTGTAAAAACTATATACTGCTCTGAAAACTAATTCGGAAAAGCATGCAGGAACTTTGTTGGTGGAATACCAAGGTCACAATTTAACGTATCCATTATGTTAGCGTTCCACATAGGAAACACTTATCCCAAACCGTAAAAAGACATAATGAACTTTGGCATTTTAATAGGTACCGTAAATTTCTTTTTCCTCCTTTTTTACCGCTCTTTGCCCAGATGCACAGTGGCGTATCAAAATGAAACGTAACACTCTAAACTTTTCTCATAAACTATATCAAAAAATTCTTAATTTGCGTTGTTTCCATTAAAAAAATAATAATGTTGCAGAGTGGTACAAAACTTTTTGTACATCTTTCAGGATCATTATTTATCTTGTGTTTTTCTTATTCACTTGTGAAATTGTTAACTTTGATACGGGCTCCATCCTAGTGAGGTTTAAAATTTGATTTTAAAACAATATATTTTAAATGCGAAGAATAAAAAAATAAATATATACCTAATATTCAAGAATGTATATGTAAGAATTGAAGGTATCTGATTAGGGAAATATTTGTTTTATAAAACCATAAAAATGAATCAAAATTTAGATACGTGCAGCTGAAGAAATAAACCAGCAGAAATTTATTGTGGGCGTGTCTGTATGTTCGAAATGAAGTTGATTTCTTCAGGAAAAATATTTTATGGGGTGTTATTAATGGATGATATATCAAATAAGGACGCCATCAAAGTTACTTACACGTATATTTACGATCAATTACCACACATAATTTAATATTGATATTTAAACTAGAAGGTGGTGAGCGAACACGGAAGCACCTCGAGGGGTGTGATAACCTCGGCAGTCAGGAACAGAATGTATCGCTTCGGGCTCGGTCCCTTCGCGTTGCTGGAGATAAGGTCAGTTATCACGTCGGCTATTGATGGATGAGTCGCCAATATAAGGTACTCCAATGTGAGTTCGCAGATGTGTTCGCCTACCAATAAATAATAAACAATTATTATCAAATACCAAAATCCTTTCAACAGAAATTAAATCATTTTATCTAGCCTTGAAGTCGATAGGCTTTACATAAATTGGGGAAGAATTTGAAATCTTACATTTAACTTCTAGGATTACTCTATTCAGTGGTACGTTTCTAACTTTACTCATAGTTTAAGTTAAACGGTTTTATGACTTAAGTTCTGCTGAGAATCATAAAGTCTTCAGGTAATAAATTTATTGACTAAGCTAACTTAAGTATGGGAATGAATTTATCACCATACTATTGTTACCTAAAGAGTGGTAAATACGTTCAATATAACCATCGTTTAAAATCCAAACGTTGCTTTAAATGGCATGTGTTTGATGACCAGATCGGAACAGACAGCTACTTCCTAACCTTCTTCTTCATCATCAACTTCCTCTTCCTCTCCCTTCAGTCTCACAACATACTCTAAACAAAGATGCCGCAGTCCCACTGGCTCAGGGCAGTTGAGACTCTTGTGAATCATTATTTTAACCAGGTACTTTCCAACCTTTCTCTCCCTTTAAGCAGTTGGCAATTTCAACACTTTTTTACGAGTACAGATTTTTACAATAAAATATTAACCTAATAGGCAGTTCTACCAAATGAGAATTTTATAGTTTTACTTTCACAGTCTTGTTTGCATATAAGGGTAGTAAAGGTTTATCTTTGAAAGCTGGAGAAAATTCACTGAGATTAGGCAGTCACTTAAAATGGTAAGAGTGTCATTGGTTGCGTATCAGGCTTAAAATATTCATCCCTTGACATTACGATTAGGGCGGCTCGTTAAATTCATTAGCATTAAACAAATACATTGATAGATGTTTAAGGTTTCACTTAATGATTGTTAATTATTATTTATTGTAAGCATACAAACTTGGATTACAAATTACTATGAAGAGACTGGAGTGTTGTCCCATCCCTAAGTTAAGGGATAAACCAGACCTTGATTTTTAAAATCTCAGTCTTTTATATTATATTGCATACAGTGTGATAATCTGATGGCATAGCATATTTTCGAAATTTTGCAGGTTCAGTCAAGGTGCTACGTTCATCATTAGTGATTATAATAATAATACTTGGATGATTTGTATACCTTCGTTTTTTTTAAATGCACCGCATGGGCGCTTGATCTTATTACTAACTGTTGACTAAACAACCTATCACAACAACCTAACAGATTGGATCTACCCGTTTGTCGATCAGTAATACAAAACTATATGTACAATAGTAACAATAGTGGCCTTTTTTAGTAAATATATGTGTCATCAGAAATCGACGCCCGAGAGTGATTTTGATTTTCATGCGATTTATGGAAAAGGAACGAATCAACATTTATTTATTCTTTTCTCATAATTTGACGCTCAGCTCGTGTTTTGGCTCGCGAATTAACTCGACAGTTTGTTTCAATAACTGTAGTCACCTGAAAGGGTTGCAAGAGCAACCTACTCGTACAACACAAATATAAGTCCAACACGTAACACGCACTATAAAAATATTTAAGGTTAACCGTACCACATGAAGATGCCATTGCAGGTCAATAAAATGTGGTGTTTTTTCAAAGGTATTTAAAATTAAAAATAAAAAAAATTTACTCTGGCCTAACGTACAATTTGTGTACGTTATAGTGAAATATACACTTTTCCTTAAATTAGATGAAATAACACTTCGTACTCTTTTCCTCTGGAGTTAATTATCTCAAAAATTAGTTCACTTATTACTACTCTCCTCAACACATTACAATAAAATTATAACATCTGACTAATTTTTCAACTGTAATGTTATTTTACGTTATCCCCGGTTCAGATTAATGCATTAGAATATAAAACAGACAAGAGAATTTTTTATTTTAGTTGTTTCTCTGAACCAATTAAAATGTGGTGTTGATGTGGCTATATGAAATATCTGTGCTTTCCAATTATTAGTAGGTTACCATTTGAATGGTCGGCGTAATATTTAAGTTTAGTCTTCTCTAAAATAGTTACTGCCTGCAAATAAAATTGTCAGTTGAGCAGCCACTTGTAGCAAAACTTCCTAGATCACTAGACCGAGACACTCGTTCAAAACTGAATGTTAATTTTTTTTCATTTATTCTTATTTATTAAAACATTTAAAAAAGTTTTTGTTTGTTTAAAAACAAAATTGGGGTTCTGTACAAGTTAGAAGGCTGATTCAGTGTCCCGGCCTTGTGATCTAGGAGGTTTTGTTTGCAGTCAGTAACTAGAATAATATCAACCGTTAAACTAACCTAATCACGTATTGAACCTGGTATTTTTTCAATGCCAGCAATAAAGTTGAAACGATTTAAAATACGCATTTTTCTAACAAACCCAATATTTAAATGAAAACCTATCTAACATTTTACGAGAAGGTAAAATTTCCCAAACCTTTTAAGACGATGCACTACGTCGTGTAATATTTTAAATTGAGCCGCTATTAATAACAACCCTTACGTAGATGGCGATAAGGTTTAAATTCCCGCTTAACACCATCCGCCTGTTTTGATTTATGCAAGAAAAAAACATACCCAAAAAGTGCCTTTTATTTTATTTTGTGAATGTTCAGGAATAAATATTTAATTTTTTTCCGATCATTTTATAAATAACTTAATTTTCCACACTATACAATAAAATCATAACCAAAAACGGGTTCGTAAGTAGGAGATTTTGAACTTTAAACAGTTTTCAGAGGCATTACATTATTTTTTTCTGGGCTTATGAAAAGACTTATATAAGGCCAAGATGTATTCTACTCGCAGTATTTAATTAAAGCATCTGAAACATTTCTAGGCGACCAAATTTTCAAACCAAAAACAAATGATTTTGCATTACTACGTATGGCATCGCCTTAACTCTAAATGAGCTCAATTTAAGTCACTTATTTCTCGAGTAACACCCTGACACCCTGTATAAATTTCTACTCAAATATGTGAAATATTAGACTAGAAGAGAATATGTAGACACGTTGGTTAAATATGTTGTATTGACACTATATGGAAACCATGCAAGACAAGGGTGATTGGCATAGTTAATTTGATTATCAAAGCGCCTGTGCCTCTTATAGTCAGATTCAGGCTATCATTGCCTCTCACATACATAAATGCCCCTATCGATACTGGCAAGCAGATATTGTGCAGTCATTTCAAAGAGGCGAATTAATATAATGGTTGACATAGTTTAGTATGCAGTTCGAATGTCAATTACTCTTGACCAAACCGTACAAATTAACGCTAGATAACATCAGAAACAGATTCTATGAGATGTACTGAAATGAAAATGGGATTTGTAAGAGAGATATTTCTAATTGTCAAAAATCATTTGAATGAGTCATCATTATCGAATGGATTTAAATCTATTCGAATAGTTTGATAAAATGAGAAAAAGGATAAGTTAGGATTAAGTAGATTACATAATTTTAGGAGTCATAATTTTGACAATAAGGAAGTTGAGTTCATTTTTTTTTATCAATGAATGCGAAACTTAAATACGGGTATTTTTTTTTTTTTTTAAAGTCTGTTTTCATAGTTAAATTAATTCTCAAAGTTTAAATTTTATTAAGCCCGCCAAAACGAGCCGTATCCGAGCGGTAAGAGGCGGGGTGTGGGTGTGACGTCATTCAAACTGCGAGAACCACGTCGCTTGAACATTTTGTATGGAAAAAAAAATAATTCTTCAATAAGGAATTCCAGTAATTTTTTTACCAATGTTAACCGTCTATTAGAATTGATGTTATTAAAAAAAAATAAGAAAATTGATTAAGATTTCATAGTAAAATTAATATTTTAAGTTAGAATATTTGCTTCTCCCGCCCGCACGGTATTGAAGACGCTATTTGTTAACCGCCGCGCAGAAAAGTAAGACCAAAAGTAAAATAACGGTTTACAGCCCAGGTGCCCGGGTTCATCGTGTTGAGGTTTGGCTAGGTCTTGGCGGCAGATGCGTTTGTCCACATACTGCGTGGCTGGCCTAATCGGGAGAGATTGGTTGAGGGAGATCTTTTGAAGTCTGCAGCCGGACTATCTTGAGACATCGCCATCACTGTGGGAGGAATGCACTCATACGTCCGTCAATCCTGGACAAATTGACCCAAATATTCCTATCCAACCGTCATACCTTTTTCCTTCCAGGAACTTCATCTCCTTTCTTTCCATAAAAAGACCTCTCACACAGCATCCCCAAAGATAACTCCTGTGTGGAACTAGTATAAAAAAAATGAAATACGAAGTTGAAATTGATGAACTCTTACTAATATCCTCGTGTATTAGATTATTCCTAATTTTATTTATGTTATAGTATATCTTTTCTCATCATATCCTGATTTTTACTTTTTACTTGTATTTTCAGTTATTTATTCATCTATATTTGTGTATTCTTATACCTATTTTATATCTTCTTTATAATTACATCTACCCACTATTAATATTTCTCATATAAAACAGATTATCTCCCATATACAATGTTTGCGTTCGATTTCATGCATTACCTTTATGCAGAAGCCTTTTTAGGGGTGTAAATAAATATTATTTTAAAGTTCACCTTAATTATATGGAATGTAATTTCATTAAAAATATAGGGTGGCTAATATTGGTTAAATGCAGATTTTCCGGGGGTAAAGTGCGCTAACTTCAGGATGTAGAAGTGAAAAAAATAAATTACTTTTTTCAAAATTCCCATACAAAATATTGCATAGAAACAATACAAATTCTTATCCTAAAAAACTATCTTAAGTTATTTATCATATTTATTACTTGTACTATCATGTTGAATCACCCCCGAAGTTATCGCACTTTTTTTTATTTTTTTTTTATATTAACTCCACACAGGAGGCCCTGAAGAAAATAATTTCCCTCAGGGCCTATGTCATCTTTGGGGATGCTGTGTGGAGGGTCTTTTTGTGGAGAGGAAGGAGTGAACATGGGTCTTGAAGAGTCCCATGTTGTAGGAGGGAGGAAACACAGAGGCCGGCAGTTCGTTCCACAGCCGAGCTGTTGAACTTAAGAACGAATCGTAGAAGCGACCCGTTCTCATGTGACAAATGTCAACCGTGTACAAATGTTGGGCGCGCGTTTGGCGTGTATCCCGACTATGCACCGGTGCCGAAGGGATCAATGACGCTAGTTCCTCAGAGCATCTTCCATTGTAATACCGATAGAACAAGGACAGCATACCTACCTGACGCCTGTGCTCTAAAAATTGCAGTCCGCTTGTTAAGATTGGGGAATCTATCAAACGGACCGCCCGTTTCTGCACAGAGTCAAGGGTTTTTTTCAGGTATTTAGGGGCTCCGGACCAGAGATGGCTACCAAATTCGAGAGTAGGGCGCACTTGCGATTTGTACAGGGTCAGCAGTTGTGTACTATTAAAGTATCTGCGGGCTCTGAGGGCTCTGAGAGGCCAACTTTACTCTGGCTTCGATGGAGCCCACGTACCTGAGCTGGTCACTTATAGTTACACCAAGCATATCAATGGAAGGCCTGTTCGGAAGATTGCTTCCGTTGAAGGAGACTAGATTGTCATTTGGATCCCTTTTAGACGTAATCAGACAGGATTGGGTCTTTGAAACATTAAATTCGACGAGATTATTTTTACCCCAGGAGGAAATACTCTCGAGATAACCGTCCATTCTTTGCTTCAAAGCCCTCCGAGCCGTTGGAGTTTGTGTGCCCTTTGGGGGCTTGTCAAACAAAAAGCTATCATGAACTGTACTGTCATCCGCGTAACAATGAATTGGTGCACATGTCAAAAGGTCATTGATGTGCAACAAAAACAAAGTCGGAGACAGAACCGATCCCTGTGGGACGCCAGCATTTATGGAGTGTAAGGAAGAGGTGAAACCGTCAGCAACCGCCTGAATCGACCTATCCCTTAAAAAGTCAGCAATCCACGTACACAGGGATGCGGGAAGTCCGTAAGAAGGCAATTTGTTGACAAGTCCTCGGTGCCAGACCCGGTCAAAGGCCTTGGATATGTCTAGTGCGACCGTTTGGGTCTCACCGTGACGTTCCAGGCACCGCCCCCAAACATGCGTCACATACGCGAGAAGATCACCGCATGAGCGGTTCCGCCGGAATCCGTATTGACGGTCGTTGATAATTTTGTTCTTCTCGAGGTATGTGAGCAGTTTGTCGTTGATCACACGTTCCATCACTTTGGACAGAACTGATGTGATCGCTATGGGGCGGTAGTTGGCCGGGTTGGAGCGGTCACCTTTCTTAGGAATAGGGTGAATGACCGCTTTTTTCCAACCAGAGGGCACAGTGCCACACTTCAGGGACATTTTGAAGAGCTTTGTCAAAACTGGAACTATTTCTGCAGCACACCTCTGCAATACCAGGGCAGGTATTCCATCAGGTCCACTAGCTTTGTTAACATCGAGCCCCCGTATAACGTGGAGTACATCCCGATGCCGGATCCTTAGCTTTTTCATAAAGAAGCCGCAGTGAGGAACCGACGGCGGAACAGCACCCCCGTCATCGAGGGTCGAGTTTTCCGCAAACATTTTCCCTAATAAGTTAGCCTTTTCGGTGGCGGTGTTTGATAGTGAGCCGTCAGGTCTGGTAAGAGGTGGCAAACTGGGTTTGCAAAAATTCCGACCTATTGAGCCCGCAAGCGACCAGAATGCTCTGCTGCCATGCGGGCAGGCAGCCAGCTTTTTGCTGATCTGCAGGTCGTGTTCGAATTTTGACCTATTAATGATTCTCTTGCATTTCTTTGCCGATTTGTTGTATGCTGATCTGCTTTCGGACGTTCGAGATGTGTTGTAGGCTCGGTAAGCCGCGTTTATTCGTCGAACTGCTTCGGAGCATTGTCGACTGAACCACGGCTTTGAGCCCACACCAGTTTCTTTAGTAGTCGATTGTATGAAGCCATCCATCGCCGATTTGATGACTTCACCAATCTCCTGGGCACATCTTGAAGGGTCCGAAGTCCGAAAACAAACAGCTGACCACGGAAAAGCGTTAAAATGGGCCCGCATACCGAACCAATCTGCTGACCTATAGTGCCACACTTTTCTCCTCAGCCTCTCATTGGTTGGTCTGAGGTTAACGGGGATTGATGTCGTCACAAGGCAGTGGTCAGATGATCCCAGAGGCGCTGTGACGTCAATCTTATAACCGTGTGGCACAGTAGTTAAGAATAGGTCTAACAGATTGGAGCGGTGAGTCTGGACATCAGGAACCCTTGTAGGCTCCTGAACTAGTTGCTCTAATCCGTAGCAAATGGCAAAGGATTCCGCCTGTCGGCCAGCCGAGTCCGTTGGGCCTGAGAACTTCAACCATGGTTCGTTATGAACATTGAAGTCCCCCAGAACAATAAACTCGGCCGAAGGGTAGCGGGGCAAGAGATCATCAATAGTATCGCTCAAATGTTTGAAGAGTTCGGAAGTGTCTGATTCGTTATGGTTCGGTGAGCGGTATAGACATGCGTAGAATCTTGCCGTACTGGCAAGATTGACGCGCACCCACATTACGTCGAATCTGGAGTTTTCCAGACTCAATAGTCGCACACAGTTGACGTCAGCTCGACTATAGAGGCAGACTCCTCCTTTGGGTCTGAACTTGCTTGCAAGGGTAAAGCCCGGGCAGTCCAGATAGGAGGAGTCTGGCGGCTCGGCTATCTGAGTTTCGGATAGGAAGAGAAGGTTGGGACGTTGGGATAAAAGATGGTGATGAACGGAATTTAGATTTGTGTGCAGGCCGCGAATGTTGGCAAAATTTACCATAAGTTTTGGCCCGCACCGGGGACGCCTGCTACTCGCCGCTGTAACGATGTTAAGTTTGTTTTGTTGTAAGTTCATGATTTTAAGTTTTTTTTTTTTTTTTTTTGAAGGGTATGAGGTGAAAGGAAGGTCTGGAAAGGAAAGGTAAGAGGGGTGGGTAGGAATCTGGGGTTCAGGCTGTCCAAGAGTGATGAGCGTTTGGTTCCAGCCCACCCACTGCGGTACTTTCCCCCAGACACCTTGTATTGTTATTTATAAGGTCGTTTCAATTACTTAATCGATTTTTTTTATTTCAGTTTGGGACGTTAACATTGTTTAGTCATAATTATTAGTTGTATAAACAAGTGCCTTTCTGACAATGACCTAAGAATAAGTAATTCACAGTAAAGTCAGCACGAAGTCGATTAGACCGAAGTATTTCATCAAATATTCTAAGATTGATTGATGATTTTCTTTATCGGGGGATCGCGAACTTTAAAGGATAATTGTAGGGCAAAGTTTATTGATTCTCTGGGGTTACGAAGTGTCATAGTTTTTCATTTGTATTAGTTTTAAGCGTCTTATTTCTGATAAAAAATCTCGAATTTACATAGTTAGCGATAGCGTGAAGGAGTAGTGAAAAAACTAAAGTGAGGAAAAATAGCAGAATATTCAAGAATTAAAAGAGATATGTAGGTACTTAAATACAAAATAAGAAGAAAAATAACGTAAAGTGGGGCATAAAAAATGAAAAAAAAACTTTTCAACTGTTAGAATAAAAATGAAAATGAAAATACATCGCATTATAATTAGGAGCAGTTGAACCTTTTTTTAACTGTTCTGAATTATACTCCGTATATAAGTAATTATTATAAAAAATATTTTAATGATAAACTAATGTTTATAAGACAGGGTTTTAATGCATAGCACAAAGGATAACAAATAATTATAAGCATTAATTACTCGCCTGATATATCCATACAAATTGAAAAAATCTCCCAATATTCCCGTCAGCGGCATTTATTTTTACTCGGGAGATTTTTTCAATATCTATGGATATTTCATTCGAGTAATTAATGCCTATAATAATTTGTAATAAATAAAATAATCAGATTTAAAAAAACTTGACAAAAATAACTTTATGCGTTTACAGTATTCACAGTAAAAATAAACTATATAACAACACCACGCGAATAAATAGAACAATCAGAACTATATAATTAAAAAAATATATTAATAAACTTAATGAAAACTACAACACTACTTAGACTAAAATTGTATAATATTATTCCGGTCGTATTACAACACAAAATAACAAACTCACTTTCAAGAAAATAAATAACTGGATCAAGTCAACAGGAAGAGATGCAAAAGACGAGAAGAGGTGCAAAATCACCTCTTTAGATATTCATTTCATTCATTTAAGATATATATCCAGCTAACCCATGGGGCGCATTTTGCACCCGTGTTCTAAAATTAATTATAAAAACACCCTAATATTACAGAACTTTCTTCTTCTTCTGGCGCTAGAAAAATTAAATTGTTAATGTTAATGTTAGTTACATGTTTCTACATATGTAAATATATATGTCATTAAGATAGTTGTTATAGGCATTAGTCGTAAGTAACTAGATACAAGTCTTAGATGTAAGTCACTAGTTTTAAGCCAGTAGTTCTAGTATTAATTATTTAATAGATATACTTGTACAACGCTTTGAGGTGGTTTTTCATAAAGACGGCGCTTTATAAATCAGCCAAATATGTTTATTATTATTATTATTAAGAGATATCATAAAAAACTGAATCAAGTCAACAGTAAGAGATTTCATACAAAACAAACTGCAAAATGAAAAATAACATGTAAGCGAATCGTCACACCTAACAGAAGCAACACACTAAGATTTATTGTTTGTTTTTTTTTTGTATTATATATTCAAATCATCATAGAATGATGAAAGAGGTATATGTGAAAAAATGAATATTTTGTATCTATTTTTAAAAGTGATAGTATGAATAAAAGATAATTATGGTTAACAATCAAATACCTCCCCAGAAGAGTGATCTACACGAAAAATCAATTTTGTTCAAGAGAGAAAAAAAAAACAGTTCCACATTCAAAACATTAAAAAAAAGATAATCGTTCTAGATTTAAATGTATATTTGCATGTCGTCATAACCTAAGAACTTATTTTGCCTAAGACTATTATACTCACCAAGGAAAATGTTTCTTTAATAAATTACCGGACGAAATCAGAAGCGTTAATTATATAATACAAATATTGAACTCCACCAAAAAAAATATTCATTAACAAAAATACTGCCTCCCCTACCTGAAAATTATACAAATAATCTTAAAATATATTAAAACAGCAGTGTTAAAAAAAAACATAAAATGTCCAAAACATACGTAATGCTATACTTATTAATATTCCATCAAAAACCGCTTTTTGACCTAATTTACTATATATAGCGTTCTTCCGGGGAGGTATTCAACGATCGGAAATTAAGAAATCAAATATAGGAATGAAGCAACAGAAAATGGTGCAAAACGCTGCTTGCTGTTGCTTCGTTCCTTTCCCGAAATTCGAAGTTCGGCTCGCAAATGTATTCGCACCATTAAATTTTTTGCTACATAACATGTGTTAGAAGTCGGTTACCCGCTGTGAGTATCAACCTTGCGCCATTCAACTGACATCTAATCGACCACCTCTATACTTACTTAAGGAGTTGTTCCGTAAAATTATCGGCATGTTTTTTTTAACTCCTCGTAGGCATTATTGTATAGTTGAAAAATTTTGTTGCGAACCCGTATTTGAGGAAAACTGTGAGCACAAGTTGATACCCAACACCATCAATGTATTATATATAAAGATGAGACATGGAGCGAAAACATAGGTACCACTTTTTTACCTCTAACTGACCTCCAACACTCCCAACGATCTAACAATAACTACCAAATCCAGTTCGCTCACCGCTTATCGCGTTCTTATAGTGGAAAACAGGAAATATTAGTATGCAATAGTGCCTCTAATTATTTTATAGCTCTACGTCTAACAGATCAATACATAAGTTAATAAAAATATGACGAATAAACGCTACATATGTAATTTTAATAAACTTGTCACATTCAACGCTTACGAAATTGAAGGGCACAAAAAATTCGGTAGGCTTACTAATTTTGTAGCGAATCAAGATCATAGGACACAATCATATTATTCAAATATTTTTCTTTCATCCAACGCCTTTGATCGGTTGTCGTGTTACGAACTAATATTATTATTTCACCGACAATGTCGTTAACGAACTGACGCCCCCTACCAAATAAGATATAATAAAATATAATAATAAGAAATACAACAAAATAATATGTGTACAATTTTTATTATACTGGAAGAAGAAAATGTTATATTTCTCAGACTTCTTAAAATGACATTCATGTCGTGTAAAAAAACGACGAAATTATTAATTTTTTTTTAATTTTTGCTCACTATGCAAAATCATGCCCTTATCATGATAGCCGTTAAATAAAATACAAGTTAGTTGTTTTCGTCTTAAAGATGTTTTTTTTATAATTTTTTTGGGAAATAGGTATAAAAATGAAAGCAAAAAAAAAATAGAACAAATTATCGCAATAAAAAGCCGAATATCGATGTACCTAATAAGGTTATTCAAATTTATATAAATAATCCCGAAATTTTATCCAAATTGAAAGAAAAAAGAAGGAGACATCGCAACATGGCATAATACCCCAAAAATAAATCACTATAAAAACGGTTATTGTCAATCGTATCTACCCCGGAAAGGTCAACGAAATTGATTATATTTTCAAGAAAGAATTCTATACTGAAAATTTTTTATTAGTAAACTATGTTGGAATATTAATAATATTGTTGATTCACTTTCGTGTTCCTACCATTTGATCAAAGTTCTCTAGTATGTATTATTACGACAATTATACTACGGTTTCAGGCTACAAATCTGCCATAAATAGATTACCCACCATTGGTAACTCTTATGCTATGTTAGCTGATGTTTTGAATGTGCCTCAAGCGAACCCTAAACCGGTTCTATATGACTATATCTATATGATTCTATATGACTATATCAAATATCCATAAACATAATTCTTATGAAAGGTCGTCACTTCAGGAGCACAGACTTCTAAGATCCCACATTTCCTCAAGTTGGTATATCTGCCTTTATTTGCGTGTCTAATTAAAGCTTATCTACAACGATACCAAAATAAGAGTACCAAATTCAAAATTGCTGTTTCAAGCCAATTCAATACAATTTTTTTATTATTTTATTGTCCTCACTGTTTCTGACAGAATCGACATTATTTTATTTCGGTCCCATTTGAGACACGTCAACTGTCATTATTTCATCATGCCACTTCGAAGTGTCACGCGATGTACTCTATTATAGCTTTTCATATCAAACGACACCGCACTCGACACATGGCTGAGGGGCCACCCCGAATAACACCCGTCACGTGAAGGCCCAGCCTGATCCATCAGAAAATTTATTGTAGTGATATTTATTTTAATATTCACTTTACAACGTTTAAATGCCACCGGTTCAATTTAACAATAGTTGTAAATAATTATTACTTTTTTAAATATTTATCGTTTCTAAAATTGTGACTTTGTCAAACTATTATTAATATCCCAAGGATTAAAAATCATTATTTCTATTAAAAAACCAGCTTACTTTGTGTAATGTATGTAGACAGAATATTTTCCGGTAAAATACCAGATTACTTTGTGTAATGTTGCAGACAGAATATTTTCCGTTAAAATACCAGATTACTTTGTGTAATGTATGCAGACAGAATATTTTCCATTAAAATACCAGCTTATTTTGTGTAATGTATGTAGACAGAAGATTTTCCATTAAAATACCAGATTACTTTATGTAATGTATGTAGACAGAATATTTTCTTTAAAAGTTCTTACTTTCATATAAACGGTACAGTGCCTATTAGCAGTTTTACTATACATGGTAGTAGATTCTTTCAGTACTGCCCTGGTGAAAGATCACCATACAGATTCATAACATTGATTGAAGTGGTTTTAGCTGTGTTTGGTAACAAGGTCTGAATAGCCAGGTACTTACCAAACTTCCTCTCTTTTATCTCCTTCTACTCCCCACTACCTTCAGCTTCACAATATTTAACGATGCTATAGTGCCGCTGGCTTCAGACGGTTGTTGGGAGTAGTTGGGACTTATGTGCGGTTATCATATGACAAAAATCTCAATTATAGAGTCCCAATTCCAATAATATAACTCAATTTTTTGTCTTATTTAGAAATAAGAAGTAGAGGTATTGAAAATAAACAAAACTGTTACTTAACTTAACTTAACTATTTATGTGATCTTTTGGCGCCCCTATGGGGAAAACCGATTATTGCGTACCAAGCGTGACGGCCTGATAAAGCCGCCAAAATCATGGGCGGTATATTTGCTCCTATTCTAAAATTGGTTATGAATCTATTCTAAACGATAATGAATTTTTAATTTGTATTATATTTATTTGCGTATATTTTAATAATAATAAAATAATCGTTTTATTATCAAAAATATAATGACTTGTTTACTTTCATTGACACTTCCTTCAAGAAAAATCAATTACGATGTTTCATAAGATAGGCGACACATTAACATTAACATCGACTCGAACACAACAAAATTCTCACGTCAAAACAATATGGTTTCAGACGACGATCTAACATTAAATGTGCAGCCTTCGATTTTATATCAAATCTGCAGAAACATATAGATGACGGTGATTTTACGGCGGCAATATTTATTGATCTAAAGAAGGCGTTTGACACGGTGGATCATAACGTATTGATCGAAAAACTGAAGCATTTGGGTATTGTTGGTACACCTCTGGAGCTTTACGGATCTTATTTATCAAATCGCTTTTCGGCAGTAGAATTTGGAGGAGAAATGAGTGAATTAGGTAAAATAACATGTGGAGTACCACAGGGATCAATTCTTGGACCGTTGCTATTCCTAATCTACGTGAATGACATAACAAAGTGGGGTATTAAAGGAACTATACAACTTTATGCTGACGATACGGTAATTTTTTACAATAAACTGAACCTAGCGGAGCTTGAAACGGAGATGAATGGTGATATTTCCCATCTCACAAACTGGTTGAGAATAAACAAACTAACTCTTAACGTAAAAAAAAACCATTATATACTTTTCGGTAACAAGAAAAATTTCAGCCTCGATATTAAAATTGGAGACAACTGCCTCGAAAAGAAAATGAACACAAAATATTTGGGTCTGATCGTAGATTCCCATCTCTCGTGGGATCTCCATATAAATCATATAAAAGAGAAAATTACCCCTATAACTGGTGTATTATATAGGCTTCAAGGATTACTACCCATTCCTTTACTAACTTCAGTATACTATGCCATGGTACATTCACACCTTTCCTATCTCTGCTGTATCTGGGGTTTTGCCTCAAAGAAATTGATAGCTGACCTGCAGGTGGTTCAAAACCGAGCTCTCAGAAATGTGTTTGAACTTCCATGGGACACTCATGTTAGGGACATCTATTCAGTTTCTGGTATCCTTCCAATTACAATCCTTCCTAAATATGAAATCACAAGCACCATCCTACAAATTACCCAAAAATCAACTCACACCAACATCAATCCACTTTACAATCAAGACATCCACAACCACAATACTCGAAATAACAATAAAATCCGTATTCCTCAAACACACACTACAAAATATGGGTTAAAATCACTGAACTATATTGCCTATACACTATATAATTCGCTTCCAGATATGTACAAACACATCCACCATAATAAAAAAGTGCAAAGCAATGCTTTAAAAGAATATTTTTTAACTACATTTAAAAATGAAAATATGTAACTGTGTTGTCATTTCTTGTTGTATCTTATCCATGTTTTTTTTTTCTTTCTGTACTTGTTTTCTATTGTTGTTTGTTCTACTTAACGTGTCATTATTTTAATTTTTAATTTTTATGCTGTATTGAATGTGAAACTTATATTTGATATCAAAATACGGTTGTAAAATTGTACCTACTACCTCCTACATATGAATTGTAAGTTCCTCCTGTCCTAAAATGAGTTCTGTAACTCATCGGGATTGCTCTAGCAAGAAATAAACACATTAAAAAAATTATATATATTAAAAATTACGCTGTACGAATCATTGTTTGGTGTATTTCAGCATATCGCTCGCCATACACTACCAATGGGAATGTACGGTGAACGAAATGCTGAAAGAGGCCAAGCCACGAAAATATAGCGCGCTTATAGCGTGGCCCATCACAGGCTTAACTGTCAGGCGTCCTGTGACGCCTATATTTTTTCAAAATTGTTGTTTTCATTAAATTGTTATGAAAATTACTCAACAAACTTATAGAATGATAAATTTCTGCCAGTTTAACGAATGAAGTGGCATTACACCAAGGAAATCAGATAAATAACCAACAAAATTTTCCTTAAATTCACCGGACTTTTCAAATTTTCATCTCGAAAACAATCTTGAGCTGCTCACTCCGAGTGCTGGAATCCCAGAAGAAACCAGGCTTCGTCGGGTATTTATCATTTTGTTTTTCATAAACTCGTTGAATTCGGTAATTTTTCAGTTGTGACGCTGGGTATAATTTTTCATGAATATTTATTATGCCTTTTCGCGAAATATTTCCACTCTTGAATATAAATCGATGGGTTTTACAAGTAAACTTGCTTTCCTTTACAATTCGAGATGTTTGTTAAAGAAAACCTACTTTAGAATGTCAAACTGTGTATGTACAATATGTAGATAGCCGTTGATTTAAAAAAAAGAGCTCGTAATGTCTTGTTTTGAGAAAATTTAAAGCAAAATATAACTATATAGTTTCATTATTTTAATTTTATTTATGTTTTTAATCTAGCAGGGCCAGGGGGGTAGTGAAATCCCAGTCTGCCATATTATGACTAAGAGGGTAGTGCAATCCCAGTTTACCATATTATGAATAGGAGGTTAGTGCAATCCCAGTTCGCCATATTATGACTAAGAGGGTAGTGATATCCCAGTCTGCCTTATTATGACTAGGAGGGTATTACAATCCCAGTCTGCCATATTATGAATAAGAGGGTAGTGCAATCCCAGTCTGCCATATTATGAATAAGAGGGTAGTGCAATCCCAGTCTGCCATATTATGAATTTGAGGATAGAGCAATCCCAGTCTACCATATTATTACTAGGAGGGTAGTGCAATCCCAGTCTGCTATATTATGACTATGAAAGTAGTGCAATCCCAGTCTGCCGTATTACATATATTAGATATGGCCAAAAATCTTGCAGGTGTTTATAAAACGCCATTAAAAACAATTAAAAGTTGAAAAAATATGTTGCTAATTGATTAATCCCATATTTAATTGAGTTATATGAAAAAGTTTGAATGAAATTTAAGAAAAATTTGAATCTCTCGTATTTTGATTAAAACTCAAGTATAAAAAACCGTATTTTTTATGCAAATAAAACCGAATGTTTTAACTATCCAAAGTCAGTAGGACTATGGCATCTCAATTGGATAATATTGATAGGGAGTGGGAAGGTTGGACCTACCTAAAGAATCTAGCTATTCAGATTTTGTCTTTAAATACGGATAAAACCATTTTAAGCAACGATTTGATTCTGATTGGTAATCTTTTATGGGGCGATGCTAAGAGTATCTGACAAAGTCCTTATGATTTTGAAGTGAGCGACTGGTATGAAGTAAATAATATTATAATTGAAAACTATATTTTATCCAACTTTGTAACCATATTCTGTGGTGTGACCAAACTGGCATTTAAAAAAAACATAGATTAAAGCATCAAATCCTTTGATACATTGTAACATCAAAAATAAGGCTCTATGGGTACATTGCTACTTCGTAAGTTCAGATCATTATTGTGAGTCTGCCTCACGCACGTGTTCCAATTATTTACATTTAATACGAAATGTTGATAATAATTACCGCCCAAAAGCATTAAGACCTGCGGGAGCTATGAGTATAGTCGGAAGAGATTTCACGATCATTAGCTGAAGGGCTCGTTTGCATATTTTACCAACCTAATGACTTCAACACTAACACCGAGTTCCAACATATATTATTATGCAAAGCGTCCCTGCTTAACATAGATAAAGAGACTTTAAAATCGTAGAAGAAATTTATTGTATTTAAATTAAATTTATTTGTATTAAAATATAAAATGTTTGATCTATATTAATTAAACATTCTGAATGTTCGATAAATAAAATAAATTATATAAATTATACCCTGTCTCATTACAGGTGATGATTTATCAAAATACCGTTCAAAATGTGACTACATGCCCATTTCCTAGTAAAATATTATTCATTCAGAATATATCTGAACACGTGTTCACGCAGGTGGCTTTGTTATAATAAATATAATGGACGAAACGCGAAAACATTATAAGTTTTAAGAACACGTTTTCTGATTTCTCCATAACATATTCGTGTTTTACTGATAGTTTGTTATGAAACCTGTCAATTCATTCGTTAAAGGCCTGCAGTCCCGTTTTTAACAGGAAAACGAATATTTGACCAGATTTTCAAAAAATTATAAATATTTTACATCAGTAATTATTCTGTTATTCCGACTCTGATCCGATGTTAGAATGATTCACTGAGTGAATTAAACAGGATCCGATTGTAGAATGATTCACTGAGTGAATTGAACAGGGTCCGATTGTAGAATGATTCACTGAGTGAATTAGACAGGGTCCGATTGTAGAATGATTCACTAAGTGAATTGAACCTGGACCGATTTAAGAATGATGAATTTCTGGGTGAAATTTTAGACTTTTCAAATATTGGCATACCTATCCTTAGCCGCTTTCCCTTTTATAATGAATTTGTAATAATGGTTGTTGAAAAAATATTTATTTTAGTTTGTATTAAAATAATTATTTGGAAGGCAACAAACATGGCTGCAATATGGGGAGATTAATCTTTACGAGGGATCTGCTTGTTTTTCCTATGTTTGTTACGTACGTTTTAGATGCGTTATCATGGGTGGGAATTTCCGCATAAAATGATTCCGCGAGATAAGATATGTTTTTTTAAGGAGGGGGACTCGGTGAAACCCTTATCCATACTGAGTGAATTGAACGGAAAAACATTGTTTGAATTGGACAGCAAGACAATGACAAGATCTTCCAATGTCTTCCTGGAGACTCCCCGACTTTTGTTATATTCCCTTACGTCATATTTTTTCTCATTCCATTCTCTTCGCAAACATGTTAACTGAATAAAACACCAGTTTAACGTACTAAATTACACTCAAACATAGTTTGAAGTCCTATTGTAACTCGACCGTTTTGCATTTCGTATATTTGTGTGTATGTTCCGTTTCCGTTTTAAGATGGTGGTCGTTTTAACGGTTCATGAAAATAGTTTTCAAATGTAAAATCGTCGTGCTAATTATTGCCTTTTTTTAAAATATTGTGGTGTCTACCTGCCTGAATTAAGTCCAGGGCGTTGCTCTATCAACTGCGCTAATGGGACCCTATTTCCTTCGGTCATATTTAACTGTATCATACTTCGAATAAGAACTACCAACATTTATTTTTTATTTTTTTATTTATTAAAGGAAAAAGTACACGTAAGTAATAAGGTTTACAATTTACAATGACAATATTTAATACTACTCTTCCAGAGAAGCATTAGCTTGTGGTTGGAAGAGGGGTGTACATTATATTATTGTAGATATACATATAGAATCAAGAGAAGTTGGAAAAAAAATATTGTAAGTAAAATGTACTTCTAGTAGCTATAATATATAAATAAAAACATGATGTTATTAGTTTTTGGGATAAGGAGCATTATTATTATTATTTTTTATTAATATATATACATTATCAACATTATTCTTACCGCACATTACGTAGGTGGGTATTTAAGTACCTACCTACTTAAAAATCTTGTGTTTTCGGAGGAAATTTTGATTTATTAAATTGAGGAAAATTAGCAATATTTTTTTGGACGGGGGTCTACTGTTCACAGAACTACTAGTTTAATTATATATTGCAAACTCTTTTAATTATTCAATAGGTGGAATTAAAATTGATCTCTCGTTCCACTTGATTGAAAAGGGATTTTTACGGGTGTTTCAAATTTTCCTATCTAGTTCAGTGGCCTCGGTCCAATTCAGGCCCAATCTACCCACCCGTAGCTCCTCCATTTATTTTATCAACTTTTGTCTAAGAAGGGCAGCCAACTAGACGCCTTCCCTCTGGAATTCTCCTAAGAATTTTGTTCGGCAGTTGTTCTGCTAATATCCCGAGCACACACCCAAGTCACGTCATTTAGGATTCTTGTATATCTTTTTTCGACTGCGCTGCCAAAGGCTTCCTGAATAATTATTCATTTTCTTTCAATCTGGGAGTTAGTGCTAAAAGTGCCCATGCCTGATTTTGGTCATTTATTTTAAGCCCCAGAAATTTGTTAAACTACAAATATTCACATAGCGATATTTTTTATCACCAGTAGATGTAAAAATAAGTTTCAGCTGAAATCTTAATAGCTGAATTTTTAATATAACGTGCATTAAAATTATCAATTCTCTAGTTTCAATACAATAAGCACAAACATATATACAGAAGTAAAGAAACGATGCCAGCAGTTCACAAAGAAGTGCTGGTACCTACCCTGATGTATGGCAGTGAGGCATGGAATTGGCAGAGGAAGGATAAAAGTAAACTGAATACTGTAGAAATTAAATCCCTGAGGCGTACGTGTGATGAAACCATGTGTGGTATGTGACGTGGCGTGTGAGAAGTGTGGAGATTCGCAAGGAATGCAAGCTTGATGTACGTGTAATGAGTAAGATTAAGAAAAGGACACTCAGATGATTTCGGCATGTAGAACGAATTAACTAAAAAATGAGTGTAAGGAGAATAAATGACGCAAATGTGATTGGTAGAAGACGCCAGGGACGTCACGATCAAGTTAATTTAGAAAACAGTGAGACGATGTATGAATGTGAATGAGGCAAGGAGATTACGCCAAGACCTAGTTGTTTGACAGTCCGCCCTCTGTCTAGTTAGTTAGGAAAGTAACGAATCAACGGGACTGTTATGGTTAAATACCTCGACACAGATCAGCGCATATTTCCCCACCCTTCAAAATGAGATTCTGGCTTTTATCACCATTAGGTAATAAACTTTCTTTAGCACTCTTTCGCCAGTTAATTTTTGGGCATCACATGAAAAAAATCTTAAAATTTCCAACGTCCAGAGGTAAAAGCATGAACCGGCTTGAAACTTTTTGAGTAGTGCCTCTTAATTTATTTGAAAGCTCGAATCTTTCCGCTCGGCTTAAGAAGAGAAACTTTCTACCTGTACATCCTTGCTTATGCTTACTTATAAGTTAGCGGCATGAACTATTTTAAAAAGTTAAATATTGAAGACAATATTAGTGATTTTCGTTTAAAAAAAATCACTAATATTGTCTTCAATATTTAAATATTACAATTTGAGTTTTTACTCAATAAAAGTTATTCCGAAAAATAATAATATTTTAAAAAGGTTAAGAACCCTTGTAAGAGCTTTTTTTTTGTATTGTTGGTAGTAAAATATTATCCTTTTGCGGTGGTGCCACACAAATCTACTTACTGAAATAAATATAATATTTTGCCGTGTGTATTATTTTACCTCTATGGATTCCTAGTGGTCCGTGTTACGATGGGTTAAGCTGGACTTATAATTAAAGGCTGAATATTTTATAAAAATATGGCTTTGCGCGAGAAGTATTAGTGATATAACTAAAAATATATTGCACACTGCAAGTAAAACCGTATTTAAGTTCAAATATTTTTGTGTTTAACAGTAGTGCTTGGTATGTTTTTGGTTATTTAATTTGAATTTTGACTAAATCAATAATATCGAATATGCTTTTTTACATGCTATAGGAAAAATGTTTTCTTTGTTCTAAATCAAATCAAATCAAATCAAATCAAAAATTATTTATTGTAAAATAAAAATTACAAAAGGTGTAGCTTATGGGTAGACCCCATAAGTATCAAATATGTTTTATTAGATCTGCTTTTGATGCACCAATACACTATGCAAAATGTCTAATGAAGACTCTAACAATTTTATTACGAAAACAATGATTTCTAAATTTTGGTAACCAGATAAAAATATTATAAGTTGAAGTTGATTGAAATTCATAAAAATTGACGCATTTATAATTTCCACAACAGCAAAGAAATCATTCGTTGAGCCTTTCAATGTATTTTATAGAAATCTTGAATCAATCTATTATTGATATTGATAGTGGATAGAATAAAAAATAATTAACATTATGTTAATTCGTACCCAATCTTTCCAATTTTGTATTAGTGTAACTTTAACAGAATTTCAAATTGTCCTGCAATTGAATAGAGTGAACACAACGAAGGTTACAGATGCTAAAATGTAGGTACACGATTGTAGCTTCAATAAATATTTTTCATTACCGCTATCATATCATTATTACTATTATGAAAGCCATGAACCAGAATAAAATCTCTGGCGCTAGTTGGAAAACTTTATACAGCCAGATTAGTTTTTACGGGAAGAAAGTTTCGACCGCGTGGAGAATTTTAATGTCTTGAAATAAATGCTTTCCGAAGTTATACAAACATAAAGTTCCCGAGGAAATTCTTTGATTTGATTATATAGCCATTTTTTGCATTTTTTTGTTGTTACAACAATAGAAGAATGGAGAGATTTTTGTGTATGATAGCAACACATTTTTTTAGGACGGGTTGTTTCACAGAATTTTCAAATGTCAGTGTTGATTTTCGAGTTCTGTCATTATTTTAGTTTAGTAAAACAACTGACCAAATAATGAACTAATAATAGAACTTGAATAGAACCTTCACAAAAATTGAAATCAATTTTTAAATTTGATGAATTGTTCAAATTCTGTGAAACAACCCATTCGTAGAACGTTTTGTTCCGGAGAATTTGAATCATTCATCGAATTTCAACGTTCATTTTCTAGTTCTGTGAAAGTTCCATTCGAGTTCTGTTATTATATCATTATAGGTTAGCTGCTTGAAAAAACTGAAATAATAATAGAACTTGGAAAATCTTTCACAGAACTTGAAAATTTACTTTGAAATTTGAAGAACTGTTCAAATTCTGTGAAACACAACCCATCCTTAGAGTACCTAGGTATCAATCATTAGGGAGATTTCTGAATAGAACTCCGCTATTTCAATAAAATAATCCAATTGAATAACGCTGCTACCATTTTGAAGTGAGCCAAACATATGATTTTTTTAGAAGAAGCCTATTCTATTAAGCACTAACTGACGTGTACCCGGCGTTGCTCGGGGTTATAAATGGTTTTGAGCACTGAATCTATTTTTAAGGTTGAAATAATATTGTTCTAAAGAAATGAAGTTAACTTTTTATAAGTTTTTGTTTCACTTGATAGTGTCATGTCTCCCTCGGGCGTCCCCAACTTTTAGCATTCAAACACACCTTAAGGCGAAGCTTCATTCTAAAGCATTTAGATAAATTGAAGGTTTTCCTATCGTTTCGCTTGAGTAGAATACAAATAAAAAAATAAATTACTCAATAAAAAATATAAATGTAATCTACTAAAAAATAAACGCGTAAAGGAAACAACTTTAAATGCGTTATTATAGCTAAGATTATCTGTGACAGTTTCACTTGATTATCTTTTTTGCTTTCATATAATATTATTTTCAAAATAAATAAAAAACAGTTTTTTGCTTGAAATCGAACGTTTCTCGACTCCGTTTGTCAAGCGATTTTAATGCCTATTACCTACAATATAAGGTTTACCAAGAATATACACATTGTTGGCTTGTACCTTCCTCTTAAACACTCTTGACACTAAAAATAACAGACTTCGAAATTTTCAGAGAAATCGGTGCGGTAGTTGTTGAGTCTGTAGGGGACAAACAAAGTAACATTAATTTTAATAAATATTAATATACATTAATTTTAATTATAAAATATAAGATTGGATTAACTCTTAGAATGTGGGTATGATGTTTTTAAATACTGCAATAATATGTTATATTATATTTTATTTCATTTTATGTAGGTACCTAAAAAGCACAAATATGGTGATGGTATAATCCAAAATTGGTAATTTTTACATTCAATGTGAAAATGTCTAACGAAGACACCAAATTTGAAATTGTACGGGCGAATAATTGTGGAATCTATTCATATTAACTCGAAATAATTTTAACCCAACTCTAAATTTTATATCTCTAAAACAATGTTTTATATCTCTAAACAACTCTGTATATCTCTAAAACGTTTGTTGGTTTGATCTGCTATTTGTTTCTGTCGGTATGTGAAAGCATTAGTCATTACTCATTAGCTGATCCTTGGAAAGGATCGTTGGTTTGTATATATATCTCTAAAACGTTTGTTGGTTTGATCTGCAATTTGTTATTGTCGTATGTGAAAGCATTAGTCATTAGCTGATCTTTGGAAAAGAGAGTAAAATTTTCAAAGAAATTCCCTCGTGGTGTATTTTTATCTCTTTCTATGGAGGTATAGAGTCAGAGGATGTTGATATCACCCACCCCATCATAAAATAAAGTATTCGCCCTACAAAAGAATTCTGCCATTGCAATACGTGTAGTCTGGCGTTTGATTATCATTCGATTTATAAAAACTACATATATTCTTGGAATAATTTTTCCCTAAATATATAAATTCCAATGAAACCACACCCCCAGAACAGTATCTACTACAATACAACTATCAAATACTTACGTAGTATTATTTATTTCTTAAAGATTTTATTCCAGCAGGACTCGTTGGATTGTGCAAAACCAATTTATCATATAACATAAAAAAATATATATCTGTAGAATAAAATAAACATTGAAAAGGAATAAAAATTACATTAAAATAAATACAGAAATTTTAATGAAAAGCCATCAATACTGATCAGAGTGGTCGCCTCGTCATTTGCATCAGAGGAGGGCTGAGCCATTCAGATATAACCAATACGATGACATTCTAGAATGAGTGCATCCTCCCATCGGTGAACACTGTAGAAGCTTTGCAGATTGCAGAACCTTGAAAAATGGCTGAATGCATCATCCTAGATTTATAGCACACCCTCAGTTTATCCTAATGCGCTGCTGGGTAGTATCCACAGTACAGATGTGTACCTACAGGACAAAATATCTAAAACAGTAGTTTCCTGACATTGTCGCTACAGTTACTGTTTTAGTACAACCGCCTTAAGAGCATTACTAACTTGTCTTTGTCGTTCCATATCTTCTATATGTTTCACATCTTCTGTGGTAAAAATATGACCTAGGTATTATAAAATGTAGGGAGACAAGCGGTTTATTTCCTTGTAACCAGATTGTTGGAATATTTAATGTATTTTTGATGTGTTTGAATACGACGATGGCTGATTTTTTAAAAATAGTTATTATAAATGTCATAGAAATATTCAAAAATTCTCCAATAAAAAAATAACATTTTTTTTCTTAACTAGCGGAACAAAACCCACAATACGCATTTTGAAAACAATTAAATTCATAATAGAAGATGAGATGCTTCTATATATTTTGTCCAGTGGCTGTGATTTTTGCCTTGCCATCACAAAGTAAATAAATACACAAAAACAAAATCCACATCAGTACAGGTTTACTAAAAAAAAACACCATCGCATCAATTACTTACAGCAATTCCTGAAACGTTTTCCTCGCACCGGAAGCGGCCTTATATCTATCTCCACAGCCTACAATGCCTACACTGCCTTCACCCACCCTGTAAATGTCAGCCTATAAGTGAGGTTGTTCACTCGAAGACAAGTGGACGCCTGTTCCAACACTCACCGAGTTCACTTGCAGTCCACTCACCACGATATTGGAGCGGTATCGATAAAAGAAAATTAAAAAGAAAACCGATCGGGAAAATTTCGATCAAGTAGTAAATGATTGTATTTTTAAATTTGTTTTTAGAGAATCTTCTAATTGTAAAATGAATAAAAAAACGTTGCATGTATATTTAAGGTATAATGAGCTTCTCCTACATAATAATAATATCCGTTACTTACAGTCGCTGTGTAAGCATAGTGAAATGGGAATAGTGAAAACTTGACCTATTAGCATTATGCATAAAAACGGCCTTAAACTGGTCTTATGTCTACGTATAACTGGGGCAGAGGAATCTTATAAATAAGACGGGATATTATCTTTAATCGACGGTTAGGTATAGTGCTTTCTCTTTTTTAACAGTTTTTCTCATATGAAAACAATAATGTACTTAAGAGAAGTGCTTGCATTTTTTTTATTGGAAAGTGCTTTGTTTCGAGGAACCAACGTTCTTGGAGTTAAGGTTCCACCTTTTTCAAGGGGTTTGCAATATTTTTTATATTTGAAATTTCACTCTGCTTAAAGAGAAAAATTTATTTGTACCGATAAATTGTGTATTTCATTCGTACAAATCGTTACAAACGGTTTAGTTCTTCTTTCAAATAAATAAATAGCAATTCAAATACAAAACAATGGACAAGAATACACATTCATAGACTTCCGATCATCGAATTTGTTTTATGGTTCGTTATACGTTAAGCACCTCTTCGAAGGTATTATGTTTTGGAAATCAAATCATGGATACTAAATTTTCTTTATAAGCCCTTGGTTTTCATATAAAATGTGTTATTTCCTATTTTATAAGTTTCACGAAGTATCCCTTGAGTCGTCATTACACCGTTAAAATACCTAGATTCTTTGCGTTAGAGTTAACGGTCTTGTTATGAAAACAAAATCTATTTTTATATTTATGTTTCGTGGGTATTTATCGACCATAAAAATATATAGGTCAGAACATGTCTGTCCTCCCGCAGAGTTTCCCAGAGAAACATATACAGGATTTTCCAATAAGAGGTGTTATTTTGAATAGCCCGCTATTTCGGTAGATGTTACTTTTGAAGCTGTCATTTTTTGACATTTAACTAGTAGAAACTATGTCATTAATAAAAATGGAACGATACACGCTTCAACAACGCATTGAAATTATTAAAATTCACTTGAGTGAATCAAATGCAAATCATCTTGGCCTCGGTGGCTTCGTCAACAAGCAAAATTGTCGCATCTGGGGCTCGGAAAATCCAAGAGTTATTGTTGAAAAGCCTCTTTATCCTCAACGTGTGACTGTTTGGTGCGGTTTATAGTCCGGCGGAGTCATTGGACCTTACTTTTTTCGAAAATGAAGCTGGAGCAACAGTTACGGTGAATGGATTGCGCTATCATGATTTTTTATGGCCGGAATTGGATGGTATTGATCTGGACAATGTTTACTTTCAACAAGACGGCGCTACGTGCCACACAAGCAACAAAACCATTGATCTTTTACGATTGAATATCAAAATAACACCTCTTATTATATTATATATAATACCCTGTATTATATTAAAACGTGACTCTTCTAAGGCAAGTATTAGATGTAGCCTTTGAATGTCTCTAGAATCTAGATCAGCGATTCTTAACCTCGGGTCGCGACCCAAATTTGGGTCGCGAGAGGTTTTGGGTTGGGTCGCGGAAATCGCGTATTGATATCCCGATCGATGTCACTAAACTAGTATAGTCACAATTATTACTACTCTCAGAACAAGGACATCTATTGTTCACAATCGCGACATGTTAGTTCTGTTTTAATGGGCGTTTTAACCGCGCTGGTCGGTCGGTCTCGTCTCATCTCGGTCAGTTTGCTAGCGAGTTTGTTTACGATCGCACGCTCGTTCTCATACTGTTTTACGTGAATAACGTTTATACTTGACTACAATACACTCTTTGTTGACAACTACAAAGTGCTACAAAATTGTGATAATCAATTGTGGAAGATTAAAAGTGCAACTCGCGATTGCTGTTATCGAAAGAAGGTAAAATATTTTTTTCCAATAAATGACATTGTTAGCCTACAATTCGCCGATGAACGAATAGAATAGTATATTTCTATAATTTGTCGTTTTGTTTCAGTAAGTCTTTCGAATTGTGGACAGTCATGGCGAAACGGATGTTAACATACAAGCAAGAATTTTTAGCCTTAGGATTTATTGAAATAAAAGATCGCTCTGGTGTGCCACGTCCACAATGCGTGGTTTGTACGCAACTTCTTTCAAATGAATCGCTAAAAATAAACAAATTGAAGAGACATCTCGAAAAAGTCCATCCAACGTACGCAAATAAACCGCTTGCTTTTTGGAAAGAAAAAGAAACACAAACAAAGCGCATGAGACTTGATGCACCATCAAGTTCAGCAACAGTTTCGTTAGAAAAAACTACCTACCCTTCTTTCGAAGTAGCTTTAAAAGTAGCTCAATGTAAAAAACCCCATAGTATTGCTGAGCAGTTGATTAAACCAGCTGCAATAGCCATGGCAAGAACTGTGTGTGGAGATGAAATTGCGAAGAAGCTGGAAATGGTGCCAATTTCAAACGATACTGTGAAAAAGAGAATAGATTTAATGTCATCAGATATTTTAGAACAATTAATAACGGATCTCAAAAAAGCCATCAAATTTTCAATTCAAATCGACGAATCAGTTGATATTGAAGATTTCCCACAGCTGTTGGTGTACGTAAGATACAGAACTCCACAAAATTTCAATGAAGAGTTCCTGCTTTGTGAAAAGCTCTCTGAAACTACAACTGGGGCTGATATATTTCTTTTAATAGACAAGTTCTTTGTGGAACACCAATTACTGTGGGACAATTGTCTCGCAGTCTGTACAGATGGAGCACCGGCAATGATAGGGAGTCGCATCGGGTTTTGTGCCAAAGTCAAGGAACGAAATCCAGAGGTTGTTTTAATACACTGCTTTTTACATCGAGAAAACTTGGCTACACGTGATATGCAGCCAGATCTACATCAGGTGTTACAGGACGTAATACAAATTATAAATTTCATAAAGGCACGCGCTATGAACTCTCGGATATTTCGACTGATGTGCGAAGAAATGGGTTCAGAACACCAGAATTTA
This sequence comes from Hesperophylax magnus, assembly GCA_026573805.1. Lineage (NCBI taxonomy): Eukaryota > Metazoa > Arthropoda > Insecta > Trichoptera > Limnephilidae > Hesperophylax > Hesperophylax magnus. The sequence goes on from JAIUSX010000089.1 coordinate 3,142,362, forward strand.
TTATACCATTCGGATATTCGCTGGCTATCCCGCGGAAAGATTCTAGCTAGAGTTCTTTCTCTTAAAACAGAAATAGAAATATTTTTGACAGATAAAAGACACGAATGTGCTGATCGCTTCAGTGACAACAAATGGATGGCTAAATTGGCATATTTGGGTGATATTTTCCACCACTTGAATCAGTTGAACACAGAAATGCAAGGTCAAAATCGCACTGTAGTAGACATTTATGAAAAAATTACTGTTTTTAAAAACAAAACAAAACTTTGGCAAAATAAAATTGCTCAATGTCAATTGGCAGCGTTTCCAACATTAAACTTGTTTTTGGAAGATCTTAATCTTAATGGCAACCGTATTTTCGTGGAGACCATGCCTATTTTTTTAGAACATTTGAGAAGACTTGAAAATGAAATGGAAAGATATATTCCACAAAATGTCCATATCGTGAAATACAGTTGGGTAAGAAATCCATTTGAAGTAGATTTAATGGGCGTTGAAAACGATTCAGCTGGATTACAAGAAGAATTGCTCGAAATGCAAGGTGATGCACTTTTAAAAGAGAGATTTGCCAGAACGAGTCTCACAAAATTTTGGGCACAATTATCTGAGAAGCCTGTTCTGAGCAATGAAGCTGAAAAAGCCCTGCTACCTTTCCCAACTACTTATTTATGTGAAGCAGGATTTTCATGCCTTGCTGTTATGAAGAATAAGTACAGGAATAGGTTGGATCCTCAGCATGACATGCGGTGTGCACTTTCTATAAACATAACTCCACGTATACATGATCTTTGTTCAAAAATACAACACCAGGGTAGTCACTGATTATTTTGCTGTAAATTTTTTAACTGTTTTAATGCTGGTCTGATTTTAATACAGAACATTTAAATAAATTTGTTTATTTCTAATTTTACCAATACATCGTATAAATTTTATAGTATAAAATTACATAACCTGTCAATGGAAAAAAAATAAAAAATTAGATTAGGGTCGCGTACTTCAAATATATTCGTACCTTGGGTCGCCAGCCAAAAAGGTTAAGAACCACTGATCTAGATGGTAGATATTTTTATATGAATAATATTACTAAAATTTACTTTCAAAAAATTAGTCAACTTTTAATGAAGAATGGAACTGATGTAGGTACGTGTTGTAATTTTAATTTTCAACAAATTTTATATCCAAACCAACGATAAACGACGTATATGATTGGCATAATTTAATTTACCTAGTAGAAAATATAAACAAATTTAAACATAATTTTTTTTTTAAATAATATAATACGTATAAGGATTGTATAAGATCATACCAAGAGCCAAGAAGAGAAACGAAGAAGAAGAAAAATTATGTGAAATAGTACAAGAATTGCAACTGCTGCCAACCGCCAAAAGCCAGTGAGACTATGGCATCCCCAATTGTGGTACGTTGTGAGACTAAAACCAGTGACGAGGAGAAAGATATGGGAAAGGGTGGTGGAAAAGTACCTAGCTATTCAGATCTGGTCACCACACACGGCCAAAGTCATTTCAAACAATGTTTCATTTCTGAATGGTGGTCTTACACCAGGGCGATAGTGAGAGTATCTTGCACTCAGATAAAATTTAATTGCGCACGCCGGGATTTGAATCCGCGACCTCCAGCTTACTAGTCCAGAGCCTTACCCCTCGACTACGGAGGCCGTCATAAAAAGAAACAAGAAGAGGCAACAAGAAGGAAGACATCAATTAGAAGAAAAAAACGCTTTATCAATTCCTTTATTCCTGCCCATCCCAAATTCCAATCGGCTTATTAGGTTGCCAAGTATACATTTCGAATAAACTCCAACATCCTTCCTTTCCTCAAATCAGTTCCCCTTGATGTATCGGTCTCACCAAAACAGGAGTGCTCCTGGTTTGGTTGGTACAATCGTATCGTATCATATTTCTTAAAGGATTTTCAAAAGAGTTTTTCTACCTCGAGGCTGTATTAAATTGTTTGCCTTCTAACCGATGAAATTTAATTCCCTAAGGGCTGCACGTCTGGAAGTTGTAAATCCATTTATTTTCTTTATCTACTATTCTTTAAGCTTTTTTCGCCAGTACATTTTTTATCAAGAAAAGGGAAAATGTTTTTTTTTTGTTATATTTTAAAGTCTGCAAATATAATAACTTTTTTTAGTTGTGGACGAATTGAAAGGCCAAAAAATGTATCCTTAACTTATTCAATAACATTTTCAAGGTGTTTCGAGGAGGATTCACTTTTATACGTTGGGTAAGGAGCAAAAAACATCGCATCAAAATAATAGTTTAACACATCAACGCAATAAACATAAATTTTGGTTTTATTTTTCCCAGATTATATTTATCCTTGAAGTTGAATTTACGTATTTTTGTTCCATTCTCGTTCATAACGAATTATTATTTTATAGATTTATGTGGGTAACTGTAATAGCCAATTAGGGGGTACTATCCCATTTCTTCTCATATCACAAGATTCTTCAAATAAAAGTGACAAAGACCCAGTGACTTCAGAGAGTGGGACACTTGATTGATATAAAATTAAGTGATTCTGGCTACAATAGGATCTATATCCAGGATAATTTCACGCAAGGCCGCCAACACAGGTTTTTGATTCTTTCTAGTTGCAGAGCTAACTTAATTATGGAAAGACGTTAATTAACTTCCACCCAGGAAATGTGGATATTTTCTACACTCCGTGGCAACGAATTTAAGCACGACGTATTATTTAACCTTAAACTTTGTATATCTTCGTGTATATATATTATTACTATACTTTTCTGTATCGCTTTTGCAATGTATTGGCTTATATTCTGTTTTTGCAATGTATCGGCTTATATGCTGGTTTTGCAATATATTGGCTTATATGCTGATTTTGCAATGTATTTGCTTATATGCTGTTTTTTGCAATGTATTGGCTTATATGCTGTTTTTGCAATGTATTGGCTTATATGCTGTTTTTGCAATGTATTGGCTCATATGCTCTTTTTTCATGAATGGTACATGTGCATTATACGGTACACATACTACTTTAGTGATTTTCCGGAAAAACTATTTGGAACTTACACGCACGAAAACATTATCTTTGTATGGAAAAGTTGTAAAATAATAACCCTGAAAGAATTTCCCATACATTTCTTTGCTATATTACTTACCATAAAATGTTATGATGCTGATGATAATCCCGATAATGTCGCCAGATAAGTAATATACGGTACCTGTCAAGTGTCCAATAAATCTCAGGTATTCTGATACATTATCTTACAATGTTAAAATAATATACAATCCCTGGAGATTAGGTACCATGCAATATCAAATTGGAAATAGAATCATATTATGCATTGAGATATTGGCCAATTTTATCGGGCTAATTTATATCTTCGGTATATTATGGTGTGGGATATGATGGTAGATATAATATATACATTGCGATGCAATTCTGAATTGATATCTCAGACATACATACATATATCCAGATGCACAAAGCATATACTATTAATTTGAAGGAAACGAAATGTTCCCAATTTAAAAAACCGACTACATTTATATTCGAACCTTGTTGAAAGTAGGTACTTGAAATTTTTTATTCAATCAAAGCGTGTCTTTTACTTAAATAGTCGATAATGACAATGTACACCACTATATAAGTTATACCATTGATTGACAACGATAAAATATTCTTGTCTACCGAAACCCCAAACTAATTGAGAATATTTAGAAGATTTGTGCGAACGTGAAGATCGTTATGGTAGCACTGCTATGTTACCCGATTTAAATAATTATTTTACCCATTGCTATCATTAGCCTTAAGCAAGTAAGCTTAATAGTAAAACAAGGCTAATCTTAAGAGTTTTCGATATCCAGTACTCGACGGCTACACCAAAACTAAACGCCAAAAACCACATTCATTTAAATAATTATTTAACTTAAATACCGAACTTAAGAGGATAACCGTGCGCAGTACGGTATCAATTTTACATACATAAACACACACTTTACTTCAATCTTCATAATCTGTCCTGATGATGGACATTGTAATACTGTCCGAGACGTTGGGTAAAAAAGTAGGAAGCGCAACACGGTAAACCCTAAGATTAATCACAATAATACTTTTGGCAGTGAAAATCTCATAACATATTATCTTTTAATAAAGCATGTTCCACAAGGCAGAATTCGGTTCCTACACCTCTCATTATTCTTACAGCAAATATGTGCTGGTCCCGTTTTCCATATCTTTGTATCTCTTCCACTTTTAGTTCCTCCTTGACGTTCCCATCTAGCTTGCGGTGTTCTGTTTAACATCCCCCTCGAGGAATAACTTAAGAAGATTTCCAAGGGAAGACGCGGATAGGAAGCTGCTCCACAAGGACCTTATCACATACTCCTTCCAGCGAGGGTCATCCCAGGAGATCGCATTTGTGATGCTGGAAACTCTAAATACTTTAATCTACACGGGAAAAGTAATCATTTTACTGCACAGTTTGCAGATTCAAGATTATATAAAATGGAATCTTCTTCCAGACTCTTTGCGGGTGGGTGGATAGGTTTCTTTGTATCTGTTGGAAGGGATCCAGAGAGTACGTTTTTGCACTTTGACTTCAATTAATTTTTCGATATAAAATGGAAGTACAATATAGTGGAACTTTTCTCTTTGCTACGTTATATATTTAAGACATATCGAATGGCAAGTACGTTGTCATCGTACAGATTGTAAATAAATTAACGATTTAAATAACTTAACATGATTGTTTATCAATATTGAAAACAATCCGTTTGTATTAATTTTATTGTACAGCTTAGTTGATACTCGTGGAAGAGCTGTGTGCTATTTGGCTTTAGGAAAAGAGACTGCACGGCTTGACAGTGTCAAAAAAGTGTTCTGAGATAATTAGGTTCTATGTTTCAATTCTGGGAAAGAAAATAGTGTTTGTATTTTCTACCTTCAAATTTTGTAAAGTTCGTTTGGAGAAGTGATAGTTTCTGAGCAGGTCTTTAATGACCTTTTCAAAAATGCAAATTTAGTCTAAGACCAGGAGTGCAAAATATTCTAGAGGTTTGAAACGAACTTTACAAAAGCTTTGTTGTAACATTTTAACCTACCTCGTACCCCTCCTCATTCTCCACCTATTAATCTCCAATGGGGACACTATAGTCCAACTGTTGGAAATTCGAATAGAAAGGGACTGAGGATCAGTGTTTTATGTAAATCCATTTAATTTATCTAACAATAATTATAATATTTGGCTAATTTATAAAGCACCATTTTTTGTGAAAATTACCTCAAAAGCACTGTACAAATATATATTTATATTGCATAGTTAATATTACTGACTTACAACTCATAATAATTACTAATTAATTTCATCGAAGACTTGTATTTAGTAAGTGACTTGCATCCAAGAATTATGTACAGTGACTTAAGACAACTACTGACGTACAACTAATGACTTAATGATATACATATTTGCAACTGTGGCTTAAATTTAGAGACATGCAACTAAAGTATTAACATATAAAAATTCATTTTTTTTGGTTTGGCCGATGTTGTCAGTGATAAAGTAATAATAATTGAAACTATGTGGCTATAGGTAGTACAGGAACAAACAAGTATCATAGAAGGAAGTTATTTCTGTGGATTTGAGGATTTTTTACGTACATACCATATTCTACTTATTTTAAACATATTATTAAATTCTCTTTTCAATATCATTAGGGCCAGAACAAGAAGGAAGTTCTAAAATTTATTAATATTATTTAAGTGTTTTCGAAATTAATTTTAGAGTACGATTGCAAAAATGCGCTTAATCTGGGTTAGCTCGTTTTATAGAATGAAATTAATCAATTTTATTAATAGTTGAACTTTACTGCATAAAGATAATTACACAGATTGAGGTGTGTCAATATCAACAATTACTGTATAAATAAACAGGAAAAACAATCAATGTTTGAATAGAATGACAAATTTATGGAAATTAGTGAAAAAGTCTGTTTTTAGTTTGGATAATAAATTGATGCAAATTTTGTATGAACTAGTGCCACAGATTTTAGGTTAGCTACTGGTTATGTGAAATGTGCAGCCCCAACCTCGGGTCCGAGGAAAATTTGGCGCCAACGCCTGAAGGTCCTAAACCAAACATTAATTTGAAATTATTATGACGGCGACATTAAAATTTTCTTACTGCTTGCACACTTTACGACCAGGGAGAAAGTGCCTACATCGGGTTGAGGTGACCCGGGGTTTTTCATTGCTTTGGTGTGAGGTGAAGAGTTTCTTCTGACGCGATGTGATAAATATATTTCCATATGTTACATTAGATCTTCTGACCTAAATTTCTTGACAGGGATCAGTGAGAATCAGAAAAGGGTCATCATTTTTCCATCTTTTAAAAGTATCACAATGTGTTATTTTTCTATGTTTCGTGTAAAAATTTTATACCCTTTTTCTGAGGGTCATCAGATATCATATTTTGATACCTATTACTGTACTGCTTTCGAGGATGTGTTTTTCTAAAGTCCAAAATTCAGTTGATCATTTTTTTTCTGATGTCAACCTTTGGTAATTTTTTACAATTTAAAACATTAGAACGTGACAGCTACGTGTTCCGATCTATTGTCATCGTGTTAATTCTATTTCATGCAATTTAACATTATTCTTTTACAATCATCATCAAAAATAATAATTTCCGATTAATTAATGATAATTCTGTGATTGTAACTCTTGTTTAATGACCTGAAATATTCAGAGAATATTTGTCATTTTTAAAAATTTTAATTAGTTTGGTGAAGAATTCAGACAAGCAATAAAGTACTTACTTATAAAATAGGTATATTTTAAGTGACATTTTCAAAATTAAAATTAATTTGTCAAGATTCAGACAAGCGACAAAGTAGGTACCTACATGTAAAATAATATGTTTTACCTTAAAAATTTTTTCATTCTGAATATGAAATGTGTATTTCTTTTGTTTAAATTTATTTGGCTTAATCTTGACAAGGAAAGTCAGATTTCGTGCTTCTTCAGGGGTCTGTGATTTTTAGCCAATACGCAATTTATTATCAATCCAACAATTATCCAAACATTTTTCAAATATTTTTGCTTGATAATTTGTAATGTTATTGATCGATCAAAGTTAAATTAAATTTTTGTAAGCCTGTTTCGGTACGGGCCTAGAGATATGTAAGTGAAACAGACACAGTATAACAATGTGTAGTTCTCTAAAATAGATGACGTGGTACGAGTATATAAAGATTTTTGTTTACTGAAGACAATATCAGCGATTCTCAAACGAAAATATAAAACAGAAAATGATACGGTCGCATTACGGACTTGAACCCATGACCCTTGCCTTGCCGGGACGCTGCTCTACCAACTGAGCTAATACGACCTCATTTCCTTCGGTCATATTTAACTGTACCATTCTTCGAATAATAACTACCAAAGAAAATAGGATTGGATTAGCTCAGTTGGTAGAGTAGCGCTCCGGCAAGACGCAGGTGGTGGTTTCAATTCCTAGGATATATTAATCCAAGACACTATCTAGATTACATTTAGTTGGAGTTTAAAATGAAGGTAATGTTGGTAGTTCTTATTCGAAGTATGATACAGTCAAATATGAAATAGGCTCGGACTATTTCGGTTGATAGAGCAGAGCTCCGGCAAGGTGATGGTCCTGGTTTCAATTCTTAGAATATTATATTAATCCAAGACACAATCTAGATTGCATTTAGTTTGAGATGAATCTTGCGTTCATCAGCCCATAAAATATGCGTTTAGGAAATGAAGGCAATGTTGGTAGTTTTTATTCGAAGTATGATACAGTTAAATATGAAATAGGGTCGTATTAGCTCAGTTGGTAAAGCAGCGTTCCGGCAAGATGAATATCCCGATTTTTCTGTTTTAAATTTTTGTTATATTAAATTTTACACTCATTAGGTTATTCCTAAAAGAAAAAGGAAATTTTGTGCCAACCCATATCCCTCTCATTTAATTACATCTCGGTATCAGAAGTTTATTACCACAAACGACTTTATTAATAAAAGCATTATCTTTGTCCACATTGATGTTGATAAGGGTTGAACGCTTTTGGCAACACAATTAAAATTCCTAGCATCTACAGAGAGAAATTTGTTCGGAATGGCGAAATGGCGATCGTTTCCCTCGTAAAGACTTAGATATTAACTAATTGCCATGAATCGATTCTTTATTAATTTTGCAGACAACCCATTAATAAATGGACAATAAATGATAATTTTTATGTAGAATAAATTGGTCTATTTCCAGCAGTTTGCGGAGTTCTGAATTTTACACAAAAGATACTTTAAGAGGCTTTTAAGAGGAAAGGTCGCGCGACCTTTTCATAGAAAACTTAAATTTGGATTTGTGGCCTAAATACTAACTGACTTACTAGACTCCAATTCACCTTTGGTGCCAATGTCCCGCTATGTTGGAAACAAGGCTCAGATACCTGGAAAGACACATTGTAGAACCAGAAGATATAGCCATATATCCAATGACAAACCCGGTGAACTTCATCAAAGGGACCGGATTACTGTTAAAGGAATGAAGTAAAATGGGAGATAGCACAATGGGCCTATGGCCTAAGTACTCACGGGAACTACATTGTAAACCGTCTCCGCTCTATAAAATAAATAAAAACGTGGTATATTTACTAAAAACGTAAAATAGAAACTGACACAAAAAGAAAGACTGAAAGATACATAAGATATGTACATTGCGGTACCATTGAAGTCATTAGAAACGATGAAATTTTTTTTTTTAACCTATCCTAACCTAACCGACATAACCCAGTAAAGATGTGATGATTTATCCGGTTACCGTACATTGCTTATGCAGTCAATGAGGGTTGTTTATCTGTTGTATAAACTTGAAATAATAATAATTTAAATTAGCCTAAATTTTATAATTCAAAACATATTCATTGAATGCTATACTTTTAATTTAAAAAAATACGTTTCAGTTTGGTTAAGTATTTTGTCCTCAAATCCAAATTTAAGTTTTGTATGAAGGGCCGCACATTGAATTTGTGAATACATGTATATGTCGTATAGGGTATACTAAAGGTGCTCAGGAGGTAGGGTGTGCCCATTATTTACACAGATTCCTAAAAATGTATTGAAAACTTTACAAGAATTAAATTATTAATTAATTAGACTAAACAAATTATACTTTTTCGTTCTAAGTAGGTAGGCATTCCCATCAAGAAATATTAATTTAAGTGTGCTGTCTCGGGCGGTTATATTCCAGAATATGCCATAACAATTTAATTAAACAGTTAAAGGGTGCATAGAGGTTTATGATTCAAGTTATGCTAACTTATAAAATAGTTTATCTTCCCGACAAAGTACTAACAGCTAAGCATGCTTTAGAATATTAGACTAAAATATCAAAGGATTGTTATCAGTGAAACCAATTTTTGATATTCATTTAAAATTGGCTAATAAATGTGTGGTTATGTTGGTGTACAAATAAAAGTCTCGTTCAACTCTGATACAGTGTTTATTGTTGTGTTACTTTTATTACTTGGCTGGCGGTTTGGAGACGGAATACTGGCGAGTTCCTTCACACTGCCGCTTTTATAAGGTGAAGAACCTTCTCGAACATTTTGGTTGCTATGTAGATATTGCCAAACTAAAATTAAAAAAATAAAAGAACATCCAAGAAGCTTGTTTGGAAAAAGCCGAAACTTCTAGAATGCCGTTCGAATCAAGTAGTGGCTTACCACTACAAATGTTAATAAAACTTATTAATATCCATATTTATATAAGAGTATATTAAACATGTTCACATTAAATCGTTGATTAGATCTTAGCGTTTCTAAAATCAACCTTTTAACAAAGAACAAGTATGTGCTATATATCGTTGGGTCATGGCTCATTTTGTTAACAGCGGGAGCCACTGTACCAGCTCGATATTTTCGTACAGCTTAAAGAGTCGACTCAATTGAACGACGACGGCTCAATTGAACGTGAGCTGTGTGCTCAGAGCGCATAAGCAATATGAATACTGTGCTCGCCCGATACGGCTCCCCCGATACCGCTCCCAGTGTATGAATATTCGTATGACTCTCGGTACCGGTACGCCGCCTCGTACCACGAGAAAAATAAGATGCTAGGTAGTTAGTAGGTGTAGTCGCACTTTTCTTTTTTCTAAATATCTCCTGATAAAAGAGTAACCGTTCAATTGGGACGGTTTATGGCTCGCTCGTGAACTACTCATCCCTAGTGCGATACATTTTCATTAAGTATGTGATTACGCAAGTATTATAAGATGCATTAATATGGTGTAAAATAATAATATAATTACTATTGTCCAATGATGATTGGATGTTGCCAATGTTAAAACATAATTCGGGGGCTTGGGATCACAGGGGCCTAGCCACAAAAATGGTGCATTGAGTTAAGCTCGGTTTCGATAATGTTATAGTCATATTTATTAGTGACATAAAGCTCTATCTAGCCGTTTAAGAGAAACAGGGCGTATGAGCATTTCAATCTTTATTTGCGTTTATATCAAAACTATGTAGTTGTAGATGGACCCCTGTGATTCTAAACCCCCGAATTGCTTATGAACTTAATAATATTTTCAGAGACCTATTTTCTTTTTTCATTAAACTTAATATGATACAGATAACATATAAACGATACAATTTTATTATTTATGTAATAATACATCGTGTTACACCTTTTAAGAATGACACATAACACGTTTTCAGAAACTTTTCAGGAGAGCAAAAAAATAATAACAAACTGTAGAACAAAATATACGTGAAAAGGCAAAGAAAAAAAATGCACATGGTAAATAATTATTTATTATAATATTATTATTTTATATTAAAAAGTAAAAAATAATGAAAAAAAAAACATAGAAAATAATAACTTGCTGGTGAAACCATTTTACTCCAGTATATTTTATATTTTCATTTATATTTTAATCACAGCTTTATTGTGATTTAATTCATATATCTTATAATGTAAAATAATCTGAACCTACTATGTTAGATATATACGCATAAATGAAATACCATGTATTTTAAAAACGATATAATTTTTTTTTTATAATCGCATAATATTTTTTTACAGCTATAATCTTTAAATATCCCATTGTGCGGTGTAAGTACTGATATTATTAAAAATATGTTATCATTAGTTCATACTTTAAAATCATTTTAATTAACGTGTGATCACTCTTCTGTGCGGTAGTTTTTGAAGTCAATTGATTTTTAAAAAGAAAACAACGATTTTAATTGCAGTTAAATTTCACAAGCATATTAGTAAGTGCACGAAATTGATTGATAAATGCATGAACTAACCATTTCAAGTTAACCGGCCAATCAATCTCTATAAAAAGGGGTGGATGTAACATACTTGCCTCCAGCGCTGTCACCACCTAAATAAATATGAACGAGAAAATAGGGTGACACAATTTATAGGAAACTTTCAGCCGCGTTGGTACAAATGGTAGGTTTTGCGACTCGCAATATTGCGATATTTTCCAACTAAAAATTAAGAATTTTCCTATTATGACATTTGACGTGACATATTTTTTTCTGTTTTATTTTGGGCTATTATGATAAATTTTTTGCAGTATCGATATATACTTTTGCGTGTGCAGAAAGCAAGAAAAAACGTGTTACCGACGTTTTAACGAAATTATAGTAAGTAATTAAAATGATTTGAAAGTATCGATTGATAATATCATATTTATGACATCAGTATCTTTGCCGCACTGTGGAATATTTTACGATTATAGCTGTAAAAAAATATTACACGGTTATAAAAAAATAGATAATACATGTTATTTCATTTATGCGTATATATCTAACATAGTATGTAGGTTTAAATTTTTTCTGTAGGCGTATTGATGTTTTATTTGGGGCCATTATGACAAATTGATGCTGTTTTTATTGGTTTTCTTACAGTCTCGATATATACTTTTTCGTGTGCAAAAAGCAAGATACAACGTGTTTATGACGTTTTAATGAAATTACAGTAAGTAAATCATTAGTCAACATTTTTTTTTTTGAGTACCTAACTCTGAATTATTAGTTAAATTGTTGAAAATTTTGTCTGAAACTGGAAAATCTTTTGAACAGTGAATGATGTACATTGTTTGGGGGTGAAATTTTTATAACAACGTAACTGTTTTAAAATTAAAACATTATAACTAGTAATTCGAAGGTCGTGGGTTCAAATGTGGGTTCCGACGTGCGTAAGTAAATTTTATTTAATGAAATTGTATTATTTTACAAGATCTAAATAGTCAAGCACTCCCCAACCTTTCTCTACCCCATCTCCTTCCCCTTCACGCTTCCTTCAGCCTCACAGCATACCCCAATTGGGGTTGCCATAGTCTTACTGGCATCAGACGGTTGGGACTCTTGTGCGGTATTCAATATTTGTAAAACTATTGGGAAGCTGTGGTTAACAGTGGAAGTGGGATTTAGACTTACCCTTGGTCTTTTCGATCGATATTATTGCCTTGATTATTGCGATATTACAAGCTTTCGTAATAGACTCGCATTTAATGCACTGAAGGAACATGTTCACTGCACCGTTTTCTTAACAGACCGGTGATGTATAGTAAATTATTGCAATGTGAGAATGTTGAAACATGCATTTAAGAATTTTAATCAAAATATTAAAAATTTTATTAACTTTAATAATTTTTCTTTGTTTCAGATCTTTGGGGGGATTGAAATATCAACGATCGAAAAGTGACATTTTTGTCATAAAGTACGAAACAGTTATAATAGAAGAATTGCTTGTTTAATTAAGTATTCATTTTCAACCTTTTTTTAATCGAGTAAAGTTCAACAAATAATCATCTAAGCTGTGTAAACACGAACAACCCTGCGAGGTAAGTGAAACAAAATTATATTTATGCTTGCAACCACCATTGTTTATGATTATCTTTATATCAATTAATGAAACTAGGTAGCTTTGTTTGAACCAATATTTTTTTATAATAAATGTCAACCGGTTTCGGAACAGCCGTTCCTTCCTCAGGGCAACATATATACTAACTTAACATTACAAAATGTATTACTGGAAGTGGGGTTGTGGGCATGCCTAAGGATTAGTGAAGAGTGGGGGAGAGGATGGAACGTGTAACGTGAAATGAGAACGTGATAATATTTTTGTTTTATTGATAATAGACTCATTATTGTTAAGGGATCTTTACTAGTTCCAGACTGTGCGGTAGGTATTTATATTTAAGAAAAAAAACATGTAAATAAAAATATATAGCGGAATTTAACTAGGTCGCAAGGCGTAAACTTAAGAATTCATAGATAACTTTAAATTCTTTGGCACTGTATATGGCATTAAAATATTCGACTTCGTGCCAAGCGTTAAAGGTTTTGCCAACAACTGGTACATTCAAACAGGATGTATCAATAAGGAAGCACAGATTACATGGCATCCCTTTACACTTCACCCATTTTATTGCCGGATGGAAGAATATTATAAAACTTTTATTGTACCTCCCTATATAACAACCCTCTTGAGACACCAACCCTTTCAGTCAAAGTAAACTGAATCCGAGTAAACATTTATATTTCATTGCTTTTGGAATGAGTATCTACTTTGTTTCGTAAAGTGGTATAGATATTGACTTCGTCTGGAGTCGAGAACCGCAACAAGAACTCAAGGGAAACTTGATACACAAGTGGCAAAAGAATGATAAAGCTACAGGAATTCAGACGAAATGCAATGCATTGTATTCAATGTGAGATATACACTTCACATAATGCAGACATATTACAATATAAAAACGCATTAACATGGAATACAATTGAGAGGGTTACCATAAAAGTATTGTCCTGCCCTCTTTTTGACAAATTGAAATAATTATATTGTCTACACTTATTAGTAACACATGAAAGAAAACATCAGCAAACATAATTTTAAAGATGAAATAAAACACAAATACTGATTTTGCATTAGTGGTCTGGCCAAAATACAGTAAAACTTTAAATATTTTAAGACCATACTAGTTGTTCGAAATCATCTCCCTTATAGGAGGAAAAAACACCACGCTTCATATTCAAAGCCATAAGTTAACCACATCAGAATTAAGATGTACAACACTATGAAACCAAAGGTTCCACCATGTCTTGAGAAAAATGTATGAAACTTTGTGAATTGTTAATCAATTATTTTTAAATGTAATATAAGGTATGCCTCAGCACGGGTAAACGCACCAGCGAGGTTTACATTTTCGAATAATGTTTTATAAAAAAATACTGTTAATCGATAAAAAAAGGAAAAAATGACGTAATTCATTTAATTAAATACTTTCAGCTCACAAATCCTACAATTATAACGTCCCGTGATTTTTTACGAGTCTTCGCTAGTCATCTTAATATATAAAAATCAAGTGTCACTATTAGTCGAACACGCTAATCTACGAAACCGCCCAACCGATTTCAATGAAATTTGGTGAATGTGTATGGTTGGTTCCAGCTTGAAATGTAGGATAGTCTCGGACCCGCTAGGTGGCGCTGTTGTCGAGATCTAAATTTTATTTGTTTCTTATTTCTCACTCATAACTAGATACAACCACAATTTTTAACCTCCCTACTTAGAAGACGGTCTGTGGCAGGACATCGTCTTATATTATAATATGCATTCCAAATGGTTGAACTAAACTGGTTTTTTATCTTTAAATATAAAAATTCAGCCTGCGTATGTTTGCGCTCGCAAAACTCGAAAAGTAATCCATTGATATTGCTGAAAAGTAATCCATTGATATTGCTGAAAAGTAATCCATTGTATTGCTGAAAAGTAATCCATTGATATTGCTGAGAAGTAATCCATTGATATTGCTGAAAAGTAATCTATTGATATTGCTGAAAAGTAATCCATTGATATTGCTGAAAAGTAATCTATTGATATTGCTGAAAAGTAATCCATTGATATTGCTGAAACTTTGAAGTTTGTTGTTATTAGTGCCAGGAGTGTTTAGAGATGTTTAAATGGTAGAAGTCAGGGACGGCCGAGGAATACTTAACGCAATATCTCTGCACCGTACTTAGATA
Organism: Hesperophylax magnus; assembly: GCA_026573805.1. NCBI lineage: Eukaryota > Metazoa > Arthropoda > Insecta > Trichoptera > Limnephilidae > Hesperophylax > Hesperophylax magnus. Next base: position 3,157,414 of record JAIUSX010000089.1, read on the forward strand.
CGGAGTAGAAATAAAGTCGATATAATGTAGTGTTTTTAACCCAAGCTTTTCAAGGACCAGCTTCGCGGGATGCAGTGGTCTCGTCATCCAGGCTCACATCGCACCAGGGATTTTGCTCCGGCCTTCTGCGCTACCGACTTGTTCTACGCACATTCTACGTAGGATCTTTAGTTAGTTTAGTTTTTTACCGTTGGTTCACAGGTATGCTTGTTGCTTGTAAATTATCTTTGCGTATGCTGTTTATTAATGCATAATTTGTCCTTGGTTTAAATATACATTGTATGATTGCTCTAAAAAGAATCTTTTATTTCAGAACAAAAGTACAGGATTTCCAATAAGAGGTGTTATTTTGATATTCAATCGTAAAAGATCAATGGTTTCGTTGCTTGTGTGGCACGTAGCGCTGTTTTGTTGATAGTAAACGTGGTCCAAATCAATATCATCCAATTCCAGCCATAAAAAAATCATTAATCATCTCTCGACAGCTATCCATTCACCGTAACTGTTGCTTCAGCCTCATTTTCGAAAAAGTAAGGTCCAATGACTCCACCGGACCATAAACCGCACCAAACAGTCAAACATTGAGGATAGAGATGCATTTCAACCATAATTCTTGGGTTTTCCGAGCCCCAGATGCGACAATTTTGCTTGTTGACGAAGCCACCGAGGTGGAAATGGGCCTCAACACACAAGATGATTTGCATTTGATTCACTCAAGTGAATTTTAATAATTTCAATGCGTTGTTTAAGTGTGTATTGTTCCATTTTTATTAATGGCGTAGTTTCTTCTTATTAAATGTTAAAAAATGACAGCTTTAAAAGTAACATCTACCGAAATAGCGTGCTATTCAAAATAACACCTCTTATTGGAAAATCCTGTAGAAGCTTTTCCAATAACAGTAAAAGCTGCCATATCCCACTTAACCTGAGAGGGTCTCAACAACCCGGCTAATTTTGAAATGTTACAAGTAACATAGTGGTATACAGTAATGAATGGTGAAAGAAGTCGGAGGCGCCCGAGAAAGGCATTAGCAATAGCGAGGCATTGCGGGGAATCCACTTATTTATTTTATTTTTATTTATTTAACGCCCAGAGGGCTTTTACATGTAGGTGGTACAATTTTAATGACATACAGTTTTGAAACATGAGAATGAAATAATAAAAATAAAATTACATTTAAAAATAATATATGCAAGAAACAAAATTAAAAATAACATGAACATAAATTGAAAAATACAGCGATTTGACTGGTTTACAAAAATATAACTTCCATTTAGGAATAGTGTTGAAATAAGTCTTTTACGTGATCCACAAAATTCGCAAAGTTAATATTAAATATATCGACATCACTTAAGTATTGGTTTCCCATAGTGTGAAACCGTTGTATTGGGGAGTTCGCAATGTAATTGCGCTTATGTGTGTTGCAGTGGAATAGTGTATTTTGTCGTGCTGTTATTGTAGGTATTCGTAAGTTTATGAGTTCGCAACAGTCGAATTTAGAGTTTAGAATCTTGAATATAAAAGTTAAGTCGTTTATTTTACGCCTGTCTTCCAATGCGTGTATTTCTAGAATATTTAATAAGAAATGATATTGTAAGTCTTCTAGTGGGATATTTAATAATATTTATATATTATTTTCACTTGTATAATATTTGATTTCTCTAAGCATACAACATTATTGATATCAAAAATAATGCAAAGAGAGTACAATTTCCATAACGAGAACATTTTTTGAAAATTGTTTCTACACTAAATATGTAAATAATATCGTCCAACTCATTTTAATTCAAAATAAACTTCAATAAAAATCCACCATTGCAAATCGAATCACAGCGAAATAAGAATAGGTACAAACTTTCGTGATTCGTATAACTTATCGTGTTAGCGAAAGTTGAATGTCGAAATGGATTTGTATATTTTTTCAAGAAACCTTCTTTATCCAACTGGTTTTTCAAACTGATTCGTATGTAAAAATCGTCGATTTTCAAAGTTTGTGGTTATTGCATTACATTACACACATGTATACGAGTATATATTAAATCGACAATCAAATATCGACAAAGGTAATATGAGTTTAACATTATATAAGACATACCTGAAAGATATATTCATGTAGCATTATATTATTATTTAGCAGCATCGCGTTGGAGAAAATTACTTGGATTCACTTGTAAATTACGTATTATCAACCTGCACTATTATTTTTACACCATCTGCGCTTTTAAAACTGTTATTATTTTGCTGTGGTTATTTAAACATTAAAAAACTTCTGTTGATACTGTATTATGCAGTAAACCTTGTAAAATATTTAACATGCAAAAGCCCATCAAGGCAGACCTGTGAAAAATCATGGGTTATTATAATTGCATAATTTGAGAAGAATAAAGTATTTATAAAATATTAGCCTCGGGATTTCATTGTCAATTTTCTTCATAAAATAATTACATTTTTTTCATCGATCGGAAATTTACCTCTCGAGTGTAAAATGTTTGAAAACTTGAAAAATCAAGAAATCTATCATAAATTTAAACAAATTAAATATATATTTCAAATCTATATTTATTAATTAAAATAACATAATTTTCTGATTAAAGGTAAGTACATATTTTCTGATTGTAGGTAGGTAAATACTTTATGGATTATCTGAATTCTATAAAAAATTATTTGAAATTACAGTTAAAATCAATTACAAAAAATTACATTAAATTCAAAGCAAATTTGAGTTCACTGAACCAGATTTCATACAGGAATAACTAACGAACATCACAGACCACCGAATTTAGAATGTTTGATAATAACATCGAATGATTAACTTGCTTCATTTAAGCAAATATATAATTTTGCTAATTTATTAAAAATCTGCTCAAATTATTCTTATTCCTGTTAAAAACGGGACTGCAAGTTTTAAAGAATGAATTTACAAGTGTCCTAATAAACTGCCGGTAAAACACGAATATCTTAGGACGTCGAACAAGTGTTCATACAAATATTAGTATTGTAGCATTTCGTCATTGTATCTATAAGAAAAAGCACAGATGCATGGAAACGTATTCCAATTTATTCTCAATGGACTAATATTTTATTAGGAAATAGTTTGCAATCACGTTTTTAACAGGATTTCAATAAATCGGCCGTGCTCATTTTTCTCCGTGTTGAAGGAGAATTTTGCCCTTTAATAATAATTAAAACCTCAGACCCTATACATTTTATCCTTTCTTTATTATTTTAGGTTAAAATATCGAAACACTGACGTTGTAATAATAAACGATAAAGATAAACACGCAGAGCCAATAAATTCTTAAATTAATACAGGGCTATTAGATGGTAATGAACAGATTTCCGAAATCAATATCGAGAAACAAAAACCACGATATGTCAAAAACCAATTGGTTTAAATTGCTTAAAAGGCAATTTATTTCACTCATATCGGATAACAGATGTAATAAATTTGGGTTTTGTTTTTCTGTAACGATAAATTTAATTGAAGAATATCGTAATGAAATTAATCATTTACAAACATTGTTTTATAAATGATTTGGTAATATTATTCAAATTGCATGATGATGAGACATTAATAATTGATCTGAAGTATTGCAACCTTATAAAGCCAATCTGATTTGTTTCAGGAGGAAACTTAACACATTTGAATTTAATTACTTAGAAAATGTTATATTTTGGAATTAACAGAAGTTACTATAAATACATACACGTTAGCTCCACATAAGTCTTCTTTGTTGATGCTGTGTAAAATTTATTTTTGAGGAGATGAAGGAATGGGGGTCTTGAAGAAACCCAAAACAGAGACCGGAAAATCAAACCACAGCCAAGCTGTTGAACTCAAGAACGAGTCGTGGAAACGACAAAATATCAAATTATAATAAATAATAGGACGCTTAGATAGCTTGGATATGTAGAGTGAATGGTGGAGGAAAAATTATGAAAGAAAGAGGCGATGGAATCTAAAAAGTGGAGGGTGATGTAAATTATCAAAATTTTGTACATCAAATGACAAAAAATTAAACGGTTTATGAATGTGGTTGAAGTAAAGAGAATGTGCCATGACCATCGACTTGTTGGTGATTTATGTGGCATTTGATACTCTCCACCTAGGATAGCGAAGTTAAGGTGATACGGTTACTTCATTAATGTAGTGTTGGTAAAATATTTATAGTTTCAATACCGGTCAACAGTTACCGTTAGAGTGTGTGGATATTTATTTTATGTAGTTTTTACATTTCTCCATAGGTGACAGCAGTAATGCCACATGACAGAGACAATATGTCGGCCATACCCGATTGGGGATGAAGACAGCCGATCTTTAGGCAACCTTCTCAGTACGAACTACGAGTTCACTCCCGCAACAGATATTCATTGTAAATATCTCACGATCATAAACTTAATAATAATTGAAAATCTCCCGATCATCAAGCGTATTGCAAACTACGAAGACAATTAACAGAACAATACAATTATTTAGTCTACAAATTTAAACATATACCACCTTCATATTTAACTTTTAGAGTTATCTTTTCACTCCCATATTCCAGAAAAAAAGTTTATTCTATCATTATCTGGTATTTAAATCTTGAAATGTTCAGATCTTTTAATAGAATTCACGAAAAACATGTCCTGTCCATGCATTTTTGTCTCAAAAACACGAAGCTGTCCCCTCATGCCCGGAATATAAAGTATTCCAGAATATCTCATTAAATGGAGAAATTTCCAGAAAAAAAAACGGTTTGAATTTTAATTCCATTTCGCCGCGTTTAATGTCCCGTTTATTCTGCATTTTCGAGTTTTAGGGGAATAATTTAAGATTTTTACAGCATCCTTTTACATTTATGGCTTTGCTCAATCTTTTTTCATGGCTTATTCAACGAAAATGCTTACTTATTTAACACTTACGCATATTCCATTTTCACGAGGTCAAACCAATAAAAATATGAAAAACATTAATATTTACAAATATTTTGTTATTATACCAACATTCATACGAAATAATGAAAAGAATAACGTTTAAATTGTAAATGTGGAACTTCACAGGACTCCTAACTGCTCCCAACCGTCTGGAGCCAGTGAGACTATGGCATCCCCAATTCAGGTATCTTGTGAGGCTGAAGGAAGCTGGGAGAAGAAGGAGATACGGAAAAGGAAGCGGGGAAATACTTGACTATTTTAGATCCGGTCACCAAATACGGGCAAAGCCATTACAAGCAACTTTTAGATTCTGAATGGTGGTCTTACACCAGGGCGATACTGAGAGTATCTTCCACTCTGGAACACGACGCAAACATACCAAATACGTAGATAATTTTAAATGATTTATTAGTAAAATAACAAATATTAACCTAATAAAATGTACTTGCGTACGCCGGGATTTGAACCCGCGACCTCCGGCTAGCTAGTCCAAAGCCCTATCCCTCGACCACGAGGGCCATTATGTTTATTTTCAAATACGAATAAAAATCAAAACTTAACCAGTATCCCAAAAAACAATATTTACAAAACACACAGTTTTCAAAACATCGGGTTGCGTTTGATGTTTCAACCAATACATAAACACAAGTCAGAGCGGCAGAGAGCATTAGCAACGGGACAATGGTACACAACAACGCATTGAGACGGCCTAATTATTCCGACCAAGCAACGGGACGCAGGTTAATAGCCCTGTCTATCAACCCTAATGGGCCCATGCAGAGCTATGGGGGTGTAGAGGGAAATAGGTAGGAGGCTTTGAGGGGGTGCAGCGAACCAAGTGACGACAGTGGTTGCTTTGCGGGTGACGTCACGGTGCCATGATCCACGTTACCGCAAAACGTTGTAACTTAAAAGAAAACATCTGTTTTAACTTAAAACTGTATTTTTCGCTTTAAAATTGTAAATATTGCAGTTTGTAATGTAAAAGAGGTGTATTGATTAGCTGAATAAAATAACTATTGTTTTTTAACTCTAACCCCATACAGAAGGGCCTGAGGAAAATTATTTCCTATTCCTATATTATATTCTCGAAACAGAGGAAGCTCTGGTTAGCAAAAGTGTATGAGGAGTGGGTAGGCATCTAGGGATCAGTATGTCCAGGAGTGACAGGCGTATAAATCCATCACTCCCGCTCAGGCGCAAGGCGATAGGTCAAGAGAGACTAGTTGCAGAGGTCAAAGGTCCTCCCCAAACCAGCCTCTCCTGATCTGGCACGCCAAGCGGCTGGTTAGCACACCTCATCCGATGAACCCAGGCACCCCTGCTAAATTACCAAACGTAGCGAACCATTTGGAGTGACCTATGGCAGAGATGTTGGCTATCCAATAAATAGTTCCCTGGGCCGCGGTACCCAGACCTGCCTCCCAAAACTGTAACAATAGATTAATTTATTTAAGTGAAGTGCGGAACGTACGGAGAACGGTTATGGAAATAACAAATAGGTAATGTGCACTCTGATTCAGTGTTACCAGCAAAGTCGGAAATAATAATTGTATTTGATTTGAAAGTTGTAACCGCCACCCAACCACAGTTTCAAAACTCTCAGAAAGGCCTAGAGGTTTCTGAATGTATGCAATCTAATATAAGAAACTGGCTCGGAGAGCTTCGAAGCTGGAAATTGATGGTTTCCTCGAGACAGTTTTCTCTTGGGAAAATAATAACTTTGTCAAATTTAATGTTTCAAGGACCGTGTTATATTTTATTTTCAAAGCTCTGTTTTAAAAGCTTGGCGGAATTGAAGCTAAGAACTGAAAAGAGTAAGTGTCGTTCTTAAATTCCCATATGAAAAATGCTGTCCAAATTTAACAATACCATGTAATAATTGCGGGGGAGATGGGTGCAATAACAAAACCCATCTTCTTTTTGAAATCTCCAATCCCTACTTTAATTTTGAACACTTTTATTATATTACTTATTATTATTAAATTAAATATCCATGTCGAAGACTTAAAATACAATTTCTTATTAAATACTCTAAAAAGTCTACTCTACATTAGAAGATAGACGTAAAATAAACGATTTAACGTTCTTATTCAAAATACTTAACTCTAAATTCGACTGTTGTGAACTCCTGCAACTTATAAACATACATACACCCACAGTAACAACACGAAAAAATACAATAATCTACAGTAGCACACATAAGCGTAACTACATTGCCCACTCTCCGATACAACGACTTCACGCCATGGGAAATCATTACTTGGGTGATCATTACATTAGGATACAAGCAAACTAATTGACACAATGTATGAATTAAATAAAATGGTTTAAAACAAGTTTTAAAAACGTTAGTTTTAAAACTAATTAATTACTTATGTGGTATAATAAATCACCTTTCTTACCCTTTGTTTTGTAACGACCTAGAACAACTAAATCTGCTGTAGAATAAAGATTTAGAATAACCAAAACTAAACACAGGTTAACAAAGTAAATTACATATTTTGAAAGATGCTTACGTCGTGTTGTAATGCAGCCTCGAAGGCTTTGAGCTTGTGATGTCATTAAACCGGATGTTTAGGCTGAAATACAAGGGAGGCCTCGCTGCAGGAAGTCATCCGTTATATCTTTCAGCCGCCATTAACGGCGGAGTTTGCGGCAAAATATTAAAATGAAAACACTTTTCACGCGATAACTTTTCAGAGCGGAGAACACATTTTTAACGTTTGATTTCCGCGGGCGATTCAATGGAATTACATTTTTTTACATTGTGCCTACGTCACTTTATAAATTCAATACTCGTAAGTATTCAGTACGCTTTGCCGTAGAGCATTAATATTTTGATGCATTTAAAAAAATTCACGTTTAAAAAGTCAATAAGAGTTCCGCCATTAGGACTATGGCATTATCAATAGGGGTATTTTGAGTGGAAAATGGAAAAACGTGTGAAAAAGTAAAGTTGGGCTATTCAAACAACGGTTCAGTTCTGAATATTGGTCCATCACCATACTGAACGGCGATACTGAAAGCATCCACCGCTACATGACGTGCCGCAAATACAGTTTTTTTTTGTTTCTTTATTATTATGATTTGCAGATTTGCGAAATAAAACATTTTTATAATTTTAATTGAGCATGCCGGATAGCGAACCATCCCTATATCTATATCTTCCAAGGCTCTTGACCGCTTGGCCACGTAGGACGTAATTTAAGATATTTATATAAATTGAAGAACAAAACCCTATTTACGAATATATTACAGAAGGCATTAAAGGCGATGTTGCCCGTAGAGTAAAAATATATTTTTTTGTTAGTACCAACTCGAATCTCAACTTTTATTGTTTTTATATAATGTGTAATAAAAACACAGTTTAACGCTGCGTGAAGTGATTCTAACGAAGAAGGCTGACAGCTAAAAAATTCCAAGCTATCCCGAAGTATAAAAACAATTTTCGACAATATTTTTTTGAAGTGAAACTTCTTTACGCGCGTCATGCAATTTCGAGGACCGGAGTAAAACCGACTCATGACCGTCACGAAAAACCGTGATCATTTCGCTAAAGGAGCCTTGCTAATATTATATAGTTTAGGTCACCCTCCAAACTCAGCTTCGCGGCAGAGCGCGCGACTCTCATCGTGAAGAACCGAGGTTCGATCCCCGCTTTTTTTTTCTTTTTGTGATTTTTTTAATACGAGGAAAAGTGATAAAATGCTATCGTGCTGCGACTTTTAGATATTTTGACTATATGATATTTTGGTCGAATACGTAATAACCGCGGTCTAGAGGCAGAGCGTTCGACACTCGTTATGCAGGACCCGGGTTCGAATTCCATATTTTTATAACTTTTATTTTTTTTATCAACGATTTGTAATAATGTAGTAAAAAATTACATAAATTTGTTAATTTACCTTTACTTTACTTTACGGTACCTATATGATATTTTGGTTGAAATATAGCTTACAAATTGAGCCGGTAGAGTCGCTCGGTATTTTGATTAATTATTTTTATTTTGAATCATTAAAATTACTAATCAAGGCCCTATATGATATAAATTAATTATTTGTATTACTTTACTTTACGGTACCTATATGATATTTTGGTCGAAATATAGCTTACAAATCGAGCCGGTAGAGTCGCTCGGTATTTTGATTAATTATTTTTATTTATCAAAGATTTGTAATAATGTAGTAAAAAATTACATAAATTTGTTCATTTACCTTTACGTTAATTTGCGCGAGATACCTCTCCTCGCGGTCTAGAGGCAGAGCGTTCGACACTCGTTATGCAGGACCCGGGTTCGAATCCCATATTTTTATAACTTTTAATTTTTTTATCACGTGCTACTTATAAATATGTAAATAGACAGAAAAAAAGAGAGAATGAAATGAAAAGAGAGAGAGAAGAATACTAAAAGTTTCACTTCCGTCGTGCGTAGGCTTGCCACACACTGTATTTTTTTTCTTCTTCATGGCTTTAAACCAAATGTATTTGTTCATTTAAATAGTGCCGTTCTTGTAGAAAAAAATACTTCAAGTATGCCATACAACTTATTTCATCAAATACATATTATACCTAGTAATTTATAACTAGACTAAATACATAATATGTACATAAATTATTATTGTACCTAATAGCGTAGACCAGTCAAAAATCACGGGTAAAAATTACATCCATTTCTATAGAGGCGCTATTGCGTACTAATATTATCTCGTCGAAACATATTATTCCATTATTATTAGTTACTTGAGGAGGAGGGCGCGGGGATCGTGTTCAGTAGTTTCCAGTCCAGGAGCTTCAGAGGTCTGATTGAACTAATTGGGGTTAAAAAAAGTGGAAAAATAATTTTCGCTTCGTGTCTCTTCTAACAATAGGGGTTGTAATTCTCGAGAAATCAGTTCCGAATTTGAAAATGCCATTTAAAATTATTTTCTATTGAAAACATTGTATTGTTACCGGTAAGTAGGTAGGTGTCTGAATTCTCCAAACAAACAATTCCATTTTTTTTTAAATAATGACACTCAAATTAAAAGAAAATGTTTTAGAGTTCATTGAACCGGGGTTACATGGCCGAAATTATTATTTATTAAGATTTACGAAACTTGGTTGTCACTATCAAGATATTTTAAAATTGGGTTAATATTTCAAGGAGAATTGTTATTTGGTATGTGGACACAAAATTAGTAATTTAAAACACAGTGTTTTTGCTTGAAATGGACAAAACGAAAATGATCTTTAACCTTAAAAATCCCAACACTAGACAAAGCTCGTCCCTGATTATGATTTATTCGTTGTTATCGCTAAATAATTTGTTTGATGTTTTAAATATGTGCGCAATCTACAAAAACGATTATTCATTAATTTCCCAAATTCAATTAACGTTTCGTTGTAACATTTATTTCGGTTCAAATATTGTCATTTTCATTTCCGACGGTAATCTATGCTTCATAATATCGATAAAAATAATCCAATAGGTCCGAAATCATTGATATTATTAAAGTTGTGTTATTCAAATATAAATCGAGACAATAGACTGATAATAACTACGAGAAATAAATTGCAATAATTTTTTTACCAGTGATCAGAATCGAATCATAGAATTTAAAATGGGATTTAAGTTTAAAATGAAACTTTGGTGAATTCTTTTGAAAACACTCATCCATCATTTTATCCACTGAGACAATTTGTCAGGCTTGTAGGGTTTTGATATATTATGTCAGCATTTTCAACGATAACTCACAATTTAATAATCTGTCGAGTACTACTTTCTCTTATTTACACAGAAATTGAATTTGAAAATGAAAAAAATCGACACTAATTTGGTGATCAGTTGTTATTGAAAGTTAAAAAAAAAATCATTTTGTAAGTAGGTAGCGATTAATGACTTATTTTTTCAAAAGAAACTGTTAATATTAATTAAAAAAATCTTTTGAAATTGGCCAAAACCGTTACTTTACTGAAAATATTCCTAATTAATTTGGATAACCAACATCTCTGCCGTAGGTCACCCCAAGGGGTTCGCCACGTTTGGTGATTTAGCAGGGGTGCCCCGGTTCATTGAGTGAGGTGTGTTGAGGATGCACTGCCCACTAACTGCGTGGCATTCCAGATCGGGAGAGGCTGGTTTAGGGAGACCCCTTGACCTCTCCAACTGATCTCTCGACCCATCGCCTTGGGCCGAAGTGGGTGGGATATGTTCATATGTCCGTCACTCCTGACACCTGATACCTTTTACCTTCCCAGAACTTTCCTTCCTTGGAAAAGACCCTCCACACAGCATTCCAAAAGATGACTTTTGACCCCCAGGGAAATTATTTTCCTCAGGGCTTTTTGCGCTTTTCCTGGTGAATATAATGAAGAAATACGACAATATTAGAATTTTTATGAATACATATGACATCCTCTTGACGAATTCGTATTTTAATGATGGTTTGTTAGGAAGTGTGTCAATTCATTCTAGATTTTAACAGAAATACGAATAATTTGACTAGATTTATAATCAAAATTTTATTTTAGTAAGATTTCTCCGTGTAATTTACTTTTTTTAATTCGTATATATTAAGATAAATTTTTAAGCTCAAATTCCATATAATGTTGAATATAAACGAATATTTTCAGTCGAAAATAATTATATTTATTTTTTATTCCCAGAATATTCAATGGATTAATGTAAATAATGTTTTTAACATCAACACGTACATAGAACAGAGAACCAACATTATGTAGGATTATGAACATTTCTTTAGAATCGTGTGTGGCGTGTTTTAGGATACATAATAAGCCTTCGCTTCAGCGCGGCTAAATCTGAAATTTTAAATAAAGTTACGCTTCCAAAATAACAGCCTTAAATTAGGCCAACCTGTGAAATTCGCACGAAACAAACAACGATGTTTTTTTTCATCTACGGTATGTTTTTAAAGCTTTGTTTAGGCGAATAAACTTTTTTTCAAAATATAATATACTTACGCTAAGTTCCAGAGTGGAAGATACTCTCAATATTACCCCGGTGAAATACCATTATTCAGACTTGAAACGGATTCAGCTGTGTTTGGTTACCAGAACTGAACCGCCAGGTACTTCCCCACTTTTATCATTCACATCTTATTCCCCTTCCCTCTACCTTAAGCTTTACAACATACCCCTATTAGGGATGTCTTAGTCTCACTGGCTTCAGACGATTGACACGTGTTAAAATTCTTTTGTGATACTCACAAAAAAATATGTTGCCTTGAAGAGTCAGCCAGATCAACTAGCTTGATGTGGTCAACGTTTGCCCGTTCTATTAATTCCCCGGCGGGATTCATGAGGTCCACAGGGCATCTCGTCAAGCTCTACACTGGCTCGCAGACCTAGATATTCTTTGACTCCCCCACCGCAGAAAAGAAGAAGAGGAAAAAACTTATTTTTTTATATAATGTTTTAAATTCCACGCATAACACAACTTTTGTACACTGTGTTGTGCTTCCAAATCATAAATAACTTTACTTTACCTATCTTTTTAGGCCTCCACCGACGAAACAAAAAACGCTTTTCCCTCGGATCTCCGATTGAAAAACCGTCCAGTGGTAATGATTCACTGCGGGTTTTTCCTTCTGCGGTTGAACCTTATTGGCCAAACAAAGCGAGCGTGAGAAATGGAAAATTTGTTTAAATAAAACAACAATAAAATACGTGTTTTGCATGAAAAGCTGTTTACATTAAACTTGTCTGTCATGCCGCAAATATTGTAATAAGGTAAAGTGAATAATTTCTCGCTTTCGGATACTAATGTTTTATTATGTTTTAACAATTTTTTGGAATGTGTAAGTTTGATGAGTGCCCGGTAAGCCGAATTAAGCTGGGTGAGTAGTGTATCTCTTTGTTGACACTTAGAAATAATTATTTTGCGTCATGCGATAAAAGCTCTGACTACGTTATCCCGTCAAACGAGTTCAATTTCAATACAGCCAGAGAATTATATGTCTGCGTTCCAAAAGTTATTTTACATTTGTCATAGTATTAACTTAAGTAAAAGATTAGTTTTGGGTTATTATACCGTGTTACGATTCTTCCTTCACCAGCCATCGTTTCGGACAGCGTTACAGAGTCTATCATCGTGGCAGATATATGTGTTTATGTATGTATATTGAATAAGTGATACCATGTTTCAAGCTAATTCATCTTAATCTGGTTTGCTGCGATTATTTTTTGTATAGTATTCTAATTTATAATACTCTGATACCAATAACTATTAAACTTACCCTCGTGTTATCCCTTTTAGGATTTACAGTGTTTTATGGAACCCTTTTTAACCACACAATAATACTTGATTCATTTCTATTTTAAAGTTTTCTTTCACATTTTCTTATACAATAGAAATTTCTCGTGCATATAAAGGTCTCACATATCCAACTGCCCTTAGCTTTACAACCCAGATTGCGCGATTAGAGTTTACTCAAAAAGCATAAATATAGGATTGTGTGTATTGCTGCATAAACTTACACTTTCGACAGCTATGTTTTTGCCAAACGTCACCGAGAAACAGGCGTTTATCTTGCTCACGCCTAATTATTATCAATTTGAATTTTCACATTTTTTTCTTATTGAAAGCTGTTTCATAATTTTCGAAGTCAAAAAAACAAGCTAGAAATATGACGTATGCAAACAGTTATTAGCATCGATCTCGATTTCGAAATAATTTTCGGCTCAGAAACTCGGCACTTTAAGTGCCAAACTTAAAAATGATATACAGGAATACAGCAAAGTTCTATGTCGACTATGCATCGAAATAAATTAATAATGATTGGAAAAGTTTAGCGTTTCGTCCGAAATATATTTGCATTGGATATTTGATTTGTATCAAAGATAGAAATAACACCGAGGCTGCAAAAATGGGTTACTGAAAAAAAAAACGCATTTTTCAAATATTTCTAATGTATGCAAAATATTTGAATCAAAAAGTTTAAGTTCAAGCGGAATACCGAAAATCAACCACTATATTGTAAAAGCATTGTTTATCTGGAAATGTAAATTATGCTGTAAAAGCATTGTTTATCAGGAAATGTTAATTTAAAACATTTTAGATAGGTTGGTTCTTTCGGTGGGTACCTACTTCAAAATATATAATATAATATTACCATACTCGACGGCCTCGATAATTTTGTGTACACAACCCTCGACTACGAATCCGGAGGTCAAGAGCTCAGATCCCTGTGTGCGCGAGTAAATTTTATATAATTTATTTTCGTTATTCCATAATTTAGCCATTTAAATTGATAAGTAATATATTTGCGACCCGTTCCAGTGTGGTAGATACTTCCAGTATGAAAATGGTCTTCCAGGTGAAAGACCACCATTCAGAATAGAAAGGCTGCCTGAAATGGCTTATTTTGGGGGACCAGATCTGAATATCCAGGTACTTCTTCATATTCTTCTTACTCATCTCCTTCTCCTCTCCACTGCCTTTAGTCTCACAACATACCCCAATTAGGGATGCCATTGTCTCACTGCTTCGTGGTCTAGCCGACGGCCGGCGTGGTCTAGTGGTATACGCTTTTGACTACAGATCCGAAGGTCGCGGGTTCGAACCCGGCGTGCGCAAATAAATTTTATTTGATTAATTTGTGTTATTTCACAATTAATTAATTAAAAATAATATATAGTATATTTGCGGCACGTTCCAGAGTGGAAGATACTCTCAGTATCGCCCTGGTGTAAGACCACCATTCAGAATTGAAACGTTGCTTGAAATGGCTTAAGCCGTGTTTGGTGACCAGATCTGAATAGCCAGGTACTTCCCCACCTTCCTCTTCCCCATCTCCCTCCCCTCCCCAATACCCTCAGCCTCACAACATACCCCAATTGGGGATGCCATAGTCTCACTGGCTCCAGGCGGGAGCAGTTGGGACTCTTGTGCGGTATTACTGTAAAAAAAAAAAAAAAAGAAGGTTGGGAACTTTAAGGCGGTAATCACATAAAAAATAATGAAAAAGTGATATTTTTTATCTGTTGGAATGCTCTTAATCAGTTAGTTATTTATCTTATATAATTGCTCACGAAATATTTTCAACAATTGCTTCAATATTTATAATGTATTGTCCTCTTCGACGAATGATTTTTTAGTTTAACGAATTTTCACGCAAAATTATTATTTTCAGAATATATCGAAATTACAAACTTTTATACATACTTTTGTCATTTACAAGCAAAATATAAATTATCCATATTGTAACGAAAAAGGTTTTAAACAAAACAAAATAAAAATACCAAAATAAAAATAAGCCATTTTTCTTCTGCTACAAATAAACAAAATATTGGTAAACATTTGTACGTCATTGATTTAAATAGTATTAGGTGGAAAAAAATGTGAATTGATATGTTTTTGTGAAAACGATACTTTCATTTTAAAATATGTAGATAATAAAATAATCAGCAAAGAAATGGAACGGTATATGTGATAGCCCAGTAAAAAGATAAGAAACGGTCACCCTTTAGTTCAGTTAACCGTTTTGACTTATCATATTTTGCATAATTCATTAACGTACAATAATTGGCAGTTTACATCAAATAGATCAAATTTAAATAGAAATTCAATTTCGCCTCCCAGAAGGTTTAGCATTTGCATATTTATAGCCCGACTTCCGCTGACTCAATTTGAGTGGAAAGATTTTAAATATTTTCGAAATATAAAAATACGTCTGAAAAAATAAAGTCTCTGAATATTTGTCATGTATACGTAATATTTTGAAAGGGTGTTTGATTTGAAAACGTACCTCAAATAATTTGACTTACATACAAGGTGTCATAATGTGAATGTGCCATAATTTTTGGCGTCAAAAATGGCGACAAAAGTCAAATTTATGTCGCAGACAGATAGAAAAGTAGTTGACAACAAGAAATGGAGCGATACAGACCTGAAGAACGTAGAATTATTGTTAATGCTTATGTGACCAATTTCCGGTCTGTTGTTAATTTAATATTAAAGTATATTTGCGGCACGACCCAAAATAAAGGTACTCCCATTATCGCCCTGGTCAAAGAAGTTTTAATTAAAACGTTGCTTGAATTGACTTTAGACTATTTGTTACCAGACCTGAATAGCCAGGTACTTACTCAACATACTCCAATTATGGATGTGTCTCTTGACATTCAACAAATAATTTAACACCCCTTACAAATCAACACTAAACCAGCCTTTAATTCCGACATACCACAAAACACCATCACAAAATCAAATACAATTAACGTCATCTGCTCAAACGACTAAGAACATTTCCTTATCTGTGGTGTGTATTTACTACACATTGCTTCTAATAACTTCAATAATTCTATAAATATAATAGGTTCAGATTTTAGGTATTCCTCCGTTTTACATTTATGCACTGAATTAAAAAATTATATTTTATATAGTTTTTAAATTCAATTAAAAATCAGAGATTTTTGTTAAAAATCGGGAACAAATACACCAATGCAATCAACCGTGTGATACTAATACGCGTGTGAGGTAATGCCACGCTATTGATATCCCGCTTTAATTCGCTATGCGGGAACATGAGACATCCACACGTCTGCAGTTGTATTTTGATTTAGACCATCGATACCTACGACCGCACAGCTGTGTTTGTGCCAGCCGCCAGCCGCTAGCCACTCTAGCCAGTCGGCCGCGAACCGTCGTTAGATGTGGACCCCTCGCACGTTTCTTTAGCATCTGCCGATGGTTTTTTCATGTATTCAGCAATTAAATTACAATTATTATCACTTTTGATATAAAATATAATAAACGTAATCGATTAGCTATAAATATTTATATTTTACGATATTTAATCGCGTATTTTGAGATGTGTATTGACTACACAGCACCGGAACGCGTGGATATTTTTAGCACAGTAAGGGAAAGGTTAACTCCTTACAATACAAAATTTCCAATAAACAATCAAAAAACATTCAGCTCTTCGAGGATATTTTCTGAGAAGCTTTATCATCCAGTATACTTTTGTATATATTTCTTAATGTATTCATAAAATATTTTTCAATTAGGTAACTGTGAGAAGTCTCTCTGATTTGTTTTAAAATCATTCATCAATCAGTCTTCATTGAATTCCCTTTTAAATTTGAACACTTATGTAAAAATAATTTCCCTTTAATTCAATAATGTTGACTTTCATGTTTGACTTCCCCGTTTATAAAAATATATACAAATTCAGCCTGCGTATGTTTGCTTTTAGTAGTATTTGTTTAATAGTACATGTATAATGTACTATTAAAATCATCGTGCCATTCTCGAGCCAGGGTTGTAAGTCACAAGTCGGATAAAGTGAAAAATTTTGTAAAAAAAATATTTGAAATTGTACTTTTTTATTACTTTTTGACCGCACGTAATAAAAATGAAGTAATAAAATTTTCACTGTTTTTCGCTTACATATTGGCTTCTCAATCTGCATTGTAAGAGTGCAATTCCGCAGAGTTGTTTTGGTCTGCAGTCCGAAGAGTAAAGATTACCTGCCAATTAACCTGCGATTAGAAAGGGCAGCAGAATGAGAATAAAGTTTTTGCATATTAATTACGAGTATTATTCTAACCCCGATTTTACAAAACGATCGACTGTCTTAATTGATAGATATTTAATGATTGACAAATCAATTGAAATAAACATTCAAGGCAAAAAAGATAGATTCGAAACACCGTGTCCCATGTACAATTTGTCACGTAAAGCGGGGGCTCTTAACTTCTTTCGGGTCGCGACCCTGTTTTACAAAAGCAACCTGCACTGTAACCCCTGCGGCGGAGTGGGGATTTTTTCTGATTCCGAAATTTATAACCTGCTCGAATTTATTCAGCAGTTTAATATTTGTAGTTTAATGTTTGCGAGTTGTCTCTAATGCCAACCTTATGTCATTATACTACAAAAACATATTTTTAATTTTTTTTTAGAATATTTTTTTTAGCCATAAAAATGTAACATTATATATCTAGTGTAAATCTATTCTCGTAGATTTCAAATTAATAAGCATGGAAAAATAGATAAAAATGGATAATAGAGATTCGTTTAATTGAATGACAATAAAACTCAACTAACTTGCATGGTAACATTAGGATATTCTTGATACCTACACAAGAATTGAGACAGCATTTTTTAAACAAATATGTTATTAGCTAAGGAATCTTAATAACTTAATAGGAATAAAAATTATTTCTATCCCGGCAAAATATTTTTTTACTGTTTCGGGCGGCGACCAGACAGAAAACCCGTCGCGACCCCACTCGAGTCGAGACCCATTAGTTGGGAACCTATGACGTAGATTTTTTGAACGAATTAAACGATGGTCAAAAAAGGTTTGTATTATCGAAACTTCGTTCATTTTGAATTTTAAAAAGCTTTAATATTTTAGACCCATGAAAATATAACTTGAGACTTGATTTCAAGCATCTAAATTTATGTATGGAATAATTAATTTCTAAAGGGTCTGTTCGCTACGCCGTAGAGGCTCTAGAATTGGTTTACGCCTCATAGCCTTATTATTCAGAAAAGCTTTTCAAAGCTTGAGGCGATAAGGTTCCGTAGTTACAACTCCTTGTAAGTTCCGTCATAAAATTATTATGCATTCCCCGAAAAACTAAAAAGGGTAACTGTAAAATAACATGAAAAAGTTGTATGTTTTAAATTCTCAGAAACAAGCGTTTAATTTTAAAAAAAAAAACAATAACTCCCAACCGAATGGAACTAGTGAGACTATGGCATCCATAATTTGGGTATGTTGTGAGGCTGAATGTTATGGGGACGGGAAGGAAGAAGGAAAAAGAGGAAGGCCAAAGAAATTTCAAGCAACTTTTCAATTCTGAATGGTGGTCTTACACCAGTGCGATACTGAGAGTATCTTCCAATCTGGAACGTGCCGTAAGTATACGACGAGTATATATTATTTTTGATTAATAAATTGTGAAATAACACAAAATCATCTAAAACTCAAGAAGCATTGAGAATAATTTTTATTCACTGAAGACATATCCCTATAGAAGTGTATTGTTGACATTTCCGTACTTCTCTTTAAAATTTTCAAATAACGAATTTCTGCCTTAAAGCGATGCACCACGTCATGTTATATTTGGAATCTGGCCACTAACAATAACACACCTTATGTAGATGGCGATAAGGTTTAAATTCCCGCTCAACACCAACTTCTTTTGATTTATGCAAGAAAAAACATCGCCAAAAAGTCTGTTTTATTTTGTTTTTCAAAGTTCAGGCACAAATATTTAAATGTCTATCATTATCCAAAGAATTTAATTAGCAACATATTCTATTAAACCGTAAACGAAATGAGGTGCGTAAGTAGGTGATTTTGAACTTTAACACCATTTTTACAGGTGCCACTCAAAAAATACTAGATTTGTTCAAAGGCTGTTCTACTCAGTAGTCTTTAACTAAAGCATATAAAATATTTCCAAGCGATTAAAAAATAAAACTAATAACAAATGATTTTGCATTACTTCGTAGTGCTTCGCCTTAATCGTAAATTTATGTTATTTGGTCTGTCTGGGCCTTTTTTTACTTGAGCCCTACACACTACACAGGAAGCGCTGAGGAAAATAATTTTCGTCATCTTTGAGAATGCTGTTTCACTGTACGGGGTTTTTTAAGGAAAGGAAGGAGAGGAAGTTTTGGGAAGGAAACAGGTTTGAATTCATTCCTCCCACTGCGGTGTAAGATGATGCGTCGAGAGAGTCCTGCTGGAGAGGTAAAAAGATCTCCCTCAACCAGTCTGTAGGTGAATTATCAAATGAATGGTTCCCAGGGCGGCGGTACTGACACCCGCCTTCCAAATTGAAGAGTCTCTGTTGTTGTTTTTCATTTTAAGCATTTTATTATAAATTAGTTTTGAAATTAAAATTAAAATTAATTTTTTTTTTTTTTTATGTGAAAACAAACATTTTCTTTCAAATCGTTATATACCCTTCTGGCGGTTAATCTCTTTGCTAGTTAAGACGTGATTATCTGAGTATATACTTTAATAGTGGAACATAAAATATAACAGAATAAAGGCATACTTAGACATATTTCACTCTACAGTACGAGAATGGTCCTACCCCAACTACCCAGTTGAACGGAAGCATATTTGCCGAAATAACCAATGTGAGAGTTATCAACCGACCCTACTTGTGTCTGCGCGCTGAGCGCCGAGCTGTTATCGGATTAATTCCTGGCCGAATGTCAAGCCTGTCAGGCCTAAGGCAAAACCATCCGAAATAGATTTATTTGCAATTTGGATGTACTTTAGATTTAGACGATGTGTTACATTGAAAATGAGAAATCTGAGATGAAAAATCAGTTGCAGCAATAGTTAAAAAAAATCTGAGTATAGCAGTGAGCTCATTGGTTCTAGGCCAAGAGATAACGTGTTTTCAATCGGACGGATATATCAAAACTTAATTTGTTTTAATGGACAAAATGATGAGCATTCTGATTAGGTGAGATATTAGGATGAAACTACCAGTTAGTGGCTGATCTGATAAATGGGTTTGTTTCCCATCCATTCGTCATGATTTCAATTTCTCTGCTAACTGTACAAAATTTTAAAATATTGTCAAGTTACCTGGGAATCTTTGTCTTTCTTTTGAGAAAAGATTAGAAATATTACTTTAGATATAAGATTAAATATTAGGTTAGATATTAAAAGTAACGATTTGATTACTTACTATTAGGTTAGATCACCGATGCGTTTGATTGATCAAATATCAAAGGCCTCCGGAACGTTAGAACGTTAGGTCTGCGAAGAATGGAGGAACCCGTGTCCTTCGGATTGCTAGTTGAGAGCCTTACCCCTTAGTTAAGATATTGCGTAAAACGTTAGGTTAGTTATTGGGTACTAGGATTAGATTAGATATTATGTTGGTTAGATATTAGGTTATAAATCAGGTAATATGTTAGGATTACATTAGATATTTGGTTATATTAGATATTTGGTTATATTAGATATTAGGTTATATTAGAAATTAGATTATATCGAGGAGATCACTGATAAGTTTAAGAGATCAAATATCACAGGCCTCCGAAACGTTGGTGTCCGCGGCTCTGTAGTGTAGTTCAAGTCTGCGAGGAATGGGAGAACCGTGTTTACCAGATAAATAATAGGTGTGGAAGTCCTGATCCTCGATTGTGTCAACGACTAAAGTAGAATTAGGTTAGATAATAAACCTCACATAAAAATAAAATCTCAAGATTCAACTGGATCCATTGTTACAGTTCTTTAATCCTCTATTTATTTTAACCACATGTTAGTTCGGAAACCGACGGATGCTGCGAAACCGCGCATAAATAACGGGACCTTTCCGTAATTGAGTTCCCTGAGCTGCTTTTTAAGCAGGGCTAGGACAAAAAATATTCCTATCCGGTGAGGTGAAAACGTATGAATATTGTGGACATTTAAAAATGTATAATGAATGTTGCATGAAAAATAAGTCAAAGAAAGACGAAATTAATTGACATCTAACATTAACCCGTCTCTTCTCTGTGATGAAGGTGAATATTTAAATTATTGAACCTTTTTGTCCCTTACCTTTTTTTTTAAAATTAATGTGAAATGTTGTTTTACGGTTGATTGTGTAGTTAGCAATCATTAACTGCAGAGCTTCTTGAAGCAATGCAACGATGTCGATATTGGAATAAACAGTGGTATTTCATTCCAATATGTTGATGAAGATTAGGTGTAACTGCCCTCAAATACAGCAGTTTTATATCTGGTAAAATGGCGAAAATGGCGTACACTGAGTGCATGAGAGTCACGGGAATATTTCAGTCTGTCAAACAGATAGGCAGGAACCTTCGAACTCATCAATCTGTACATTTGACACATTATATCAGTAAGTAATAGCTTAATTGGACGCATGTGTGACGTGAGTACTCTGCCGTTATTGCTTTGAGTAACACCATTACAAAATCACCTCTTTTATAATAAAACTGTTCATGGAAGTTCTTGTGGTTGAAATATTATATATCAATGTGTAGTGGACTGTAATCAATAGTTTAAACCTTTCAAATTGACACAACTACTTAGGATAGCTGGTTAAAAGTTAGATTCGATATTATAAAGCACCAAGGGTACATAAAGTGTACACAGGTTTACGGGTGACGATGACGATTTAAAATGAATTGTTGCAAAAGTTACGATGTAGGTAATCCGCTCTGTCAGACAGGGACAGGTAATTAGCTAACAGTTTCGGTGGGGGGAATGCAGGAACATACGTTAGTGGGAGAAGCATATAATTGCGTCAACAAATCTATTTTTAAAGCCGAAGGCAGGAATTTATTTCGTAAATAGCAAAATGCATAACGTAATCAATCAATTAAAAATCAGAAGAACTTGTGTGAGTCTTAAAAAGATAGCAAATTGATTGCAACGTTTAATTAAATAACATCCAGTAACTGCTGAGTTTGTTCAAACTCATCAGTTAATTGCTCGTTTGATCTTTAAGGGTGTCCTGAACTCCGAAACTGTAGCGTAAAACTTTACCAGCGCGAGACTTTGTAAATGGAAGATTTCTAAACTGTGAAGAAGTGACAAAGTGGCGGTTGTCTTAACTATATCAATGGCTGTACTTTGTATCGGCTTCAGTTCAAGTTGCTTTAAGTGTTTCAATAAAATTATCGTTTCAGTTGCTGGAAATTTTTTAATTCAGAAATTAAATAATTGTAGAATAGTACCAATTTTTTTATCGCCTTATTTTTCCTTGTGTCAATTAGCAGTAAATTGTTAATTAGATTATAATTTAACTTTTTGGTTCTGAATGGACATTTTTCCGATAAAAAAAATAACCAGGCCACACATCAAAGGCCTGGAAAACGAGTTATTTTTTTAATATTTAATTATTAGTTTTTTAGAAAATCAACAGCTAAATTTCATCATTTTTATTTATCTTTTACCAAAAATACAACCAATTGTCGATTTCCTACTAGTCTTAAGAAATTATTACATAGTCCGTTCAGGCAAGAATTTTGTTTTTAGTTTGTCTTTCATTGATTCACTTTGAATAGAATAGAAGAGCGTACGGAGCGCGCAGTTACATTAAATTGAATCATATTTAGCAACTCCAAGCATTGAATATTATTTTTATCTTATTTTGCCAGGAACGATGCATCTATGTGATGATTTATACACTAAATGCATCAATATTGAAATATGAAGATGTGTCCGCGTTACTATTAAATCGGATATTATATGAATTGTAACAAAGTTAGTTTTATCATATTTTTAGAAGCATGTTATGTATGTTGTAAAGCAGAGAAGTGACCTTTTTTTCAATAAAGTGACTCTTGGAAATTTTTCTCGAATTGAATCATAACTTTTCGCAAAGGGGGTTTGATTCGCCCTCAGTAATACAATATATAATATGAACCTTCTGCCACTGTCTGGTCCATAATATTTACACTGAGGTTAACCGGGGTCACGCCCCCAGGGCAGGGTGCGGTGGCTGGGGTGGTTCTGTAGGGGAGGTTCCATGCACTACCCCTTTACCTGACTTTCAGGATTCACCTTGGTAATTGCGAGCTTACACAACACGTACCCATTATAATGAATGTAGCATGTTCCTATTCCGATTCAGTTTATTAGATGATTATTGAATGTTATTGTACTGCCTTAAGAAAGTTTGAAAAAAGAATTGTCATTGAGCTTGAGATGTTCATTGAGCAAATTGTATAATTCTTTATTTGAAACCACAACAAAAAATATTTCATTAAATATTATAGACTGCAATTAAGTGGGTAGGTATTTAAGTACTTACTTACAATTCTACGTGTAAAATTTGGTTTTGATTTATTAAATAAGAAAAATATAGAAATATTATTTTTGGACGCGAAGACTACTGTTCACAGAACTACTAGTTGTAGAGGATCATTAACTTGAATAAAACTACAGTCCCATTGCTGCCAACCATTGAGTTTGAATAAGCCAAATAATTTGGTGAATATTGTGAGGCGGAAGGAAATGGTTAATTAAAGTGAATTATTGTTGAAATTGATGACTATTTAACACAATCACTAACCCTGAGTAATTATAATTATGGATAACATTAAATAACCATCCAAGGCATTGAATTTTTCAGTGTAAATCTAGATGATCTTCATCAGTCGTTACGCAAATAAATATAATATTTCTAAATAAGACTCATCGATATTATGTTCAGACGTCGATTAAAAATTACCTTCTTCACTTACATTTTTGTCTTACATATTTGTCATTGCTCTATTATCATCTTCCGCCCATTTGTCTCACAAAATGGCGCTGTAGAAGTTTTGGAGGATTTGTTATCATCGCCAGTTAAAATGGGTTGTTGGCAAAATGATTCTGCGGTTCTCCAATCCGCAGAATCCAAGGTTGCGTGATTACTCTCAGTGTGAAATAATGAGAATTTGGATAATTCTAATTTAATTTTTTTTATTTTAACAAAACTCACTTATAATCATTTTATGAACAAATAGATCGCGTACGCTAGAGAAGATTTCGGGCTAACCCGACGGCTAGACTGCTGGAGACAGAATAATATTATTTGCCGCACGAGGTACCGCGCGCAGGTTTACAATGATTCCAGCCTCACAAGAATGTAGGTAAAAATAATGTCGTAGTAATTTTTATTTTTAGTAGTATGTAGAGATGTAAACTCTCTATAATTTACCCTAGAAAATGATCCAAACTTGAGAGACAAAAACATGAATGTTTCCTTGAAAATTATATAAAATTGTAAAAGCAAGTGAATAAGTCATTATTTCAACTCAATAGTAAAACACGAGATTTCAACACTCCTTAAAAGGTCCATCACATTTATAAAAAAATTGTAAAAACAACAGTTCGGAAATTGGTCAAATAAGCAGTAACAATAATTCCGCGTTCTTCAGGTATGTATCAATGATAAATCAACACATCGACTATTCAACACACCTTTAAAATGTGATATAAAGTCATTAGAAATCATGAAAAAAAATTTAAACCTAACCTAACCTACTTAACCCAATTAATAAAATTTTTGTTTCATCACTTTCCATGACTTTATATAACTTTTTAAAGATGTGATGATTTATCCGGTCACCGTATCACTGCATCACAACATAAATGTCAAAGCACAATGACATTACTTTTGTCCCACCTTGTACAATATTCGTTATTTATATAAATGCATGTATTTGCCGTTATTGCATTTAATACTGATATAACAGGACTTCCCATTTATCTCGATATCGCGTATTTTGACATGTAGCAGTTATTTGCGAAATGCTTTACTGCAACTTTTCCCACAACACGGCCACATATTTTTAACCGTTATACTCGGATTTTTGTCTACATACATATTTCACAAAACCGTGTATCGCGGTCCAACGCTAATCCGCGGGGGATGAATTGGCCAGAGGTTTAATGCCCCCAAGCTAACTAGCCTGCACCCGCTTTTACCGTTAAGGTAACTGTAACGTGTACAGTCTGTCTGAAATAATCTAAAAATTTAATTAATGTAATAATTTTTTTATTACTATGGCAACACCGTATTTAGACCGATTTTTTTGTTTGCGTTTGACTACCGGTTTTTACAGGTTGACAGGATGGGAAAAACGACATAAACCGATTTTTTTAAAATTTATTTATGCTTAAAGTAGGCGTTTTTCTACTAAGTTTATTTTTCAAATTCCATTTGGTAACATCAAATAAAATATTTCTTTGATATAAAGCTCTATAAATCTTTCCATTCAATTATCTCGCAAAGAATTAAGATACAAGTTTGGATATCAAATGTTCTATGGAATTTGATGTGGAATCATCTCCTTTTAGAAATTATCACTAGTTTTAGAATGCCATTTGATGTTGATCTGAAAAATATTCACTTGAACAATGATGCTATTTTAAAGTAACTTTAATTTTCCTTTCAGTCATTCTTGGTATTGCCATATAAAACCATTTAATTATCTCGGCGACCTTAATATTTGTCATATATTTCTTGACACGCTGTATGTAGACTACGTATTATGTAACTTTCACGCTATCCGTCGCCCGTTGAGAGATTAGCCGGTACCTGCAAACAAGTTTTAGTTCGTATAAACTAAGGGGTGGACCCATCGAGTTACCAAAGTAATAAATTATTATCGCACGTACTATTTTCAGTTAGGGTTTTGTGTAATTTTTGTTGATGTGGGTGAGTCATCCATGATTCTTAGTATTTAGTTTTTCATAGTTGAAAAGTACCTATTGGCTAAATATTGTGAATATTGGCAAAATATTTCTTCAAATTTATTTTTATTTATTTATTTAACGCCCAGAGGGCTTTTACATGGTTGGTAGTATAATTTTAATTTGACAGATACTTTGAAACATAAAAAATAAGAATAAAATTACATTTGATAAAAGCTATGCAACAAGTCATACAAACACAAGAAACAAAAACAGAAAATTCCAGCTATTTGTAGGTTTACATGATGTGTTTAAGAGTATTGTTGAAATAAATGTTTTAAATGATCCACAAAACTTGCCAAGTTGGTATTGAATATGTCAACATCACCCAAATAATGATTTCCCATGGTGTGAAGTCGTTGTATCGGAGAGTGGGCAATGAAGTTACGCTTATGTGTGCTGCTGTAGAATATTGTATTTTGTCGTGTTGTTACTGTGGGTGTATGTATGTTTATAAGTTGCAGGAGTTCACAACAGTCGAATTTAGAGTAAGTATTTTGAATAAGAACGTTAAATCGTTTATTTTACGTCTATCTTCTAATGTATGTATTTTTAGAGTATTTAATAAGAAATTGTATTTTAAGTCTTCGACAGGGATATTAAATTTAAAATTTATACGAGGTAGAAATTTTTTTTGTATTCGCTCAATGTTGTTAATGTGAATTTTGTAAGATGGAGACCAAACTACTGAGTTATATTCAATTAGACTTCTTACTAGAGATACGTATAATAGTTTAATGGCTTATTGGTAATCCGGTTTAAAACTGGATTGCAGGCCGTTTCCTGATGAACTTTAAGTAAAACTGTTATTTATCGTGATATATATGTTCGTGCACCTGCATATTTCTTGATAATATTATACATTGACAAAATGCGGAAAAAAATTTCTTTTTATCCACACGTGTTCCGACATCACGATAATACATTCGTATTTTACGATAACTTTATTCGGAAATCTAACAGTTCATTTGTTAAGGGTCTGTAATCCCGTTTTTAATTGGATTACGACTAATTTGAAAAGATTCTTAATAAATTATCATTATCCATGTAATCATTAGTAATTTTTCTCCGTGCAAATATGTAACAGATCAGATACATGAATCACGAAATGAAATGATCGAAAATCACGATTATACCATTTTTCATCATTTTCCAAGGGATGTTTTATCCATTATTGTTGGTTTGAAAAACAATCATGTCTCCCACTTTTCCCACATATCCAACTTAAGATTATGATTATTTTTGACTAGAGTTGTTTTTTTGTCTTTAAGAAGCTTACAATAACAAAATCTACATAACTAGAACACGTCCTCTCCCCTAGGTAGGACATGTAGCATTAATGGAAGATTGCTGACCACCAAAGAGGCTACTCTATAATCAACCAAAACATAAATTACTTGGACAGTGTAAAAACAGCATTCCTGGGATATAATGGAGACACGGAAGTATGCCGATAATAGCTGAATAGTTTCCAAGAGGCGTAATAGACTTGAACAAATATAAAACACATCATTAAGTTGAAAAATAAAACATAAAATTTAAAAAAAAATTGTTGAAAGAGTGTAAAAAAATTCACATGTTTTTTTTTAAATCACGGGTAAATCTGTTTTGTAAACGAATGTAATTTTTATTTCAAGCAGAGAATTTAAATCGTGCTTCTGCCATCTCATTAATGTCTTCATTATAATAATAATAAGCAAAAATATTCACGTTCAAGATAAAAGTAATATTCACTGGGATATAATATAATATAATGATTTGAATATAATGTTTGATACTCGTATAATGACAATGAATTAAGAAAGATAAAAACATTTTTAAAGTATTGTCATATAACACATATTCTCTGGATTACTAAATCCGAGTAAACAAGACACTATTTTACTCCGAAGTTTCTGACGAAACAACAAGTTCTTAAAGCTATTAAATGTAATGGTTCTCACAGAAATAGACTGCTGATAAATTTGTGAGCGGAAAATAACAACATTTTATTTCATATCAAGTTTGCGCTCCATTTGTAAAACGGAAAGTCAATATATGAACGAACAAATGAGTAATTCTATAGCTTCCTTGCAATATCATTAGTAAAATAATGATTACGGTATCATGATCCGAGATAATTACTATATAATCGTCTTCGTTGTTTTCTGTTTTTATTGGATATTCGACAACATCATTGATACCTGACAGAACTTTAAATCAACGTGATGTTGCAGTCAAATTGTGTTAGATTTTACGTCACTGGGTTTGCAGATGTCTGCTATCATTTTTGCTGGCATTTCATTCCTACATTACATTATATTTTGAGCCAAAGTATTCCACAAATCTGACGTTCAGCACTTTGCGCTTTTTGATTAGATTAAAAATTTATTTTGTTCTCGACATTCTCCTTGTAATTCATAACCTAGTTATTCGAACTCTGTAGGAATTTTTCAATATCATTCGACGATATAGCCCGAAATCAAATACCTTTTATTTCTCAATTTTTGTCACTTCTAGCCAATTAATAATCGATAAATTGTAGCATGCGACAAATACTCGCAAATAAAGTTGCAGTTTGGTGTTTTTTTTCACGGAGAGCTAATTTTTTTCCTAGTATAATCGACAAAAGTAATTGCAAACCTACCTAATCCAAATACCCTACAATATTAATAATATGAAATTGTGGTAATATCAACAACTCAAGCAGCTAGAGGTGCCAGTTTAGCATATTGACTTTGACATTCATGTCAATGGCGGCAAATTGAATTTATTTGGTACTTTATTTGCGGCGTTTTTCGCTGTCTAATTTGTATTTTGATCAATATTGATACAAATACTAGTAAAATATCCTAATAGGAAGGTTCTGTAATAATTACAAACAATTAAGTTAAGTTTGTTGGTGAAATATAATGTGAGTTCATTTAATTTTAACACATAAAATGTTGTGATTTACGTAAAAAGTGGATTGTACCATGAAAAATAGAATTATAAAAAATTTAAGGTTAATTCAGCAAAGCCATGTTGATTCCTTCATTTGAATTGGTTCATGTTGAAGCTATAAATCATCGTCAATGATTTGGAAAAATGTGTTTTGAATTATTGAATGTATTAAATATATTGACATACAGGGTGTCCGGGGGTAAAGTGCGCTAACTTCGGGGGGGTATGATTCTACATGATACTACAAGTAAAAAAAAAATTGAAAAAAACTTTTGATGTCTGTAATAAGAGGATTTGTTCAAAATATTATTTGAACATTTTGATCGCCGTACGAAGAATTAAAAAATATTGTATATGAGTAAATAGATATGTAGTTCTGTCGTCCTTGTATCGCAATACATTATTTTAGCTAAATGTTATCATTTCTGTAAAATGAAGATAAAAACAGATTGACTAAGGGTTCCGTCCTTTGTTAGGGTCGATAAGCTTCAGGAGATTTAAGAGATTTTATCTGTTGAGTGGAGGGATCCAATGAATTTATTTTCGGATGGAAGGGTTACAATAGTAACCGCCGTACGAATCTTTTGCACAATAATGTTTTCATGTTAAGGCTTCTACAAAACCTTTTTTTTATGAACAACGGTAAAATAAAATTATTTTATGTACAGAGGAAAATATTCCATAACTTACAAACGTACAAATTTGATAATTTAAAAATACTCATTTCGGTTGTACTGTTGTTGTTATCTGTAATTTGAAATTATGTATTTCAATTACTCTAGGTACAACTTTGCTTTGATTTTTAAAGTTTGATTTCAAAATTGGAAGTGTTTGTAACAAAAAAGTACATACCTATAACATAAAATGTTTAGCTAAAAAATATTTTAATCGCCATCTAATGGCGATTACGAGGCTAAATAAAATTGTTCCCCTCTTTGTCTTTGACTTCCAAAGCTCTATTGGGGAACGACCGGAAACTTCCGAATTCGGTCCCCGCGAACCGATACTCGCGTTGTATTTTTACGAGATATAAGTAAGCAATAGTGCCTTATTAGCTTAATTTTTCACAGATCAGCGTTGGTATAACATATTTTTAAATATGTATGTTAACTATAAATATACCTATCTCCCCCGTACAAAAAAGCATTAGAATTCGACTAGAACTTTCACAGAACCCGAAAATGAACGATTAAATCTGATGAACTGTTCAAATTTTCCAAAACAACCCGTCCTTGGATTTGAATAATTAATCAAATTTCAATGTTGATTTTCAAGTTCAGTGAAGGTTCTATTCAAGTTCTGTTATAATATCATTAACTGAAATTATAACTTCATATTCTTTCACTTATAGTTTTTGTTTCATCACTTTCCATGACTTTATATAACTTTTTAAAGATGTGATGATTTATCTGGTCACCGTTCCGACATCCTATTAACATATTCATCTTTTACCGAAAGTTTACAAGGAAACCTGTCAATTCATTCGTTAAAGGCCTGCAATCCCATTTTTAACAGGAATACAAATAATTTGAACAGATTTTTAATAAATTAGCAATATTTTATATCAGTTAGTTTTCTCCGTGCGTATGCTGCAATAATATTTTTTTGAAAAAAATCTCTCTTCACACATCTGTATGCTTTTACAAAAACAGCTGTTTACTATTTACTAAACTTTTAGTTATATATCTGGTAGGCGGCTGAGTTGGCATCGCGTCTGGATCCTACCCAGTTGGCTAAATCATCCATTTTCATCTTGCTGTAATGGTACTAGGAGATGTTAAAAATGTTCAAGTTATTCATAAAATGGAAAGTCTTTCTTAAAAAAAAAATTTTTTTAATTAAAATTAATATAATTTAATTTAAATTGCCACATTTTATTGAAAATTATGGTAACGAAACACTCAAGAGAAAAGCGAAATTGTTTTTTAATTCACTTCAACAATACGCCGGTAGCAATCATCAAATTTATATTCGATTTGACATCAATTTTGTTTGTTTTCTTTGAAACCACTCAGAAATATTACCTTACACCAATACAATAATAATGTACGTTTCCAATTTCGTTAGGAGGCGAGATGATGATGAAAAAGTTTTCTTTCTCCACCGACAAGATACACATCTAGAAATGTGCAGTAGGCGTTCCCGAAGTAAGCTCACTCCTTATTTCTGGTGACATTGATCCAACATTTTCAAATATTCAATAGATAAGATGTTAAGTATAACAAAAGCTTTTTCCCAAAAATTTTGCGCTGAGTTATGAAGGATTGAATATTAAATGAATTTTTTGATATTTCATCGAAGAAATAAATACAAATAAAATTTTATGCAAATATAATTTTAAATAGTATAACTAAGCATAATTACTAAAATATCAATAGGTGGAAGAAAGAAGTGGGTTAGGCTTTTGTTGCATTGGAGTAAATTGCATAATGACAACATACCAATGGTCAATGGGCTGGTGTTGCATAATGACAACAGCCCAATCGTCAATAGGTTGATGTTGCATAATGACAACAGCCCAATCGTCAATATGCTGGTGTTGCAAAATGACATCAGCCCAATCGTCAATTGGCTGGTATTGCATAATGACAACAGCCCAATCGTCAATAGGTTGATGTTGCATAGTGACAACAGCCCAATCGTCAATTGGCTGGTATTGCATAATGACAACAGCCCAATCGTCAATAGGTTGATGTTGCATAGTGTCAACAACCCAATCGTCAATTGGCTGGTATTGCATAATGACAACAGCCCAATCGTCAATAGGTTGATGTTGCATAGTGACAACAGCCCAATCGTCAATTGGCTGGTGTTGCATAATGACAACAGCCCAATCGTCAATTGGCTGGTGTTGCATAATGACAACAGCCCAATGGTCAATTGACTGGTGTTACAATATCAAAGACATTAAAATACTCAAACGCATCAACAAACTTTAAGCTGTGAAATGATATTAAATTTGGTTCCATGGTTTGGTGTTAAGAGCTTTATTATTATTTTTTTATTATACGTAGGTCACCCCAAGTGGTTTGCTATTGGTATGCTCATCGCCTTGCACACAGTGGGAGGGATGCAATCATTCATCCGTCACTCCTAGACCCACTAAGATATTCAAAGATACATTAATTGCTAATTTACTAACCATAAGTTTGTTTTTTTGGCGTAAGACATTTTTCAAATACGTATGTAAGTCAATTTCCACTGAATTGTGGGTTGGGCATTTGTTGCATTAAACAGCTCATAATCAATAAGGTCTGCAGCCTAGAAGTCAATTGATGAAAATTGGCGATAGCTGTAGTTTGGTATTGAAATTAGAATGTGCTTAGTTCCTACCGGTATGTCATTTACCCAGTTCCTATCTCTCCCCAATCATCAGTTTGCTGTAAAAGTATTTGAAATTTGGAACAATGGTAAGAAAATAATGCAATTTCAAGTTCATTTGTTTTGAAAATGGAAGAAGCAAGTCTTTGGTATTTTTCGTGTGCATTATCTCATTTATAAGTAATGAAAACGAATGTGATTATCTTTAAAGTGCATAATATCGTTTTAAGTATTGCTATTTATTTGTTTTGTTGTGCCGATATTTACATCGAGGTATCGCAGTGGAACTCACTATATTGTGATTGTGTTTTGTGGTCCTTCGCAGAGATACAGTGATCAGTCATCGCGTTTACCTTCCTTCCTTACCTTGTTCATTCGTACACACCTACTACCTGCAGCATTTTTACACTATTGTCACCCAGCAAATACTAAATCATTTCGTCTCGTATTAAAATATTTACAGTCCATTTTCATTTTTATCTGAAACTGTACTTCGTAAGCAGTTTCGGATGCAACTACTGTTTTGTATCACATCTCTAGATTCTACGAATTGTCTATTCAGTGTCTTTTTCTATCGATCAGGGTGTAGGACTCGGGGGCTTTCGGTCTTCTAGGACTTTGCGCTCTCTAGGGCTTTAGGGTTACGTGGCCAGAATACTGCCAACAAATTTTAATTTTACTTTTACTCTAATTAGTTTAATTTTCACTAATACTACGCTTCTGTTTGAGCGGCTAAAATGAAATATGTAAATTATGAAGAGAAGGTTGGTCCAATGTTATTTTTAAAGTTAATTAACTATTTCTTACAGTTTTCAATGAAAAATACGTTAAATGATAATAAATAGTGAAACTAATCTGTAATTATATACCATGCCAATTTTCAATTTGGGAGGTAGGTTTGGGTACCGCTGCCCAGGAAACCATTTATTGGGTAACCAACACCTCTGCCGTTGGTCACCTCAAGTGGTTCGCCACGTTTGGTGATTTAGCATTAGTGCCCGGGTTCATCGGGATAGGTGTGTTCAGGATGCGCCTGCCCACCAGCTGCGAGGCGTACTAATTTGGGAGAGGCTGGTTTGTTGATACCGTTTGACCACTCCAACTGGTCTTTTTACCCATCGCATTTTAACGTAGTTGGAGGGATATATTCATTTGTACGTCACTCATGTACACTGATCCCTAGATTCCTAAACAACCCTCATAAAATTTACCTTTCCAGAACTTTCTCTCCTTAAAAGAGACCCTCCACACAGCATCCCAAATGATGACATAGACACTGAGGGAAATTATTTTCCTCATTGCCTCCTTTTTGGGGTAATGTAAAAAAAATACTATGTTCACATATTTTTATATTATGTTATATCTCTGCCCTTACTTGCAGATTTAGTGTGTTGGGAACTCTTGATAAATTAAAAAGTTTTTTACAATAATTGCGTGTATTTACGTTACAATAAATTAGTCTTAATTTAGCTACACTATTCATTACCCGAGGGTTGGTAATTCTCTGTTTCTATAAGCTTGAAGTCTGACAATGATACCCCACAAGCAATTGCTACACTCTAGCGACATCTGTCGGACTCTGGAGTACCTAAGCTTTCTGACTAGTGCCATCTATCGCTTGAATACCCAACTTATGATCATATATCACATTATACATCAACGATTTAAGAGATTTAATTCAAAGATCATTTTTGATGTACATGCAAATCTGTGGGGGACCAGTTTGAATATTTTTGTAGACATCGATAGTATCAAATGTTTCAAACTAGTTTGGAATTCCCGCCCGCAGTCTCCTTTTACCCTACAAATGCCCACAAAAGTTTCTGGGTGGGTACGATTCTCATGGATTCCGTTTAAATTAAGGACGGGTTTTTTCACAGAATTTGAACAATTCATCAAATTTCAAAGTTGATTTTCAAATTTTGTGAAGGTTCTATTCAAGTTCTGTTATTATTTAAATTTTATAAAGGAACCGGTCAGTAATAACATAACAATAACACTTGAATAGAACCTTCACAGATCATCTTTGATGAACTGTTCAAATTCTGTGAAACAATAGACTCCCGATTTAATTCTTCAATTTTCTTATTATTTTTTTATTTATTTTTTATCTTCCCAAAGAAAACAGATAAGCGACAGTTTCCACAAACAATACCTCAAACATTATTTCGAACATTTTTTTGCTTTCGTCCTCTTTTTCGTTTCTCTTTGTTGAAACATCGTGGCGTGGGGGGCGTGGTCATGTTGTCATTGTTTTGTAGATGTCTGAAAAGGAAGACGCACGTGCTCTCAGTTTTTTTCTTTCACTGTCAAGATGGTTTTTGACGATTATGACATTCTTGCAGTTTTAGCGATCACAGCGATTATTGCATTAGGAAAGAAACACAGATCTAATAGATAAAAAGAGACATGATTTCATTTTACCAGAAATGCGAATTTTTTTTTTTTTTATTATACGGACGAGAGTCCCAACTGCTCCCAACCGTCTGGAGCAAGTGGGACTATGGCCTCTCCAACTGGGGTGTGTTGTGAGACTGAATACTAGTAGGAAGGGGAATGACATGGGAAAGAGGAAGGTGGAGGAGTACCTGAATATTCAGATCCGGTCACCAAACACGGCTAAGGCCATTTCAAGCAATGTTTCAATTCTGGTGGTCTTACACCAAGGTGATACTGATAGTATCTTCCACTCCTCAACGTGCTGCAAACATACTTTATATTATTCTTAATGAATAAATTGTGAGTTGAATAATCCCCTCCCCTGCCTTCCCGTTTAGAATGAGCGGAGAATGTTTTCCATCGGCCACCCGATGGAAAACATTCCCGAATGGGAACGCCTCCTTTTCGGATTTTTGAGGAAATGTTCAGTAGATTTACTTTTCTTATTATTTTTCTGATTTCTTTTTGTTATTTCAAAATATGTGTATTACATTGCACTACCCCTGCATACATTCTGGAATAAACTGTTATTATTATTATATGAATAGTAAATGTTATACATAAATACAGTACATATTTACTATTCATAACAAAACTGCCTCAGTAACAATCTTTTGTATTTGTTATGCGATAAATTGAAGATTTCCACTAACTAGGTATAATAATTTCCCTCTATAAGCATTCTGGGAAATGAGGGATACGTACGGTAGTAAGTCCCAAAGTTTCTGCACTGGAATGAATCCTGTCTTCTAGTATTACTTAATCCGAAAGCTTATCAATAAAAGTCATTTAAACTTACGTCTTTGTATTTTAATGCTAATGTCGTATTGTTTTTTAAGATCGCTGGATTTTTTTATTCGAATAAATCTGATTATTTCATATTTTGGGATATATAAGTCTGTTTTCACTGCACCAAATCAACAATTTGTTGATATTATCTTGAAAAATATTACAATAATAAATATTTTGAAAAAAAAATATATGATCAGCAAAGAGTACAATAAATACATCATGAAATATTTTTGTAATATCATTTATAAACGAGACAAACAAGAATGGACCGAGGTGTGGACCCTGTAGGACTCCACTTGTTACATTTTTTTTCTGACTGAGGGTTTTATTTTAGATGCTCTTAAAGCAATCTTATATATTGCCACGTATATCAAGCTTTTTTGTATTTCCATGTTTTACAGAAAACTGTATATATATTTATTTAGGTACCAAATCATTATTATTCGGTATTCAACCACCTTTCCCTTCTAACTCTTGCCTTACAATATTCCCAAAATCCCACTACCGGCAGTTAGAACTATTGTGAATACGGTTGTCACATAAAATAGATTGAATTTAAAAAACAAAAACAACTTGCAGTATTTTTGCACGTGCCCTTAACATATGTAATAAGCCCTCTCAAAGGATTCTACAAATTGTTTCAAAACATTTTATCTTTTTCCAAAAAGACTAACAGTCAGAAATATATATTTAAAAAAAAACACTCTGTCTTTAATGGTACTTGCCCTTAATGCCTCGTTAAAGTAATGTCCCGCTGCCGAAAGAAAAATTCAATACCTAATGGTGTAAAATCTACCTCTAATATAGGAGGAGAGGATATTATTATTATGTTTATTCAAAGCTGGAAATTTGTTCCGTTGCCACAATGGTTTCGAATTATATCCCCGCGAAATCACATTACACTTTTAGGAGATTTTTAATCAGCGATTTGCCAGTTTGTGGTTTTAATCTAGTACTCACGTTGTGTGTTCTGGATGGATTATTGTTTGTATTTAATCCTTTTAGCATTTGGAATGTGTTTGAACTGTACTAAACTGTAACCAAACCAAACGATGTGTGGATAAAAGGCTTGAGTAGATTTTACATCAGTACAAACGAGTTAAAACATAATATAACAAGTTTATTTGGCGCACTTTTGCGTTGTTTAACTCCCAGTAATACGCTACCAGCCATTCTAAAAAACGTGATCTAACAATTATGTGGCGTGTAAGAATCTAATTGGTAAGAATCCACTTCCAGAATGGAAGACCTCATCAGTTTCCCTTTGGTGAAAAATCACCATTCAGAATCGTGCGGTAGGTAT
Organism: Hesperophylax magnus; assembly: GCA_026573805.1. NCBI lineage: Eukaryota > Metazoa > Arthropoda > Insecta > Trichoptera > Limnephilidae > Hesperophylax > Hesperophylax magnus. Next base: position 3,194,291 of record JAIUSX010000089.1, read on the forward strand.
GCTGCTATTTTTCTACCGATATTACAATGGAAGATGCTCCGAGAAACTATCGTCATTGATCCCTTCGGCACCGGTGCATATTCGGGGGAAACAAGCCAAACGCGCGCCCAACATATGTACATTGTACATGGTTGACATTTGTCACATGAGAACGGATCTCTTCTACGAATCGTTCTTGAGTTCATCAGCTCGGTAATGGAACGATTTGCCGAAATTCTGTGTTTCCTCCCTAGTACAATATGGATCTCTTCAAAACCCATGTTTGCTCCTTCCTCTCCTCAAAAATACCCTCCACATACCACCCCCAGAGATGACAGAGGCCCAGAGGGAAATTATTTTAATCCGTATTTAAACAATTTCAAATAACGTTTCGATTAACGGTGGTTTTTACCAGGACGATGTTCAAAATATTTACCATTAATAACGTTATGAACAGAATTGATCCACGAGTAGATTAAGATATCAATTACGTATGTATTATGATGAACTAATCATCAGCATTGTTACTATAGCACGGCATTTCCGTTGATTGCAAATCAATCAATTACTACCTAACTACAAACTCCCACACTCCCCATCCGACTCCAATTCCGATCTACAAAATTAGGGTACCTATTTGATAATCCAAATTCGTATCTCTGGATTGGTTTGTTCTTGTTAGTTACTCTCAATTCTCCTGCGGGTGCTCGGGATACAAGTTTGTATCATAAGGGATAGCATTGCATTCGCTTCAAGCAATATATATATATATATATATATATATATATATATATATATATATATATATATATATATTGCTGTTTTATCAATATATTCATATTGCTCAATTCTGTTCTGATAAATTTCGTTAGAGATGTTTGAATGCTGTGTGAATACCTTGTTGCATTCCTTGTATTTTTATTTTAGAAGCAGAAGAAATATGAAATAACAAGGTTATAACTCTAAAATGCAAAGTCAAGTGATAAAAATAACACAAAACGATGGGTAGAATTTAGCTCTATCTTAAGTATTGACCAAATACAGTGGTACCTCGACATACGAGTGCCCCAACATACGAGTTTTTCGAGATACGAGCCGGCGAGCAAGTGATTTTTTGCTTTGAGTTACGGGCGAAATTCAAGATACGAGTTCGGATTCGAGGAGATACAAGAGTTACAGTCACAGCAGCATACGGATGTTATGCAAGAAATTGGTTCCGAGGAGTCAGAGGAGGAAGAGGTTATTTCTACAAATGAGATCTTAGGAATGTGGGAGTGAGTTTCACAGTTCGTGGAAACGAAACACCCAGAAAAAGTTGCAACAGGTCGTGCATCTGATCTTTTTAATGACACTTGCCTAACTCATTTCCGGAACATTCTGAAAGGGAGGAAGAAACAAACCTCCTTGGACATGTTTTTTTCTTAACGACCTACAGGTGAAAGCGAGAAAAATGTAGCGAAAAAGGCAAAGACCAGTAAGGATATCTAATTTATTTATTTACATTTTTTTTTGTTTTTGTACAATAAATATTTGTAATTTATAAATACGTTTTTATTATTCAAAACCACGTTACAAAAATAACTGGGGTGACATTTTGGTGGTTGGAACGGATTAATGGTAGTCTAATTGTTTTGTATGGGGAAATCTGCATCGATATACGAGTAATTCAAGATACGAGCAAGGTTGCGGAACGAATTAAACTCGTATGTCGAGGTATCACTGTATTATTAGGTAAAGAAAAATATGCGTGACCATAGTGTTAGGTACTACCAGTACCGCCCAAGTGAAAGACCATCCATTTGGAACCGAAAAAATGCTTGAAATTAGTTTTTAGTGACTAAATCCGAATTGGAAGGTGCCTTCTTACAAACATTTTTCTGCCCCGCAATATTTTTTATTTGAAATTTTTTTTACATTTTACATTTCTTTGTTAAATTGTGCAAAATGTACCAACGGGTTTATGATTGATACTTGATACTTGAAATGCTGGGGATTTGAAGAATATAATACATTGTATATATGTTACCGGAAATGTATGATATCTAGGAATTGTATTCAATTCCGAAGCTATTTAGGAAATATATAAAATATTGTTTTAAAAATTATTTAATAGTTACATATCCTGGGAAATGTATACATTTCCTAGGAATTGTATATAATTCCAATCTCGTATTAGGAAATGTATAAAAATAATGCTTTCTGTAATAAAACATGTTGTTTTATTTGTTATATTCTTTTATAGTTTAAACTTTCATTTGGTAAGTAATCAGTCAGTGTTATTTAAGTAATTATAAATGTCACAATATTAAAGTAAATGTCTTTTGGGTTGGGTTGGGTTAGGTTAGGTAAGGTTAGGTTAGGTTAGGTTAGGTTGGACGTGCGTATTCACTGACTGTTTACGCAGCACTAGCGCGATCGCCTGATCAGAAGATGCAATACCCTCCCCTTGCCCCGCTATCCCCGCGTACCCATTGATACCTTAAATGTTTAAAATTCCGATTGCTATTTAGGAAATGTATAGATATCTTAGGAAATGTGTCTAATATAATTTATTTCATACATTTCTGGCCGATTTTAGGACCTACTTACATTTCCTAGGAATTGAATACAATGACGGATTACAAACATTTCCGTTAACATATATATATAAAATGTGCCAACTTCTAAACAAAACCATCTAATAAACTCGTTACGAGCTTAGTCCTAGTGAGGTTAATAATAATTATTGGATTTGAAAAGAAAACATTGAAGCAATAAATAAATTAAAAAATTCGCAGTGGTAGTTAAAATAAAACAGTTTCTTTAAAACATTGTCGTTATTTATCTGATCCTAGGGATCGACTAAGTCAACTACCTTGTATTTTCTATCGCTTTCTGCGTTCAAAGGTGATTTACAAGGACCACTCCACGATTCACGACACAATGCTTTCCCGCGGTTGAACACCGGAGAACATTTCTTGCCTCCTGTATACACCCCCACTGGCACTTGTGTTTTTCAAACAAACTCTTCCTATAAAACTACACAATATGCAAAGTGTATACAACATCGCTGTTTCACCGACTGAGTTAGTGTATTCAAAACAACTGAAACCCCTTGAAAAGCACGATCTATTTTCCAAATGGATACATTGTTTTGGGACACTTTATTTTATTACTAGCGCAGACCCGAGAAAAATCACGGGACTATCTGAATTCTTGATTCCAGACAAATCGGCTCCAATTTTTAAAATAATAAACTATTTTCTTACTGGTAACGCATATTTGTCACTTTTCTGAATACTTCAAACAACTGATTTCAATTTTGAGAACGACACTCAAAGTCAAAGCAAATTTGAAAACCAAAAATAGTTTAACAATTATTTTACAAGCAATAATTGTTCGCCTGAAACACTCATCCACATTGAAAAATCTCCTGATAAAAGATACATGACGCCAACGGGACTCGAACCCCTGTCCCTTCGATTTCCGGTCGACAGCTCTGACCACTGAGCTATGGCGGCTTATCTCTTACCCGCGAAATTATTCAATATATACTAGTGTTTCATTCAACAATTACTGCTTGTTACATTTTTCACCTGAAAACAACCAACTTTATTTTATATGAGAAAGGCATTGTAAGTGCTAACTCTCTCACTAGATGGCGTCGAGACAAATTGTCTACATTTTTAGGTGAAATACTTGAACTTGTCAAATATTAATTATTATTTTTTGGTAAACTAATGTTTTTAAGACAAGATTTTTTATGCATAGCACAAAGGGTAACAATTATTTTACAAGCAATAATTGTTCGCCTGAAACACTCATCCACATTGAAAAATCTCCTGATAAAAGATACATGACGCCAACGGGACTCGAACCCGTGTCCCTTCGATTTCCGGTCGACAGCTCTGACCACTGAGCTATGGCGGCTTATCTCTTACCCGCGAAATTATTCAATATATACTAGTGTTTCATTCAACAATTACTGCTTGTTACATTTTTCACCTGAAAACAACCAACTTTATTTTATATGAGAAAGGCATTGTAAGTGCTAACTCTCTCACTAGATGGCGTCATGAATGAATGAATGAATGAAACACTAGTATATATTGAATAATTTCGCGGGTAAGAGATAAGCCGCCATAGCTCAGTGGTCAGAGCTGTCGACCGGAAATCGAAGGGACACGGGTTCGAGTCCCGTTGGCGTCATGTATCTTTTATCAGGAGATTTTTCAATGTGGATGAGTGTTTCAGGCGAACAATTATTGCTTGTAAAATAATTGTTACCCTTTGTGCTATGCATAAAAAATCTTGTCTTAAAAACATTAGTTTACCAAAAAATAATAATTAATATTTGACAAGTTCAAGTATTTCACCTAAAAATGTAGACAATTTGTCTCGACGCCATCTAGTGAGAGAGTTAGCACTTACAATGCCTTTCTCATATAAAATAAAGTTGGTTGTTTTCAGGTGAAAAATGTAACAAGCAGTAATTGTTGAATGAAACACTAGTATATATTGAATAATTTCGCGGGTAAGAGATAAGCCGCCATAGCTCAGTGGTCAGAGCTGTCGACCGGAAATCGAAGGGACACGGGTTCGAGTCCCGTTGGCGTCATGTATCTTTTATCAGGAGATTTTTCAATGTGGATGAGTGTTTCAGGCGAACAATTATTGCTTGTAAAATAATTGTTACCCTTTGTGCTATGCATAAAAAATCTTGTCTTAAAAACATTAGTTTACCAAAAAATAATAATTAATATTTGACAAGTTCAAGTATTTCACCTAAAAATGTAGACAATTTGTCTCGACGCCATCTAGTGAGAGAGTTAGCACTTACAATGCCTTTCTCATATAAAATAAAGTTGGTTGTTTTCAGGTGAAAAATGTAACAAGCAGTAATTGTTGAATGAAACACTAGTATATATTGAATAATTTCGCGGGTAAGAGATAAGCCGCCATAGCTCAGTGGTCAGAGCTGTCGACCGGAAATCGAAGGGACACGGGTTCGAGTCCCGTTGGCGTCATGTATCTTTTATCAGGAGATTTTTCAATGTGGATGAGTGTTTCAGGCGAACAATTATTGCTTGTAAAATAATTGTTACCCTTTGTGCTATGCATAAAAAATCTTGTCTTAAAAACATTAGTTTACCAAAAAATAATAATTAATATTTGACAAGTTCAAGTATTTCACCTAAAAATGTAGACAATTTGTCTCGACGCCATCTAGTGAGAGAGTTAGCACTTACAATGCCTTTCTCATATAAAATAAAGTTGGTTGTTTTTAGGTGAAAAATGTAACAAGCAGTAATTGTTGAATGAAACACTAGTATATATTGAATAATTTCGCGGGTAAGAGATAAGCCGCCATAGCTCAGTGGTCAGAGCTGTCGACCGGAAATCGAAGGGACACGGGTTCGAGTCCCGTTGGCGTCATGTATCTTTTATCAGGAGATTTTTCAATGTGGATGAGTGTTTCAGGCGAACAATTATTGCTTGTAAAATAATTGTTACCCTTTGTGCTATGCATAAAAAATCTTGTCTTAAAAACATTAGTTTACCAAAAAATAATAATTAATATTTGACAAGTTCAAGTATTTCACCTAAAAATGTAGACAATTTGTCTCGACGCCATCTAGTGAGAGAGTTAGCACTTACAATGCCTTTCTCATATAAAATAAAGTTGGTTGTTTTCAGGTGAAAAATGTAACAAGCAGTAATTGTTGAATGAAACACTAGTATATATTGAATAATTTCGCGGGTAAGAGATAAGCCGCCATAGCTCAGTGGTCAGAGCTGTCGACCGGAAATCGAAGGGACACGGGTTCGAGTCCCGTTGGCGTCATGTATCTTTTATCAGGAGATTTTTCAATGTGGATGAGTGTTTCAGGCGAACAATTATTGCTTGTAAAATAATTGTTACCCTTTGTGCTATGCATAAAAAATCTTGTCTTAAAAACATTAGTTTACCAAAAAATAATAATTAATATTTGACAAGTTCAAGTATTTCACCTAAAAATGTAGACAATTTGTCTCGACGCCATCTAGTGAGAGAGTTAGCACTTACAATGCCTTTCTCATATAAAATAAAGTTGGTTGTTTTCAGGTGAAAAATGTAACAAGCAGTAATTGTTGAATGAAACACTAGTATATATTGAATAATTTCGCGGGTAAGAGATAAGCCGCCATAGCTCAGTGGTCAGAGCTGTCGACCGGAAATCGAAGGGACACGGGTTCGAGTCCCGTTGGCGTCATGTATCTTTTATCAGGAGATTTTTCAATGTGGATGAGTGTTTCAGGCGAACAATTATTGCTTGTAAAATAATTGTTACCCTTTGTGCTATGCATAAAAAATCTTGTCTTAAAAACATTAGTTTACCAAAAAATAATAATTAATATTTGACAAGTTCAAGTATTTCACCTAAAAATGTAGACAATTTGTCTCGACGCCATCTAGTGAGAGAGTTAGCACTTACAATGCCTTTCTCATATAAAATAAAGTTGGTTGTTTTCAGGTGAAAAATGTAACAAGCAGTAATTGTTGAATGAAACACTAGTATATATTGAATAATTTCGCGGGTAAGAGATAAGCCGCCATAGCTCAGTGGTCAGAGCTGTCGACCGGAAATCGAAGGGACACGGGTTCGAGTCCCGTTGGCGTCATGTATCTTTTATCAGGAGATTTTTCAATGTGGATGAGTGTTTCAGGCGAACAATTATTGCTTGTAAAATAATTGTTACCCTTTGTGCTATGCATAAAAAATCTTGTCTTAAAAACATTAGTTTACCAAAAAATAATAATTAATATTTGACAAGTTCAAGTATTTCACCTAAAAATGTAGACAATTTGTCTCGACGCCATCTAGTGAGAGAGTTAGCACTTACAATGCCTTTCTCATATAAAATAAAGTTGGTTGTTTTCAGGTGAAAAATGTAACAAGCAGTAATTGTTGAATGAAACACTAGTATATATTGAATAATTTCGCGGGTAAGAGATAAGCCACCATAGCTCAGTGGTCAGAGCTGTCGACCGGAAATCGAAGGGACACGGGTTCGAGTCCCGTTGGCGTCATGTATCTTTTATCAGGAGATTTTTCAATGTGGATGAGTGTTTCAGGCGAACAATTATTGCTTGTAAAATAATTGTTACCCTTTGTGCTATGCATAAAAATCTTGTCTTAAAAACATTAGTTTACCAAAAAATAATAACAAAAATAGTTTGTTTGATGATTATCAACCAGGGTTAACTCAATGTAAAAACAAAACATCTCAAGGAATAATCATGTCATTTTATACTATTTGCTATTTTTCTGAAGATACTCTCAGTATCGCCCCGGTGAAAATACCTACAATCATAATTGAAACGTTTTTACATGACTTCAATCACACTTAGTGACCAGATCTGAATTGCCAGACACTTCCCCACCTTCCTCTTCACATCACATTTCACTCCCCACTCCCATCAACCTAAAAATATACCCAAATTCGGGTTGACATAGTTCCACTGGCTTCAGAAAATGTTTCCTTTAAGGAATTCATGAAAAAAATGGAAACAATACTGTTGTATTCACCGCTATTATTATTTATAACAAATGATTTTCATATTTCTTCTGAGGTTTTCAAACAATTATTTTACCACTGGCTTAAAGGGCATTTCTACATACAGATAAGAATTTTACTCAGAAATAAAATTTGATTTAGCCCTATTAAAACAGTCTGAAAATACAGTAACTTTTTAATTTATATTCTATATGGAAGCAACCAATTTTTTATTATGACAAAAGATAACATTTTCATTGTTATTTCTAGTTTAGAAACAATTAACGCATGGTGATAATCCATTTTAGCCCGCTCCCTCGTGGGTCAAAAAGGAATCAACGTAAACCGGTAGCAGTAAGGGAGCGCCGTTCTATATATTTTTACTGGCACCCGTCCACGGGTCGAAGCGGTGCGGGAGCAGTGCGAAAGTACTTTCATTGCTCGCACTCGTGCTGTACGCGAGCGAAGTTGATTTCACTTTAACCCTTTTTTTAAACCCTTGGTTTTTTATGTTAAGTTTTAATATTTAAAATGATTGATCATTCATTGATCATTTTAAATGATTATTTAAAATGATCAATGAATGAGGCGTGGGGATACCATTCATTGGATAACCAACACCTCTATGAAAGGTAACCGCAAGTGGTTTGCTACGTTTGGTGACTTAGAAGGGTTGCCCAGGTTCATGTGGTGATGATTGTCTTTGTCTTGACTATGGGCAGAGCGCATATGGAGAGACCGGTTGAGGGAAATCTTTTTATCTCTCCAGAAGGGCTCTCTCGACCCATCCCCTTGCTCCACAGTGGGAGAGATGAAATCAGACGCCCGTCACTCCTGGACGCACAGACCCCCAGATCTTACTCACCTCTCATACCTTTTCCTTCCCAAATTTTGCTCTACTTCCTTTTCTTTAAAAAATCCTCCAGACAGTATCCACAAAGATGAAATAGGCTCTGAGGAAAATTATTTCGTTCTATATGAAGCTAATGTAATAAGAATGTTATTTTCTACAGATGAAAGCTATTTTGTAAGGAACATCACATTTAGGAATCATTGTCACTTTACCCAGACCTGGAATACCTCACAGCCTCATTCAAAAGCTCGGTAGCATAAAAAAATATTGGAAATACTCCTTTATAACCCATGTCTTTTGAAGCATTTAAAACAAACGCTAAAGCTTTCAGTTACTTTAGTCTGCCTGCAAATGCAAACTTTAAAGTCGCATTGGCTGTGCACTGGGCAGATCCCTATTTGTAAAGCTTTCAAGCTAAAAATATTCTTTCAAGCAGAGCATTTTGACCTCTATACGCTAAAATTGAACATTATGAAACATGAAATGAATCCTTTTCAGTCATATTCAGCCCCAGCCTAGATGCTGGCTACGAACTACTAGCTACGAGCTTTCAGATTTCAGTATAAATGAAAGTTTATGAAGAAGCCGCCATTAAACTAACTTTACTACAGAACTTCTTTATAGATGTTTTTTTACTTCATTTACATTCCAACTTTTTAGTCGATTATAGAGCGTTTATTTAGTTTAATTTATAGAACTACATTTTAATAATAATTTAATATTTTGGGAAGGCGAAACAGCTGACACGCTTTATACAGACAGCGATACAATGTACTTCATCAGGGCAGATGTGCCATTCTGCCAACTATCATTTTCCGTGATGATGAAAACAGTAACGCTGTCGAAAACAGGCTAACAGAGGAGAAAGCTCAACACAGCATAATAATACAAAAATAATCACGATAATTAGAGTCTTTCAATCCAAAAAACAAGAGCAAGATTTTTTTGGACGCTTTGATATGATCAATAAAAATAATTGATTTAAAAAAAGCAATAATCTGCAACACGATACAATAGATATACGATTATAACTCCAATGTTTAAAAGTTGTTTAAATAACGTATGTTAACTCACCATTACCATGGATCACTTAATGGATAACCAACACCTCTGCCATAGATCACCCCAAGTGGTTCGCTACGTTTGGTAATATAGCAGGGGTGCCCGGGTTCATCATTAGGTGTGTTCAGGATGCGCCTGCCCACCAGCTGTGTGGCGTGCCAGATCGAGAGAGGCTGGTTTGGGAAGACCCTTTGACCTCTCCAACTGGACTCTCGACCCATCGCCTTGCCCCGCAGTAGGAGGGTTATATTCATTTGTCCTCCATGTTTTGTTATATTACGTGTGTTTTAACTTTTAATTTCAACATTTTTTTTAAATTACTATTTCGCGTGAGAGTATTGTCCTTCCAAGTAAAAATGCTATTGTTTTGACGTGCAGTTTTATCAAATGCTGATGTTGCATTATATTTATCTCTCAATGCGAATTAGGTCAAATAAAACAGCCTTGTTTATATTGGGGAAGTAAATATGTGCCAGAAAAGTGAACAATCATTATTGACCATATGTAAAACTTGTTCGTATCGTATAAACGATGACGAATGCATCCCCCCCCCTCCCATCCGAAAACAGGCTGGTGGAATCTAGTATGTGTGTATGTATGAAACTACAGCACCGACCGCAGTTCTGCGCAATGGCTCCTATTATTTCCAAGGATTATTGTGGACTGACCAGGTGTGTTGTGTATTGAACATAACCTCACCAGGCGAGCATGTAAAAAGAGTGTTTCTTTATTTTACGCAATTTATCTATCGCAGCATTTCATAAAAATGTGCTTGGAAAAAATCATTTAAAAAAGACTTAAAATAACTTTTTCAACTGTCACTTGTTAAAATATCTCTATAATATAACTGTTAAATTAACTACTATTTTGATATTCGTTATAATTATTCATTCATCATTCAGTTATGGTGGTGAAAACAATAATTCTAATTAAAACAGTTATTTCACATATCAGAATCAAACTAGTTTTTTTAATCGAATGTCTTAATCAATAGATAATAATGTATTATTTCTACACATCTTCTTATTCCCCTCAGTTTCAATTAACCAATTTTTTCTTTTGAATGAAAGTTGAATGAAGTCTGCTTCATTTTAATTTATTTTACATTCATTTGAAGACATACGAGAGATTTTTTTTATTTATTTATTTATTTTATATATATAAATTACAAACAATACAAAACAAAATGAACCTTTGTCTGTCCAACTGGGAAGGATTCCCGTTTCAAGCCAGCCAAATTGTGTATTTAGTACATAATATTCTTACAATGGAATGGCGATGCTATCAAAACAAATTTTGAGAACATTGTTGATTGCATTCGAAGTGACGGGATGGTTTCTTTATCCTTGAAAGAATCGCAAAGATGTAATTTATTACCAGGGTCTATTTGGATAACATTAGTAATTGCATTCTGAACAGATGAATGGTTTCTTTCGGGACATCACAAGTCTGAGATTCCTTTCAGGGCATTTTGGAGAACATTTACAATTGTATAGTTAGAATTTCCACATTTATAAATCAGTATAAGACATATAAATCCTATAGTACTTTTTTTTAGAATTTCTTAGGTGATAGAAATTACACATTACTAGACCAGAATGTATGCCGTACGACATATGAATTTCCAATTTTAAAATTTCGAATCTTTATTTATTAAATGGCTGGTCATTATTATACAGTAATCAAAATAAAACCGCGCAAAAGATTCGTAATTTTAAATTTAAATAATAACAACAATGAAGATCAATTATTATTTATGTTTGATGCAAACAATGTAGCATTCGTTCACATGAACGTCTAGTAATTAGTATGACTCCTCTTTCGTACATATTTAATCCACTTCTTTAACCTCCGACAGTGGTTTGGTACTTCCAAGCGGTTCATTATGAATTTCACTACTATATTAACATTTTTTTGCAATTTACGCATTTTTATTCGGAGACGCCATTAAAATTACATTAATGTGCCATTTCTTGAACTTTATGTAAAAATGTCACTGCCGAACACTGTTAAATATAACTTTGTAACCTAAATGATTAGATACAAAAAATAAACCTTTATAAGAAATTCAGTTGTCCGATTTTTTCTTCGCCAAATTTATTAGTCTTCGCAGAAACGATTATGTAATGTGGTTATATTTCCGAGAACGGACTATACTTTATAAATGCTTTGGCTCATTATAACCATCGCTGTTATTTTCTTCCTCTTCACCTCATTGGTTAACCAATACTCCAAATGTCCTTATGTTACCATTATTCTTTAAGATCGGTCCAACGCGGGAACAGTGAAGTTTACAAAACATTTTCAATAAGGTATCGAAAATCTTTGTGTTTTTTTCTATTCGAACGGTCAGAGGCCTTTTACAAATCGTGTTGTTGAGAAAAATTAATTAAATGTGCAATGGTTATAATGATTATAACCATTGCCAAAATCCACCAATCAATTTTATTATTAAATATTTTTATTTTTCACTAGCTGCATCCCGCCACGCGTTGCTGTGGCTCAGTCTGTCTATGCAGATAAAGAAACAATTGCGTGTTTTACGTCCAACAGATGACGGTTTTTTTTAAACATGTTTTTACTTGTCACAGGTGACATCTATATAATATAGGTATATAAAAACACACAAGTGTTCGTATACGCTGTGTCAAAATTTCAAAGCAATCGGTGAAAAACTTTCGGAGATTTAAGATTCTGAACAAACCAACATTTACATTTTTATTTATATAGGTTTTAAGGGTCTATTAAACTGCGAAATAGTTTGTCAGCAGGCTTTTTGTTGTTCTTTTTAATGTTTGACATAAAATTTTATCAGGAACATAAGGTGAAGCAATATTTATATTTATCGTAGAACCTTATACAATATTAATATTGACAGTAAATAAACAATATCAATCATCAATAATCTTGGCTATGTGCGTAAGTTTTTGCATTTTTACACAAAACTCATTCAAATGTTTTTGTATACTTACATTATACTTTATATCTACCTCATGTACAAACTTTGCAATTGCAACTAAGAACAAATTAAAAAAATATAAAATACAAAACTGTTAAGTTTTTTGCAAATTTTGGAAAACTCAAATAGCCAGTCTTGCAAACGCAACGACGATATAATTATTAGAAAAAAATATTTTTAAAAAATGTTGATAATTGTTTTTTGAAATAATTATTTATAAATTAGGAAAAAATAGTGTATATACGTTCTTCTAATATCTTTGGTATATATCTACGTATTTTTGATGTTTGTAAAATTATTTTTTTTTGTTAAATACATTCACTGTTTAAATGTGTGTTACCAAGACTGTGTAATAGTAGTATTGGGGAATGCAAACCATAGATCGAATGAGATACACATAATATTGCTGTCTAGTTGAGAATAATAGCATTTAAAGTTTAACATTTTGAAATTACAGTTTAACATTTTGAATTTAAAACGTTAGGTCGATTATTTTCCATCCGGTTTCTAAAGTTTAAATATTTAAGTATTTATTAACGACTAGTAATTTATGTGTTCTACAGGGATGTTGAGTTCATTTGTAAAAATACGCGTAGAACATTTCTGTTAATTTTTTCTACATTGCGAATATGAATTTTGTAGAAGGGTGACCCCACTATGCAATTATGTTCTGTTAGGCTTCTAAATAGGGATACATCCACAAATTATTAGAGATAGTCAATTTCTATGACCTGTTCAGAAGTCGAAGGTCTAGGGTAATTTGGCAACATCAGTTATACTTCTAGGGATTTTCTGTTCAATTGTTTTCTCTAGTGTCAGACTAACCAACCAACAAAATGTTTTCTTACTGAATTTACCGATAAAATTTTGTACTCGGTCATTCAGATGGCATTCTCTGAAATTACTTTAAAGTTAAATGTTCGAGCGATGGTTGGAAGAGCGAAGAAATCAACCGTGAAATATATGCGACAAGTGGAGTGCTACTCCTTTTATTCCGCACTACTAAAATAAAAGTATATTCCAAAACATTTTAAAATGGGAGTATGGCAATGTACCACCTAAAAGGTGTAGTGGTCATTAAAATTCCACCATTACCACGGAGTACTCTTCTACCACTCTGACACCGCATACACCCCTGGCTAGCATTTGCTTCAATAAATTCATCTGGCTTGTCATGCCATGCATTGGAATTAAAGTGGCAGATTTTCTGTTGCCTCGTGTAGAAATGCTTTTTCGAAACAGTTGTTTTCAAGCTCCCAGAAAATATTTTAAATTAATTTATGACTTAAGATTTGAGCGTCTGCCTGTAGCAAAACCCGGATCTACCGTGTTTACTAATAAATTATACTATGTCACCCCTCATCCGTTATAATTTATCTATTATATTGTGGGTATAATATATTTCGTTATGAAACTCATTAATGTCTTATTACATTTTTTTCATCTTATGGAATATTTATTTTTCTGCTACTCAGTCGAACGATGGTTACCCATATGTATCGCTGTAGGCCTTGAGTCATGGTTTTATAAATATAAATGGGTTTTGCAAATTTATTTCAATTTTTTTAAAGAATTTTTTGTTATATTTTTATAAAACCCACAAATACGGCATAAACGATAAAATATAGGTGGATTCATAGTCTTTAAACCACAATAAGCAATTAATATATGTTTTTATTTTAATATTATGAGATGTGATTTTTTAAATGAGCGCAGGCGAATCCATTACCGAACGCCCGGAAAAGTCAATTTAAGGCATTTTTTTAAAATACTCTATTGACTGGGTATGTATTTCATTTGCATGTGATAGTATATAAAAATGTCTAAGTAATACACATTAAATTAACCTGCTGACAAATTACTTTAGAACATATTTCAATTCGGCGTCGATATTATTTGTCATTAATAATTTTTTTTTAAATAATGTAACAAGTGGAGTTCCACAGGGTTCAAACCTTGGTCCAATATTGTTTATAAATTATATTACAAAAATATTTCATTATGTATTTACCTTACATTTTGGTGATGACCTCGTGATTTTTAATTTTGGTGTATAAAAATTTTGATTTGGTGCAATGAAAAAAGACTACTTAAATATCTCAAAATGCCAAATATTCAGATTTATTGGAATAAAAATACAGTAATCTTTAATTAATACATTGACAACATTACTCTAGTGACATTAACACAAATCAAAGACTAAAGCATAACTTTTCAATCAAAACTTTCTTTTGTTAACCACATAACAGAAATTTCTAAGAAGAGCTTACAAATGTTTGGATTTATGACTAGGTTAATTAGAAATTTCAACAATATTAAGCGTATTATACTGTTACATTTTGCCTTTATTAGAATTCAACATGAGTACAATTTCCCCATCTAATTTTCACATTACAATATTCGTATATAAGCTATTGATAGAATACATAACAAATTCTAACGTTTTCTACGTTTTAAAATGGGTAATCCAGAAATTTTCTTTAACTAAAATACTATTTTGAATTAAATAAATATGCTTAAATTATATGCTTAAAAATGATTTTCACTGACTTTGTATTTCTATATAAAATTTTAAATGATCAATTTGATAGTCCAGAATCGTTTATATTGATAAGCTTTCGGATTCCACTACGTAATGTTGTCTAAGTCTGGACAAATTTCAATGAAGAAATTCTGGTTCTAACTACCATAGGTATTTTTCATTAGCCAGAATACTTATGAAAGGAAATAATTATACCGGGTCAGTGGACATCTTTAATTTGTCACTTAACAAATACAAAAGTTTGTTACTGAGGTATTTTAGTTATGTTTAGTAAATATGTACTGTATTCATTTATAATTTTTACTATTAATTTTAAAAATCCCTTAAAAAGGAGTGGATAAAGTAATAAATATATTAAGAAATTTCATTTATACATCGCTATGTTAAAATCAATCCAAAAATTATAGGTTTCATATCAACTACCTCAGAAAACATAATGATTTTAACCTAATGATTTTTCTATGTCGTTTTAATCACAAACCATATAGTTTTAAATCAAACTAAGACGCAATAAAAGTGTTTCAAGATAAATAAAATGCTAGTTGTATTTTGTAACGAGAATTCTGCAAGGAAATGGAGCACAACTAAAAGGGTTAATGCATTTCTCTACTAAATTGTTCCACTCGCTTAGTTCAGTTAATCGGCTAAGTATTATGGTAGCCATTGTCAGGTCAACTCTATTAATTTTATATTCATTTGTCCTGTATAATGGATTGTTTTTGGTAAAACCTTTTATTAATAACTTATTTGTTTATAATATTTCTACATGTAAGATAGTCTTTGTTTTTCAGCGTTCAGTCGCATATTCAGACCAGTCTTCAAGTGTCTATAAAAATACCCAATGTTCAAATTTCGAACTTCGGTAAGAAAATTTAAATGTATAAAGAAAAATTCATAAAGCAGTATTATTACTGTGAGAACACTTTGAGAAAATTTTCCCTGAAAAGCTGAAAAGAGATGTAATTGACTTACTTGAACCAGCGATTCCTGACATCGTTTGAAGTACAAATGTAAACGATAATTTTAGTCTGAAATAATTTGTTAAATGTATTTCAATGAAACAATAAATTCTAGCGGATATCCGGCGTAAAAAATACAATAGAACATGTTTTATAAAATCATTTACTGTGAAATACATCATTATTTATTCAAGTTCTCCCTAAAACCATTATGGACACCAAGTTTACTGTCCAGATTCAATGAAATAGCAGAGTGGTTCTTATCCTGGCTTGAAATTCAAATTGTTCTAATCCATTCTATGTTCCACCTGTGATTTATACCATAACCTTATAGGTTGTTAAATATACGAAGTTTAATCCACTTGTCGTGATTAAATTACTTTGTACTTATGTACATATTTGTGTTTATCTACATTCATCGCCATGAACATCTAACATATTTTCGTTAAAAATTTAATTACTCTATTTCGTGAGTAAACTATTTACTTTTTTTCGGATTTCAACGTTTGCTTTCTCTAATATCTATTCTAATCAAAAATTAAAAACATTACTAACACAATCTTCTGATGATATCAAAGTGCAATTTGAAAGGATCATTCCCCATCATACAGCTTACATAATAAATTTTCCCGGATGAAAAAGGTTTTCTTTCGTATAATAAATCAGGAGCCGGCGTCGGGCGTGTTGTATCTGAGGGCGAGGATCCAATCAATATTTCATCGATATCGATACCCGATATTCCCTCAGACCTACGTACGAGGAATCTCGGAACCAAGTGAGGGAATTCCCAGAGCTGAAAAAATACATTTTTCACGTCCATATAAACGATTGCTCTATTAGAGGCATAAAACAAAAATCTTGTTTCAAGTGCGAAATGATTTCATGCAAAAAAATACAATTTTTCTGTTTCACCACAATAATCACTATTTTTTATTTAAATAATGTTTTAAGATTAACTTCATAAATTTAGCCTCGAGGTTTCTTTTGGGGTCTTTGTAATGTTTGAAAATGTTGTATGGAAAGATTTTTAAAGCATATAAGACCTCTGTGGTCGAGGAGAGAGGCTCTCGACTAGCAATATGGAGGTCGCGGATTCAAATCCTGGCGTGCGTAATTAGATTTTATTTGATTAATTTTTGTTATTGCATAAATAACTCATTTCAAAAAATGTATAGTATATTTGCATTAAGTTACAGAGTAGAAGATACTCTCAGTATCGCTTTGGTGTAAGACCACCATTCAGAATTGAAACAATGCTTGAAATGACTTTGGCCGTATTTGTTGACTATCTTCAGTCTCACAATATACCCCGATTGGGGATGCCATAGTCTCACTAGCTCCAGCCGGTTGGGAGCAGTTAAGACTAAAAAAATGTTTTTAATCTTTTCGTTGATGGAGGTCGTAATAAAATATAGAAATTATTGAGCAAGTGGTCAGCATTGGAAGTCACTTAATTCATAATCCATCTTAAGGATCCACCCAAAAGCAAGAATTTTTCATAGTTTTTTAGGACTTCAGACAAGAGGTGGCTATCAAACCAAAAGTACAGTATGACACATAGGTTTCTAATTAATACATAGCAAACGTTTTGCTAGGTTTCAGTAATGTATAAAAATAGCCCATTCTTTCTTGGCGCCCCGAGAATGTTGATAGAACGAACAAATAATGGGATATATTTTTGGCTCACAGCCCGGTGGTTGCAGAATGCAGGGTTTAACACAGGGAGGTTAAATAAGGTTCAACCCCTTTCAAAATATATGCTTTACTTCCTTCGGCAAGAATATTAACATTTTAGCAAAAAATTAACATTATTTAACTAGATATGTTATAAACATTAAAAAACACATAAAAAAACATACAAAAACGCATGAATATCCTAATCTAAACATCTCTCTTCGAAATAAAGTGTTTTAAATTATATGGAAAACATGACACTCATAAATATAATAGCAAGCCGTTACGTCGGGTACCAGTGACAATGCAAATTAAAAACTTTTTTGTCTAATGGCTTGAGTGCCTCACGCTCTAAATCTGGTCACCAAAGCATTGAACCGACGGAAGCATTTATTTTCTTATTCGAGCAAAGTGTGAAACAATTAAATATTATTTGTGTTCTCAATTTGAATTCAAGTTGAACATTATTTGAGTTTATCGTTCTGTATTCAAATTCGACATCCAATGGGAATAATTGCGGAATTTTTACATTATTTTTTATAGAATTACATGATGAGGAAAATTTTCAGTTGAAATGTTTCAGAGAAAGAAACAAAAATTCAGTACAGAAAAAATGCTTCAATTTTTTGTTTAGTAACCACATCTAATTAGCCAGATAAAACAACTTCAGCCTAATTTCACAAATAATCCATCAATGCATTGATTTTTTTTACTATATATTTTTTAATAAACCAGTTTGTAGTGAAAATACTTTTTTTAAATTATCATCGTTAAATTTCTCCGAAAAGGTTCTTGGTGGGTGTCTTTTTACTAGTAGTTGTAATAAAACTAACTCCGATAAAACCCCAACAAAATGAAAAGTTTTTTTATAATAATATTTTTTCAAATAGTTTATTTGAGACATTTACACCAGTCTTAAAACACCTCAATTGACCCCAAACTCAAAGCACTTAAATAATTCACCTCCTTGTCAACGTTGGCAAGGTAGTATTTCCGGTTCTGCCGCAATACCGGTAAAATGGCGGCCGTCCAACCTTCCGGTTTATAACCGATTCGATTCGATTTCCGGAAAATACGCCAACGTTTAATAACCTGATTTAAGGGTTATTTAACGTGTTTCGGGATACGCCGAAAAACGGGTAGGCTGTGTTTGGAATTTTGATTTTAACTGAATAATAATAAATAATAAAATTAGGATAAGGTAATAAAGATAATGGCGATGTTTTGGGACAAGATAATATTTTATGTAATTGAAACGGTTTATTGGACATTCCGTGCATATTTAAAATGGGTACTAAAATATCACATTATTTACCGGAATTATACAAAACGATAATTAAATTAATGTATCGGTTCAACGGCATGCGGCTAGAATATTAACGTTTTATGCGTCTATTTGGATTTCTATTTTGATTTCTTGATTGAATGAATGAATGGAATCTTGGCATTATAAATTAACCCCCTTTCCGACATCCGATCGAGCTGAAACTCAGCTGATCGACTCGTTGTCAATTACAATGCATGCAATCAACTGGTGGCATTCACGCATACACACGCACATACACGCATTTCTCTCAAATTTGATAATATCATAAAAATTTACAACAGTTAATATACGAAATAAATCTCGGTACAATCCAGTTATAATTTGGCGTAAGTGTTAGCGGTGTACATTAATTTTAGTTAATCAATGGGGAGAAAGGTTCAATCCTCAGTAAAACAACAAAACATGTTTTAAAAGATCTTCTAAAAGTTCACAGCAGTTAAGAGTCAAACAAACTAAAAAGAAATAGATATGTACAGATGTCAAATAAATATATCAGATCTGTACATATATTTCCCTTCGTTTCCATTCCCTCCGTATATATATTACGAGTATATATTTTAAATTTATTTATTATTAAAAATAGATAAAACTTTTTTATTTTACTGATTGATTAAACCTTACATGAACAAAATGATTGTTTCATTACTAACTAGACTAATATCTTCATATATTTTACAAGTATTTTTTTAGTAAAACAACAAAAAATGTTTTAAAAAACCTTCTAAAAGTTCACAGCAGTTAAGAGTCCAACAATATAAAAATAAATAGATACGTACAGATTTCGAAACAGAAATGTAAAGATGTCAGATCTGTACATATATATATATATATATAATAATAATAAAAAAATAGATTTATTCTAGTAAAAAAACTTTGTTTTTACTACTTGATTAAACCCTACATAAACAAAATATTTGTTTCATTACTAACTAGGCGTAATATCTTTATATATTTTACAAGTCCAACTTTATGAATAGATCGCAACTTTATGAATAGTAAAATTAAGTGGTCTCCTGAAACTGCTAAATAAATAACCCTGCTATTTAAACGGGTGCGACACAATTAAAATGAAATCCATAATTTACTTCACTGTTGAATTATCTACGAGGAAGTAAGGTTATCTTTATAGAGTTAACGTGCTGTTATAACTACAACCCACATATTTGAAAACCTTATAATGAGGTTCCGACATAAAAAAAAGTTATGAGGTCTATTAATAATTAATTCCTTGATGCCTTTATTTTTTTATGGTAAAAGTCATTCACCAAAGTAAAATAGATAATAATATTTCAAATATTGAAAAAATAATAGGATTTTTTGTTGCATCTCGTACTAACAGAACGCATAATAAATATTCTGCACTCTGTGTTATAATAATTGGTTTTATTTTTTCTATTTTATCTCCGTGAACAGTGTACAATATAAAACAACCTATGTCACGAAACCACCTCCAAGTGTAGGTCAACACATTTTTCCTTTCACACAACAATATCCGCAGTGTGTTCGTCACAATCACCTCTTCATTATTGATTTAAATATGTTCTAGTTTCTACTCGTGTCGTGGAGTAGGTACGGACTATCGACCAGTGCCTGTGCCTGTTCCGAGTCTCTGCCAGGGAAATGTATTGATTTCACCGACGACTTATTTTCACTAGTTCCACGAAATGGCAAGCGAGACCCGCAATTCAAACGCAAAGATCGATTGCTAATGTTTCCGAGAAACCTCTAATAATTCATGCACTTTACTGTTTCACATTTAACTGTTTTAATACACACAATGCATGTTAAAAAAGTAAATTTTATTTAACATAAGTAAGAAAAATCAATATTTTACTTATAAACACCTTCTTCACCCCTCGAAGTTGCTGTTTAAGGCGAATATATAGACGATAACGATAATTCAAAGTACTGCAAAATGTTGTTTTTTTAGTTTAAAATTTTAATCGCCTTGACATATTACAGATGATTTAATTTTATTTTGCGAGTAAAACACGTCTTGGCCTTTGCTATCGTAATTTTTTTAAGTCAAGAAAAAAAAGTATCAAACCTGCAAAATATACTTTGATGTGCAAATACTCCCACTTGAAACCACTTTTCGAACATGTTTGAGATTTGAGATTAAGGACGGGTTGTTTAACAGAATTTGAACAATTCATCAAATTTCAAAGCTAATTTTCAAGTTCTGTGAAACATCTATTGATTTTCCGTTTTTTTTTTTATTTCAGTGATGTGAAGCAATTCGGCCGTGGTGAAATAATATCAGAACTTGAATAGAACTTTCACAGAACTTGAAAATTATCTTTAGATGAATTGTTTAAATACTATGAAACAACCCGTCCTTAGTATTTAAAAATGCCCTTCTTACAAAAATAAAGTTTGTTTTCAGGTGAAAAATCTAGTAAGCAATAGTTGTTGAGTTTAGTAATATAATAGTATAATATGTTAAGTACACTAATACACAGTGAATTATTTGGCGGGCAATCAGAAGGCTGCAGGTTTATTTCCCGTCGGCGGCACTTGTTTTTTTTTCCGAAGATTTTTTTTCAGTTTGTATGGGTGTTTTAGTTCAATAATTATTTATTAAAATAAATTGAAAATTTTAACTTTTAGACGAAATCGGTTATATTTTAGAAGCATTTGCTCACAAACGCCTACCAAACGACGATGTTATTTTTAACCTTGACAACATTCAGTCCATTGTTTATCAGTTGACCTAAAAAGTACACAATTAAAGCAAAAGCACCTACACGTTAATTTTATAGTACCCGCAAATCCAGTCACAAAAATTATAACTCAAATGTCGTTTATAACCTCTTTAGTTTTTTTCCCTCTAACAACATAAACTAATTGTCTATTTATTTGAATACGTTTGTGATGATTCAATGAATGGTTTGCGATTTTTTTCAATACGATATCCACAGAATTTAACATTTTAAATTTTTCCATACAAATTACGTCAACAATGATAAACATTCAAGTTCAAGATGGCTATCGTTTATCGACATTTTTTGACATCTCCCTCTACTACTCTATCTCACCGCGGTCATGTCCGAAATCCCCTTTAAAATAAATGTTGTATTATACTAAGCATATATCGGACATGCTAGTGTTTACCTACTTTGTCTGTATAGCAAAGAGAAAGAAAGGAGATAATTTTGGTGACAAAATTTAATGTGACCCACACTAGGTATATAGAAAGGCTTTTCATTTGGACGCTAGATGGCACTGGAACTCGCTACTACCGTACGAATCTGAACAAATAAAAACTAAATTATCAATAATCGGGTAGTTTTTAAATCCTTATTTTTTTATCCTTATTTCCTTATATTGCAGCACATTTTTTGGGAGATCATTCATCAAATGACTCCATCGAAAAGCCGCCACTGCTGCCAACTACACGCTAGTAAAAAAAAACAACCACAAAAATGGTTCCAGGAAAATACGATTTCACCGCTGACATATTTCAATTCAATTTAAAATTAGAATGGACTATTTCGTCACAGTATTTGATGAAACAATTCAAATCAGTTCGTTAGCATTTGAGAGACACGGCTTTTTGTAAAAGCCAAAATCTATAAATTGTTCGGTTATTTTGGATCTGTAATGCCACGAAGGATGTTTTCCTGCGGCTGGCATGATATGTAGGTATTTTACACGATACTTTTTTTCATCCCGATCCTCATAAAGTTTTCATATCGGTCCAGGTATGAAAAATTGTTGGTCTACTCGATTATTATTTTCATACTTACGATTTCACATAGATAGTTTCCATTACAGAAAAAACAATATTTTGGAAGGGTAAAAAATGGCAATACCTTAACGTAACCATATATCATGAAAGCATCTGTCACTTGCGAGCTGTATCACGTGCTTGGTCTTTATCAAATCGATGTTTTTGTTTACCCGTTCGTTGTTTGAACTTGTATCATAATGATTTTTATTTGTGCCTCTGCCTCTGCCTGATCAGTGTATCTTGGTCGATACGATAATCGCATTAAACATTATGCCAAAGCAATAACTGTTACAACTCTATCTATATGCATTGATTAATGAAAGGATGGTACAATATAAAGTTAATACCAATGGCTATTATTTATTCAATGAGTTAACAATACGTATGTAAAGTTTTCATGTACGATTTTCTCAAAACAAAATGTCAAATCATCGAACATAAACGCGAAATTCACAAAACCTAACAGTCATATACATTCACAATCAGTAATAAATAAATATTGTAGTGTTTTTAATAATATCTTAATTATACAACTGAATAAACATGTAATATTTTAACGCAATATAGTAACGTAAAACACTGAGAGATGACAGATGTCAAATAATGTCCGCCATCTTTAATTTTTTTTTTTTTTTTTTTTTTTTTTTTTTTTTTTTTTTTTTTTTTTTTTATTAGTAAAAAAAAGATACATGATTTATATTACACAATATTGAATAAAGTACAGTTATTAAATACATAATATATGTGTTTGATGTACCCCCATAAATAAGCAGGGCTTGTGTGTATGGGGGTGTTGTTATATTGTTTTATATTTGATATGATTCAGTTCAACTGTTCGGAATACTTTTTAAGGTGGCTTTTGAATTCATTTATATTTGTATTCATGTTTCTAATTTTTTCTGGTAATGAGTTAAAAAATTTAACTCCCAGATATTCATGGTTGAACTGTCCTATTGTTTTTTTACATTTAGGAGTAGGAAGTATTGACGTTTGTCTAAGATTTCTGTTATTTTTAAAGGGTGCAATTTTATTTTGAATATTGTTTTTATAAATTTGTAATGTTGCATGGTAGAAGTATAATGCACTTAATTTTCTGACCTTAAATTGTTTGAATAAAAGTTCGGACGAATATGAGTAGGGTTTTTTTAATATGGTTTTTATTATTAGTTTTTGTGATACGTAAATTGTTTGTGTTTGATTTTTATATGTACCGCCCCAGCCTATAATGCCGTATTGCATAATTGATTGACAGAAAGCGAAGTATGTGGTTCTAAGTAATTTTTCGTTTAAAATATCTCTTAAACATCTAAATATATATGATAGTTTCCTTATTCTGTTGTTCAGAATATTTATATGTGGGGACCATTTTAAACGCTGGTCTATTGTTAATAGTTCATAAATTGGTACCAAAATTAAACACATCCTTTTTTAATCCCTAAACCTTGGGAATAGACAAACTGGTTGAAAAAAAGCATGTCGTAAAACAGGTATAACTATGAACGATTAGCACAACGACAAAACGAATACAATGATACACGTAACACACAAAACCAACATAAACACACATCACTCACAAACACACAAGATTATTTTCATTGTATTATTTTTTAATTTTAAATGTATTATTATGTATTTTTATTTTTAATTTTAAATTTATTATTTTCTTTTCAAATTTACTATCTTCTCTTTAAATGTAATATGTAGACTAGATTTTCATATTATAAAATGAAGGCCTCAGCACGGGCAAGCCACCCAGTGAGGCCTACATTACTGGAAAACATAAATTGTAACAAAATAATGTACCAAATAAATAAAAAAATAAAAAAATAAAAAAAATGTTTACACTGAATACAAATATTATTTTGGTTCGAACTCAAGGAAGAAAAAAATTCAAATAAAGGTGAAGGGATTTTTTTCTAAACTTATTTTCTAAATCAGTATTTTGTTTGGAAATCCAACAGTTTTAGTATTTACAATGTGTAGTGTAATACGTATAATAATTTAATCAACAAGAAGTTTTTCATGATGTATCTTAATTTTTGTGATAAACAAGAAAGGAGTACACTTGCTTATGGGGTTGCGATGGTGGGAGGGATAAAGAGGAAAAAATGAAAAGAGGATAGATCTAGTCTGTGTTGAGTAATGTGTAGGTTTTGTGTGTATGTCATTTATTGATTTTGGGTTTGAGAACGCGAGGTGCTGTATTAAATAAATTAAATTTATTGTGTGTGAAAGAGGTGTTAAAAATGTATGAAGGGCGGTGAATGAAAGTGCTTTGTTTTGAGTTGGTGTTACAGTGATGTTTAATTAGTTGGTGTTGCAGTGATGTTTAATGAGTGGTTTTGTCTGGTTTTTTTGATGGGCACTCTTAATTGGATTCTTCGAAATGGTTCCATGCTAACTCAACACAGTGACTATTCAACACACTTTTAAAAAGTGATATAAAGTCATTAAAAACTATGAAAAAAATAATATTTTTATAATAATATAATAATTTTTTTTAACCTAACCTAACCTACTTAACCCAGTTAATAAAGTTTTTGTTTCGTCACTTTCCATGACTTTATATAATTATTAAAGATGTGATGAATTATCATTTTGATTACTTATCCGGTCACCGTTTTTAAAATAAGAAATTCAAAAAAATTTAAAATTCTATAATTATTTATTTAGTTTTTGTTGTTTACAGTTGAGGGGAGCGGTGTCCAGTAGGGGCGGCCAACCGTCATGGCGCAGGGGCCCGGCGCGCCGCGGTCCCCGTGAGGCCCCCGGCCGCGGCCCGCGCGCCCCTGACCACCAGCCCCTGGCCAACCTAGCCAAACTAGCAAACCTAGCCACTGCAACACGAAACCAGACTCTAACGGAAAGGTAAAATTGGCTTCATATAATCTTCTACACACGTATTGCTTTTCCTTTTCTGAACCCTAACCTGACCTAATCTAACCAAACCGAACCTACCAATCTAACCTAACCTAACTTCACCTAACCATTAAGATACAGAATCGTCTTTGCTGTTCACCACCACTCGCGGATTCTGCGTTTCACTTGGGCACTACATTATTTTTTTAACTAATGATTAAATGGTTTTGCTTAACACCGCATAAGAACCCAACTACCCGGAGCCAAGATTTGGGGTGTCATATTTTTATCATGAAGTTATCACATAGTGATACTGGAAGAAATAGAAATTAAAATATTTTAATAGTGAGGGGCATTGGTCCTGACTCATGATGATTATATCAATAACAGCATCCGTAATCGAGAGATAAGGCTCTCGACAAGGAATCCGAAGGTCACTCATCAATTTCATTCACTTAATTCGTGTTGTTTAGCAATGAATTTATCTAAACATATGTAAAGTATATTTGCGACATGTTCCAGAGAGAACATCATTCAGTATTGAAACATTGCTTAAAATGACTCTAACCGTATTTAGTGATCTAAAAAGCCGGGTGGGTCCTCACCTTCAGCTTCCTCACCTCCTTCCTATTCCCATTACCTTCCGCCATAACAACATACCCCGATTGGGGATGCCATAGTCTCACTAGCTCTAGACGGTTGGAAGCAGTTGGAACTCTGGTGCGGCATTTACATAAAAAAATAAACGGTGATTTAAATACACTTATTATTATGTGTACAGGGCTGTTCCAAAACAGAATCAAGGTTATAGAAAGGTCCCTAAATAGTGCAACCTCAATGTCAAAGGGATGAAATTAAAACGAGTCAACCGACATACGTGCCTTGGGGTAGAAATCTCAAGCTAAGGTCGGCAAACGAAGTGATTGACCGCAGAGAATAGGTGCGGCGATGGGAGTGCCGTGACCTGCGGACAGCGTGGGGTAACCAGAACTAATTGTCTAAACCGAGTCTGAAGCATTTAAGTCAGCTTATTATTCCAAACGGAGAATACTTACCAATTAAAAATATGGTTAATTTATTAAGAATCTCTTTAAATTATTTGTAATCCGGTTAAAAACGGAATTGCAGGCCCTTTACGAATGAATTGCTACGTTTCCTGAAAAACTTTTAGTATACTACCAATGTATTGATACCATTTGGACACGTAATAATTGTTGCATTTTATTAATAATTATTTTCTAAAATTCTCAAAAATTAATTTGTATCAACCAACAACCCTAGATTTATAAAGGCATTAAGATATAACTAACTGCAAAGTTTTTCGACTTGAAGTTTAGTTCTGTTGTTTTTGCAACAGAGCTTCCAACTTCAGTTTCCTCACTTCTTGAATTGATGCCGCAAGGGGAAGCGACGTTAATTTGAATCCTCGTCCTGAGTAAATGGATTTTATTATTATGTTCATGTGTTGAATTCCCGTGAAGTAATTAGTGAAGCTGATCTATAAAGATCCTGCTCGTTTTTAATTAACCATTTGGGTGATTAAATTAAAATCCCCATCTTAATACATAATGGTGGTTCTGTGACCGACCTTACCGATTTTAAATCGAAGTTTATTCCTGTTATTCGCACACAACTGGAAATGAAAATATACTCGACGTAATGTGCAGCCAAAACTACGTTGAAATCGTTGCGGTGCAAGGTTTTAAGGCGAAGCTTAGTGCCATCTTACTATTTTGATTAATCTTAATAACGAATTTGTGCACATTATGAATAACAAAAATATACTTTAGATAAATTGAAGGTTTTCCTATCGCTTCGCTTGAATAGAATACAAATAAATAAATAAAAAATACTCAATAAAAATATAAATGCAAACTACTAAAAGAAATTTTTTTTCAATAGAAATGTATGTTACCATTATTATTTGCTTAGTATAATTTAATCCTTAAAACCAGTGCAAAACAGTGCCTACGTCTCTGTAACAGAATCTCTAAAGAAATCTCTACCGATATTAAAGGTCTGGATATCACTATAAAGGAAACCTGGCACCCATTTCATAATATAAATAAGGCTTCAGCCCTAACAAACAATAAGGCACTATAATCTTCCATAATATTGGCACCTAACATACGATCCGCCATAATAATGTGTTCCGAAATTACTACGAATTTACTAAAATTTTATCAGGAAACGGCCTGCAATCCAGTTTATAAATAAATTACCAATAGCTTGACAAGATTCTCAATAAATTAGCAATACTTATTTTTCTCCGCGCTTACTTATTTGACGATCACATTCCCGTAAAAGTGTTAAATGCGAGTTTTATTTTTTTTCATTTGTGAGTACCGCTCACAACTGCTCCTAACCGTTTGTAGTCATTGAGCTGCTATTTGAGATCTTTTTCTAGTGGTAGTTTTCATCGGAGCAATTATGAAAGTGTCTACCACTCTGAAATCTGCCGCAAATATAATATATAAACTTTATTTAATAAATTGTGAAATAATACAAATAAATCCAAAAAAAATATTTCCGCATGCCGAGATTTGAACCCGCGACCTCTGAATTTGTATCCAAGGATCGTAATGACTCAACCACGGAGAAATTAGGCACCAATGAATTAATCTAAGATTTCAAGCGATAAATTATATTTACACCTCTCATATGGCAGTTATAGTTTGAATCACAGATTTGAAACACTTTTTAAGTGAAGTTGGTGCAGAGGACCAAAGGAATATTCTTTGGCCCTCTGCACTAATTGCACAAATTGATCTGATGGCTTGGCAAGATAAAGCAGTATGTAAGCAATCCATGCATTGATAATCGGAAATGTAAACATTCCGCAACAAAACCACTTGAATATGAAAAAAGAAAACTCTACTCTAATAAAGCGACCATGGAAAAATGAGGTTTTTGTGATATTTCCACGTTTGTATTCTCCTTATTTATAGGGTGTGGTGCCGCGATACCATTCGCTAGAATCATAAAAATTTTATTAGCCAGATGAGTAAGAGAGTAGTAGGAACAATGGCTTTGTCCCATGGGGTTTGCGCGGTCAAAACGTGACGAAGAAAATAAACAAAACGTGTTTTGATATTATGATTTGAGATTTTCACGGCCACGCACATTTCTCATCTAATAGTGCACACTGTAATGCTATCCGAAACTTTGACTAAAGAAGGTAGAAAAGCAATATGGCACAATAACATTGAAATTATCATGATAATAATACGTGTTTTGTCTTGGTTTTAATTTCAAACATTGACACATAGATTAGAAAACTCTCTCCATCATATTTATGAGAGAACATCATTATTGAAGTTTTGGCTGCGCTTAATGAATAGATCTGTAGCCAGGTTCGATGTCATACTTTCTTCCACGTCTGATATTCCCCTTCCTACTAAATAAAGCCACAAATTATGCTCTTTTTCATATTAATTCCACACGGGAGGGCCTCAGGAAAATAATTTCCTTCAGTGCCTATGTCATCTTTGAGGATACTGTGTGGAGTCTCTTTTTTATTAGAGGTGGTTCTTAAAGAGACCTATGTTGTAAGTGCCGGCAAATCGTTCCACAGCCGAGAAAGGACCCGCTCTCATGCGATAAATGTCCACTGTGTACAGATGTTGGACGCGCGTTTGGTGTATTTCCCGACTACGAACCGGTGCCGAAGTGATCAATAGCCTCATGATGAAGTTACTCAAAGCACGTTCCATTAAAATACCCGTAGATCAAGGACGACAACTCTAAATCATGGATGTATTTGTCTTACTGAGAAAATATATATAAAAATTAGCAAATTTTTATTTGTGACACGATCTAAAAATTCAGCCATTTCACGAATATTCCTTTTACCTCCTCCCTACAACACAACAACATCCCACAAATAGAGTTTTCGTCGTTGGGCTCTTGCGTGGTTTCATAAAAAATGTTTGGTTGGGATTATCGTTGCGCCCTTTTGAAAACTGAAAAAACTGTCAGACGAGAAAAGCTGCGCATAAATAAACCGTTCCCTGAAAGTGGGTTATACAAAAAACAGAACGTGTTAATGAATAAGCGTGTAAATGAATATGGATGCGTGGTATGTAATAACTTTACATTACGTTATCACCGTGTAAACCCGTGCAACCTCAATGGAACTGATTAGAGGTTAAGTTTTAACCCTTCTCTTTACCCTTATTTTTAGTGAATTAAAAAAAAGGGAAAGGAAGACCGACAAAGATTTTAATTACATGGTCTACGCATAAATAAAGGTGGTAGGTACCACCTTTGCCCCTGAATGACCCCATTGCAGCTCACCCGAAACCCAACCCTTTTTCGGGTTCGGGTGTAATAAACCCAATTCAAATGTCGAGTAATACGTCACGGTCGACAAAACATTTTTCCAGGGTGGTCATCCCAGCCACAGGGACATAACATAAAATGCCTCTTTTTCGACCTCCACGCTAAAGTACCGCTTGTACTCTGTGATTACTTATACTGCCGTACTAGTGCTGCTTCTCTGTCGACTATTATTAACCGTTTTCGGTGCCACTTACCAATGAAAGTTAACAATCATGTTGTACAAAAATCATAATATTATTGAGCCGAATCCTCTGATATGAAAATATCTGGAGTCGGTGAATTATTTTCCCATTTGATCTCTGGTGAGTTGACGTGTTGTTCTTGTATTGTTTTATATTTATTATGCTTATATAATGCACTTGCATAATGTGGATTGACTAGATGATCATTTGTGGAAAATTGTGTGGAAGGGTTTAGTTTTTCCTATGGGGAAGATTTAACCCGGACATAAAGTCGGACAATATAAAATATTATAAATTAAGTGGCAGATATGTTGGAAAACATTCAATATTATAGACTTCAACTGAATTTACTCGATTGTTAATCAACATTGTAATGATTTGCCCTTTTCAAACTTTTCCTTCTCTTCTTTCTACGATAAATTTTCTTTAAGTCCCATAGGTAACTTTTCCATAAGGCTTTGGTTATGTAAATATCCGGGGTAGGAATTTCCTCCCTGCCTTTTACAAGCCTTTTCTATCCTCTTTATTACACACCCCTTCAACTGTGTGCATCATAATTTGTCTACGTGTTTTACGGCCTTGAACGTAATTATTTCACGTGACGGTTCCGTATAAAAAGGCTTCACCGAACGTTGTGTTGGTTTTTTGTTTCTCGGTTTAGAAACCTAGTTATCTATGTATGTGTGGTATCCCTCGGTTCTTTTGAGATAGAGTGAGTTGAATCCATTACCGCTGTGTTTTAAAGCTATTTCATAAACCTTATCTTCTAAGTCGCCTGCTCCCCAACTAACTACGTGATTCTATCTATAGTAGGGTAATGTGAGTATAACAAGGTGTTAGATTTTATATGTGTGATAAACATACGATATATTCGTGAATATTTATTTATGTGAATATTCAAAACATCACAACATGTAATCATGAATTGTGAACATATCGACAAACAATTAAAATTGATGAGAATTTGTTGGACAAACAATCAAGATGTTAGACATTGAAAAGTGAACATGTTGGAAAAACGATCAATATATTTGAAATTGAATAGTGAATAAGTCTAGCAAACAATCAAAATGTTAAACGTTGAATAGTGAACATGTTAATTTATTTAACATGCGAACATATCGAGCAAAAAATCAAGAAGGAACATGTTGAACAATCGATCAACATGTTGATTAACTTAAATATCAAAAGAACATTATTAACTCGTAAGTAAGAAATAGCTTATTTTGGATACAGAAAGATTCTTTAAAACATGATAAATTATTACAACATGGATTTGCAGTGATCTCAATGAACTGGAGTATTATTTGAAAAAATTACTGAAGCATATGCAGTACTGACATAAATTTCTGAAAACTTACTTTTGACAAACCAATACCGTCGAAAAGTTGGCAATTGCAGCTTTTATCAGCCAAATTCAGTGGGCGCATTAGGGAATGCATTTCAAAAATGAACAAGGTAGTTGTTACAAACTCATCACGGAGACGAAACAAACTTATATGCCCATCTTTCAACTTATAATATGAAATTCAACCGTATTTCTATTCGTATAAAATGGCCAGAATATTTAAAACATAATATGTGTGCTATATTCATGTATCCTATCTCGTGTCATCTCAATTTCCTTTGTGAACTCCACTCCACAACACATTTTTATATTTGCATGTTCAAGGGTTACTTTGTAAGAACGCGCAACTAAATAAAACATTTAAGGGGAAGCAGTCTGTAGCAACGCAAAATTATGTGTTTTTGGTGTGAATATTTGATCACTTATAAATATTTTAAATCCCTTTGAAATTACCTAAAATATCAGGTCGATAAATTATCACGTCTACAAAAACTGCTTTATAGTTCAAAATCTTCCACTTACGAACCAGTTTTCGGTTATGGTTTGATTGTATCTTTTAGATAATTATCGTAAAACATTTAAATACTTGTACTTTTTGCATAACAAAGTAAAACACACTTTTTGGCAATGTTTTTATCTTGCACAAATCAAAACAGGTGGTTGGTGTCAAGCGGGAATTTAAACCTTATCGTCATCTACACAAGGAAAGTTATTGTTAGCGGCCCGATTCCAAATGTTACACGACGTGGTGCATCGCTTTAAGTTAACAAGTACTATTTTTTGTAGTGCAATTTTGAAAATCACGTCAATCGTGGTTTATTAAACTGATTTTCCCACCATATTTTTAATTATGCAAACAACACAACGCAGCTATTATTTAAAATTTGCATTAATTCTTCAATGGGTTGTATTTAATTGCATATTGACCTGGAGTAAGTTAAATACAGTTTTGCATGTAACATGGCAACTTTATCAGCAATTTACACAAGAATAGGTCCGACCACACAAAGTATGGACATTATTTTTGCGATTTCGCGTGCAATATTTCACCTCGGAGGCTCTTGGAAATTGAAATGACCTCTCCATTATGTTTAATTATGTCGACATACATTTTCAGACTAAATCATCTCAAATTTGGCGTCAATTTCACGCTTTTATTTCCTGGACCTAATGAACGATGTCGATTAATCTTATTTTTTGTTAGAATACGGAACCATTGACACGTCAGCATTTATAAGCTTGGTACAAATTAGTTATTTTAGTAGAGAACTTAAATTGACCTTCAAGTATCGAGAACAAAGTCTATGCGGTAATTTCTAGAAAAAAAAAATTAAATAGAAGAAAATTACACAGAAAGCACTTCACAATCACTTTACAAAAATGCAAAAATTACTTTAAAAATCACACGTAATCGAGGAAAACTTATATTTTTTTCGAATTTCTTTAAACCGTAATGTCACGCAGTAACGATGGGCTTTACGTTAAAAACTAATTTAGCCATTTTGAATTTAAGCCATCGAAATGAGGCATTATCATCATTAAAAATACTTATTTTGGTAGTGTGTCTGTGATTATTATATTATTATATCACAGACACACTACCAAAATAAGTATTTTTAATGATGATAATGCCTCATTTCGATGGCTTAAATTCAAAATGGCTAAATTAGTTTTTAACGTAAAGCCCATCGTTACTACGTGACATTACGGTTTAGAGAAATTCGAAAAAAATATAAGATTTTCAAATACTGGTTCAATGAACTCGGATTTGCTTTGAATTTAAGTGCCATGTTTAAAATTGGAACTGATAATATTAAGAATTCAGATAAACGATAAAGTACAAAGGTATCGTCGTCTATACATAAGTCTTCTAAATCGTAGAATATTTCATGAAAAATTGTTCATCTTTGACAAACTTTTTTGAAGAATAATTTTTTTTTCCGGATACTATTTCTATCGGGTGAATTATTTTCAGATTTGTGGCAAAGACCAAAGAACGTATCAAACATTCATGATGGATTTCTAGTTGAGAAACTTTTTTACCCACATCAAAACTAGCCCATCCACCATATTTGACGTAGCGCGTACGCAATATGCCGAGGAAAAACACTGAATTACAAGTATATTACTGAAATTACGGCCACTATCACAATTTTTGCTAATAATATTGTGTTTTGCAGGTGAGCTTTATTAAAAAGTGACCCAAATTTATTAAAAAGCGTTGTACCTTTTTGCGTACCGACCTCATTATTTTAGACGCCAAAATTGTTTGTAAACAGATTACATTATTAGATGTTTATATTGTGCAGGATTTGATGTGGCTTATATAATTTATATATCTACATTCTACGTCTTTTATTGCGTGTCATCACAAATTTTTCATCAAAATGTATGGTTAAATTTAAATATAAACCATCACACATCACAAAAAAGGTTTAATTGTTCACTGAGAATATTGTTATTATACTAGCTAAAGTCCCGGCATTGCCTGGAGATTTTCAAAATCAAAGAAATACAGAAATTTTCGTCTTATTTTGAACGTCAAGTATGCAAAATTTATTTTACAAGCAATAATTATTCGCCTGAAACACTCATCCACATTGAAAAATCTCCTGATAAAAGATACATGACGCCAACGGGACTCGAACCCGTGTCCCTTCGATTTCCGGTCGACAGCTCTGACCACTGAGCTATGGCGGCTTATCCCTTACCCGCGAAATTATTCAATATATACTAGTGTTTCATTCAACAATTACTGCTTGTTACATTTTTTCACCTGAAAACAACCAACTTTATTTTATATGAGAAAGGCATTGTAAGTGCTAACTCTCTCACTAGATGGCGTCGAGACAAATTGTCTACATTTTTAGATGAAATACTTGAACTTGTCAAATATTAATTATTATTTTTTTTTGGTAAACTAACGTTTAAGACAAGATTTTTTATGCAGAGCACAAAGGGTAACAATTATTTTACAAGCAATAATTATTCGCCTGAAACACTCATCCACATTGAAAAATCTCCTGATAAAAGATACATTCAGGAGATTTTTCAATGTGGATGAGTGTTTCAGGCGAATAATTATTGCTTGTAAAATAATTGTTACCCTTTGTGCTCTGCATAAAAAATCTTGTCTTAAACGTTAGTTTACCAAAAAAAAATAATAATTAATATTTGACAAGTTCAAGTATTTCATCTAAAAATGTAGACAATTTGTCTCGACGCCATCTAGTGAGAGAGTTAGCACTTACAATGCCTTTCTCATATAAAATAAAGTTGGTTGTTTTCAGGTGAAAAAATGTAACAAGCAGTAATTGTTGAATGAAACACTAGTATATATTGAATAATTTCGCGGGTAAGGGATAAGCCGCCATAGCTCAGTGGTCAGAGCTGTCGACCGGAAATCGAAGGGACACGGGTTCGAGTCCCGTTGGCGTCATGTATCTTTTATCAGGAGATTTTTCAATGTGGATGAGTGTTTCAGGCGAATAATTATTGCTTGTAAAATAATTGTTACCCTTTGTGCTCTGCATAAAAAATCTTGTCTTAAACGTTAGTTTACCAAAAAAAAAAAAAAAAAAAAAAAAAAAAAAAAAAAAAAAAAAAAAAAAAAAAAAAAAAAAAAAATAATATGCAAAATTTCATAAAACTTAGATCCTCAAATCGAAGTACCTCTACAATTATGCTAAACTTTACAAAATTAAATTCTCTACTTAATTATTTACTCATTACAAAATTATATTACATTT
This sequence comes from Hesperophylax magnus, assembly GCA_026573805.1. Classification (NCBI taxonomy): domain Eukaryota; kingdom Metazoa; phylum Arthropoda; class Insecta; order Trichoptera; family Limnephilidae; genus Hesperophylax; species Hesperophylax magnus. Next base: position 3,229,376 of record JAIUSX010000089.1, read on the forward strand.
CAAATTATAACAGTGTGCAAAATTTTTTTTTATCCTAATTATTCTACTCTTCCACGGAGCTCGTGTTTATGGGAAAAGTATTTACATACAATAAGAAAATAATGCCTAAAAGGCGATGTGTAAACAATAAAATAAAATAAACAAGATTATTTTCAATGTATTAATTTTTAATTTTTTAATATATTATTATGGATTATGTATTTTTAATTTTAAATGAATTATTTTCTCTTTAAATGTATTATGTAGATTATATTTTCATATTATAAAATGAAGGCCTCAGCACGGGCAAGCCACCCAGTGAGGCCTACATTACTGGAAAACTTAAAATGTTAAAAATATTGTACCAAATTAATAAAATAAATAAATAAATATTCAAAAACTTATTAATAATATTTTCATATTATAAAATGACGGCCTCAGCACGGGCAAGCCACCCAGTGAGGCCTACATTACTGGAAAACTTAAAATGTAAAAAATATTGTACCAAATTAATAAAATAAATAAATAAATATTCAAAAACTTATTAATTATATCAGCTATATCCCGCCACGCATTTCTGTGGTTCAGTCTGTCTGTGCAAATAAAAAAACAGCGCGTTTTGCTTTTACGTCCAACAGATGGCGCTGTTTTTTTTAAGCATCATTTAAAAAAAACCTGTAACAGGTGACATCTATATAATAAAGGTATATAAAAAAGCAAACGTATTCGAATGCAACGTTGTGTCAAAGAGTCAAACCAATCCGTGAAGGACATTCGTAGATTTAAGATTTTGAACAAACGAACATTTACATTTTTATTTATATATATAGATTAACTAAGAAAGCAAACACTTTTTGCCTTGACATTATATAAATGAACAAAAAATTACTTTGTTTTTAACCACTTTATTGAGTTATATAGGTCGACCGGTTTCGGTTGCACTCAAGCTTCTTCAGGACAATGGAAATATATACTTTATTTAATTTAGTTTATATCATTTTTCATTACAGAAGTATTCTACACACAAATTATCATAATTCAGTATTCAAATTAACTACAAACGTAATTCAATATACACAAGATTTTTATTTAAAAAAAAAAAAAAAGAAAGACAAACATTCCCGGGTTACGAATAACCTGACAATATTTGAAAATCTCCTACTACCACCACAGTAAGCTGAAAATGTTGCTTGTGTTGTGATGGAGGACTTAGCCAGCCGAGGAATTGAACACACTACGCCTGGGTGGGACCCAAGCGCGATGTCAACTCGGCCACCGACCGGTCTCCCGAAGATTAGAGAATTAGTTTTAGAAAAAGTATAACAATTGCCAAAATGTTTGAAATTTTTTTAAATATTATATATTACAGATTAGGGACGGGTTGTTTCGAAGAATTTGAACAATTCATCAAATTTCAACGTTCATTTTCGGGTTCTGTGAAAGTCCTATTCAAGTTCTGTTATTATATCATTGTAGGCTAGTTGCTTGACAAAACTGAAAAAAAACAAAACTTGAAAAAATCTTTCACAGAACTTGAAAATGAACGTTGAAATTTGATGAATTGTTCAAATTCTCCGAAACAACCCGTCCTAAGTAAACGTGTATTAAGAGTATAATATATCATTATCCAATTTCAGGAAGTTAATTTGTTTTTAGAATTGTTCATATTTCAAAGTTTCGCCTACAGTAATTTTGTTTTTGGACAACATTATATTGTACTATCTCTTACCTAAATACAAGTAGTGGTACTGAGCCATGGTCGTTCTTAGCATTGGAATGGCGATTAAACAATTTGTTTTGAATCTATTGCTAGTGCTATCTAAGGGGTAAATTTTATTGATGAAATATTCTTTATACATTAGATATAAGACGTTTGTTTTATGCAATTCTGTATAGTTGGTACTTTAAATTCCCGAAACATCTCTAGAGATGGTAAGTCGTATTGTTTACTAAGGATAATTAATCTTCGAATTGTTATTATGAGCTGTAAGGTAGCTTTTTAAGGCCCCTCCCTACCCAAAAATGCCATACTGCAACAGGGACTGAACCAATGCAAAATAGACAATTTTGATAGTTTTATATTACGTATGTAATAAAAGTCATAGATGAGTTTTATTATTCTTTCCACTGTGAGTTTGTTGAATATTCATACTCTTGAAGTACCACGACATTTACATCGGATTCTATATGTTAAAATGTTCAGTGCTTTAGCGTGTCGCTGACTATTATAAAATTTAAACCACATTTAAATATGAAACACGTCACGCTATAATCACTTTCATCGCCAATGCTATAAAATAATATTGCAGATTATTGTCATAAATTAAAATAATTATTAAATTTACTTATTTACCGTTCTGAACATGACACGTTCATGATTAACTAAGCCGGTGATAATAATTAAGTCTTTCACCATACAATATGATTAATAACGTGTTGTTCTATCTCGTTTATAACACCTAAACATACAGCGCATGTTAGTGGTTTCCGAAATGGTTTCCGCGTAGCGATCGGCAGTTATTTTTACCGATAAACCTTTTTGAAAACCTGTTTTCCACTGGTAATAATAATCCATTCACGCGCATTTTCGATTCATTGTGTGCCTATTTAATTTGCGAATGTCATTTCCATTTTAGAGGCGGTAGAATTTTTGGAGAGTTTCAGCCTCACAATTTCCTTACGAAAGCGGGTTATTTTTTTAAAACAATTTTGAAGTTTCTTTCCAGGCTTAAGTAACTTTTCACTTTTTCTATATATTTCCACTTAGGCTCCAAACAAGATGAATTGCACAACCCTTTCAAAGACAGTAAAGTTAATGGATCCTGTCTCAGGTGCGTTCTCCAATTTCGTCCTTTTGCGACCTCCGTGCTTTCAAACAACATCCCCACTTTGCTCCCCCGGGGCTCTTGGGAAGTTAATTATACGTGGCGATCCTACCCCTATTTGAGTGAGGGTTGAGTGAGGGCAAATTATCCGTACAGCCTCCAAAGAACTGTACGACGAATACCTGGCAGTCTTAAAATTTGTATGAAATTAATTAGGGAAATAATTATTTTAACGTTTTTTCCACGGTTAAAAAAGGTTTTTGTAAAAGGTGACTTTCTTTGTTTCAAAATCGAAATTCAATATTTTAGGCCGATTATTTAAATCTACTCGAGTCCGAACGTAAATGACAGCCTTTTGTTATATATGATAATATAATTGAGGTTGCTTACTTTTTTATGTAGAGTTAAGTTATAGTTTGTTTGGTAGGTGTCCGTGAAACATATAATTACGTTACAAACTCTACCCCGTGCTAGTTTAATGCTCTCATCATCAGTGCTTTGAAGAAATAGTTTTATGTAAAAAAATAGCTCATCGCAGAAAAGTCTCACCTACCCTTAGCTAGTTCTTTTTAGGATTTGTTGTCACACTAAAGGAAGTAGAGAAGGAGCAATTAGAATTTGGTCAGTACCCAGAAAAGAGAGAACAAATATCAAACATATCTGGACAACTGAAAATGTTATTTTTCACAGTGGCAAAAAAAACCTTCCATTTATACCTTATAGAAATGGGATTTTCGTGGTGATACTATCAATTAATCATATAATTTAAGTATTACTTTAATAATGCCCTTTTAAGGGGCTTTTACATATGAATAGTAAAGTAATATATATTAATATAGTATATATTTATTATACAGAACTAAACTGCCTCAGTAACAATCTTTTGTATTTTTTAAGTGATAAATTAAAGATGTTCACTTCCTCGGCGTAATTATTTCCATCCATCAACATTCTGGGCAATGAAGAATGCATATGATAGTTGTACCAGAATTTCTTTACTGAAATAAATCCCGACTTCTAGTATTACGTAGTGGAATCCAAAAGCTTATCAATGCAAGCAATTCTGGACTATAAATTGACTCATTTAGAATTTTATATAGAAATGCTAAGGCAGTGAAAATCTTCATTGAAATTTCTAGGTAACCTAGTTACAAATCCCAATATTTATAAGCCCTTGTTATAGATATCCATTGTGTGGTTAACAAAAGAAAAATTTGATTGAGAATTGATGCGTAAGTCACAATAGTAAACTAGCTTATGATATTTTAATAAAAGAGTTTGACTCTGAGGAAATTTAATGCTGGTTCGGTAACCAAAATTCTGTTAAAAATTGATGTTATTCCAATTAAAAACCAAAAATTTTACATTTTTTTTAACGGTATCGATAAACCTATTTTTATAGATTGAAAACCATTCACGAATTCTCAACAAAGAACACTGTTGAATAAAACACGCGTGTTATTAGTAACAACCAAAGAATAACGTTTTATCCTGTTTAGCACATCTCGAGTTAGGTTCGCCTATTCGTAACATACGAGGGTTTACACCAGAAAAACAGAAAAACGAGGAGATAAAAGGTGACTAGATGTTCTTAGTAACGGGATTGCCGTCACTTGAAATGCGCCCAAACGCTTTGAGAAGTAGAGTGTATGAAGAAAATATGTGGGTACGAAGCAAACTAGAACATGGAAAAGGGTAGAAAAGGATAGAAAGAATATAGATGGTTGCGATAAAATTGGTTGGACAAATAATAAACAACTGATGATGAGGATGGATGACCAAGCGTGAACGATATCGAAAATCTGTCACGAACAAGTTGGGTCAGAATAAAAACGAATATATTCGATAAACATGTCGCTTTATAAGCCTGAACATTAGTTATACTGTGTTCATACAAAAAGACAACTTTTTTAGTTGTTGCAAACTAATAGTGTTTCGGATAGTTTTATTTTTTTGACAAACGTCAATTTCGTTTTAATACCATACGAATACAATAGTTTTTGTGACATTGGTTTAGTGGGCAGAGAAATTAAGGCTTCGTGGGCTGCAAAACTCGAAGCTCCTTTTCAAAATTGGATTTTCCATTATATTGCAATGTATTTGTATTGAAATTTTACGGAAAGTTCTATATAATATCAAAGGTTTTCATAATAACCTAAGGCCAAGGGAATCAGTAGAAATTTGAAAAGTTATTATATAATGTTTTGTGTTGATAAATAAGAACACTAAGGACTTGTGTAGGTCTGCCGAAAATATCTTTTTTCAACTCATAATTATTATGTTATATAATTTATTGTGTACTCAACGGCTGTTGGTGATTAATTAATTAAAGTCTCGTTTCGCTTCTCCCAAGCTTCTTTGAAATATTGTATTTGACTTTCACTCCTGGGTGTAACCATCGATTCGAAGTGTCAGCGTGTCAAACGAAAAGATGAATTTATATTTTTAAGTAAACATGTTTCAAAATAATAAGATTTGACATTAAGTCGACAGAAGATGAAGGAAAGGGAGCAATTTTAGATGAAGGCTTATACTTAGTATACTATACTAAGAATACCTAGAAAATTTTAAGCTCGCCGTGAATAACGAATATTTAATTAGATATTAAATAATTATTTGTGTCAAAGAGAATGGCTGCGCTGCCTTTTTAACACAAAATTTAACCATGGATTAGGGGACAACATACCAAGCAAATGCGATTTGCAGTATTATGGGTGAACAACGTTGGCGACACTTCTGTGCGCGGTTTCATAATACATAATAATGGTTCATGGTTTTGTTTCTATTATCTATGGTCTGCTCCAAATGTACCTGTATAAGACAGACCTGTGTATTAGTAATAATACTTGAATGAGAGTTTTCCAGAAGTTTTTCATTTCTTAACCACTATAAAGTGGCCTTTATTTTCTTTCTGATCCAGTATTAGTCAACTGATCAATCTATTCAGACAGCATTATGTTTTGCTCCGAATTATAAATCGACAAAACTAGAGAGGTGGTTAAAACGGTTCCATGATAACTAAACACAGTGACAATTCAACACACTTTTTAAAAGTGATATAAAGTCATTAGAAAGGATGAAAAATTTTTTTTTAACCTAACCTACTTAACCCACTCAATGAAGTTTTTGTTTCACTCTCCATCACTTTATACGTCAGTATATTATATATTTCTGATGTTCCTATCTTTTATATCCAGCTTTTCATTTGAAATTTAAATGTTAAAGTATTGTTGTGAGTTTTGAATCAGAGTAGAAATTTGTTGAAGACTTTAATACCATAGTATAGGACGCTTTATGCCAAAAAAAAATCTGTGTAGTTACTTGTTGGATATGTTTTTGACCCTGAGATATATCTGAGATATATCTACTATAGTATATCTAAAATATGTGTTTTGTATTTATGAATGTAAAGGATTATTGTTTTAGAATAGAGTTTTTTCCTATTATTTCTGGCTTTCACCCTTCAAGGATGTTCTTGGCCATCATTTGAAATTATGAAGAAATGTAAGGTGATTTTATATATTAATTTTATTTAAATAGGCAAATTTAAAAATTATAAGGAAAATTGGAGTCGAGTTAAGACTTAGAAGAAATGAGATGTTGAGTGGAGGGGAGGCAATTTTAGATAAGACTTGATAGAAGAGAGGATATTTGTTTAGAGGGAGACAATAGAATAGAGTTGTTTAAGTGATCATGTTAATTTTTTTTTTTTTTGGTAAAAAAATGTTTAAGACAAGATATTTTATGCATAGCACAAAGGGTAACAATTATTTTACAAGCAATAATTATTCGCCTGAAACACTCATCCACATTTAAAAATCTCCTGATAAAAGATACATGACGCCAACGGGACTCGAACCCGTGTCCCTTCGATTGAAAAAAAAATGTAACAAGCAGTAATTGTTGAATGAAACACTAGTATATATTGAATTATTTCGCGGATAAGAGATAAGCCGCCATAGCTCAGTGGTCAGACCTGTAGACCGGAAATCGAAGGGACACGGGTTCGAGTCCCGTTGGCGTCATGTATCTTTTATCAGGACATTTTTCAATGTGGATGAGTGTTTCAGGCGAATAATTATTGCTTGTAAAATAATGATTATATTAAGTTTGTTGAAGATTTCGTCAGTGGAAATATAACAGACCTACATTTATGTAACATGTTTGTATCTGTTTCACGCGAGTCATCTTGAAAAAGAAACACATTTATGAACGTACAGATTTATGCATCATCGTAAATGTAATTTATGACAAAATTGTTTAGTATAATACATTTTTCTGTTTCGTCGAATTATTTGTTTGACTGCAGACAAACGACGGAGAGACGAGATCTATTTCTTATAATAAAGCCCTGTATTTCTAATCACTTCATTTTTGTAAACATTTGATCGGAAAAGCTAATGTTCAAATAATTTAAGATAATCGAAAACGGTTAAAAAATAATCAAAATAAGTATATAAGTATATAACCAAACCAAATAAATAACTGATATTTTTCCAAAAACTGTTTTTGTGAAGCAGCAAAATCCGTCAAACATCGAGCATGAAATTTAAATATTTTTCGGTAGATTTTAGGCCAAACTGTAATCAGCTCCGTAACGTATTTCCATAATGTGTTATGAAGCTTTGAAATATCAATTTAACAATAAAAAAATACGATGCTGTTTTGTTCATTCTAAATCTTTCAGTTATTTTTCAATAGAATGAAAAGAAATCTACTAATCAGATCAGTATCACATTATTTTGTCAAGTCTTATTATGTAATCCAGAATACATCGGTATCCATATAAAACAGGCAGATTCGACATCACATAGTAGTTTACCGTTATTATTCTAACCTAACCTATTATAAATTTAACATGACTTGACAAAACTTACATGTAACCTATTTTAATCCAACTTCTTCTTTATTTTTTTCGCCACTTAAGAAAACAAGTCCAATGTATTTTTGTTTTAAAATGGAAGGTGCGTGCCTCCCTTTGTGATGTGCCTTTGTTTCGCTAGGACAACAATAAGGTTATATAATTCACTAGGGCTATTCTACCATTACAATATATGTTTCACTAGGACAACTCCACCGTTAAGATATGTTTTACTTGGACAACTACACCGTTGGGCATGTTTCAATAGGGCAGCATCTCCGATACGGTATGGCCAGTTAGGACTATATATATATTGGTTGTCCGATTCATATTCTTAACCCATGTGACTCCGTCGAACATATTGTATATGTATGAGCTATCGATCGCTGACATGGAATTCAATGACCCAAATACAGAATGGTTCTATATTTTCATAAAGTAGGCTGTCACGCTCAAGTGTTCATTTAAAAATACATGAGGAGCTGATACAAATGTTTTTTTTTAAATATTGTAGTAATAAACTGGATTGTTTTCGATCTACTAGGCACCGGGGAAATTTGAAGTGGATTGCCGTTTTTGTATTGTCACATATTTGACGTATTTTATTTTGAATTTTTCGGCTTACTCAAATTCAGGGACTGGTAATCTTTTAAGCTTTTTACGTTTACATTTTTATTTTATTTATTTGGGAAAAATCAACAGATTATTTACATATATAAGAATAAACTAAATAATAAAGATAAAATCCAATAACAGATTTTCACTTAAAATTATAATAATAATTAAGAATATTAAAACAAAAAAACTAAGGGTTCTGTACCCGTGGCCTGAGAGATTTACAAAAAATACAATATTGTAAATAATAAATAAAAAATAATAACAGATCTAGGAACACAAATAAATTAAAATATAAAGTTCACTGATATACTAATAACCAGCTAAATTTCAAAAATTTAAATTTAACTGATATACTAATAACCAGCTAAAATTCAAAACATAATGTATTGTAAAATTTCAACACAGCAGCAATCAATAAAAGCACTACACAATAGCAATAATAACAATGTATACCTACAACTAAATTGAACACATGAGTATAAATTGGAAGGTAAGTAACTGGAAAGGATTCAAATTCTCATTTTGATGAAGAGATTAAAGTAATCAGTTGTAGATTTGAATATATAATTTCACTTCATCGTGATACGATAACTAAGTTATATTGAAAGTAAAAAATGTTCGCTTTGAAGGCAAAGCCCAAAAATATATTTCTTAGGGCCAAGTATAAGAGGTATAAAATACGATTTGGTTAAAAAAGATTTGGTTAAATTGGATTAAAAATGTGTCAAATTCTTCGCCTGATGATGCCAGCATTTATCCTTCATTATTTGTTAGCCTTACTACCCGACATATCCCGAGTGTCACACCTGTGTTTCGTGTTAATTTTCGGAAAAACGAACTAACCGCATTGTTGAATGGGCATGATGTTTTTAAAGTTAAAATATTTTAGTACTCGATGGCTCGTGGTGGAAATGACATTACAAGCTGATAATATTGATCAGCCTGAATATTAAAAAAATACCGTACAAATCTCATAACTTCAGAAACACCGAACAAGAGTTTATACTGCTTAAAAAAAAAACGACATATTTTCTACTTTTCATTAAATATAAACATTATGTTTTTTACATTAGCTCCACACGGGAGTTTTGAATAAAATAATATGTCATATTTTGGGATACTGTGTTAAGGGTCTTTTTAAGAAAGGAAGGCTAGAAAGTTTTGGGGAGGTAAAAGGTAGGAGGGGTGGGTAGGATTCTGGGGATCATTGTGTCCAGGGTTGACGGAATTATGAGTCCATCCCTCCCACTGAGGTGCCAGGCGATGTTCTCAAGTCAAACAGTCTCTCCCGATCTGGCCCGCAACGCATTTGGTGGGCAGACACATTCGTCGCTAAGACCCGGACAAACCTCACCCCATGAACCCGGGTACCCCTGCCAAGTCACCAATCGTAGCGAATCAATTGGGCTGAACTATGGCTGAGGTGTTGGCTACCCAATAAATGGTTCTCGGGGCGGCGGTACCCAAACACGCAACCCAAATTGAGTGTTGGTTATCTAATAAATAAATCGCTTATACGGATACTCTGATAACCGTGAAGAAAAAAATACGTATATTTAATAAGTAAAGTAATTTAATGCAAGGCTGGCTAAGTCCCCCATCACAACACAAGCAACATTTTCCGCTTACTGTGGTGGTAGTAGAAGATTTCCAAATTCTGTCAGGTTATTCGTAAAACGGAATGTTTGTCTTTCTTTAAAAATAATAATAATAATTCTCTCAACGTTAAGGCGACATAATAATTTTATTTTAACTTTTACGCATTGCACACTGTTATGAGTTAATAAGGCTTGGTTAATAAGATTACACTAAAACTAAATTTATGTAAACTGTACTGTATATAGTGTATATTGCATTTAATTTATGTCAACTGTACTGTTTATAGTGTATATTGCATTTAATTTATGCCAACTTTACTGTATAACGGAGGGAAGAAGCACAGTCAATTAGTAAGTTACAAGGAATCTGTGTATATGAAGAATATATTTATTTAAACTGTTAACCTACCGACTGCCCAATTTTTATATCTGTTCTTACTTTGCAGATTTATGTGTTGGGAACTCTTTGTTAAAAGTAAAAGGTTCCACTTATAATTGTTTTTATTTGTGTTACAAATAGATAGGTCTGGATTTAGCTACACTGTTCATTACCCGAGGGTTGGTAATTCTCTGGTTCGAAAAGCTTGTTCCCTGTCACTATGACCTCACAAGCATCTGTTACACTCTAGCGACATCTGACGGACTCTGGAGTAAGCTTTATGACTAGCGCCATCTATCGCTTAAATACTCAACTTATTACCATACATCACTGTTTTTATTGATCTTTCCACAAATAATTCACGCTCTATTGTCGTTATACTCCCTTTTTAATTTCTCTTGAATGAAAAACAGGAAAATACTATTATGATACTCGTTCTAAAATAGTTGGAGCAACCCTCGAATATGACGCATACCCGATGCGGACAAATATAATATTCACGACTCGAGCAAATCTGAATGGCTTAACGTTTTCCTACATATACGTTGTACACTATCTACGTAAACCGTAAACTGTAGACTTTACAGCGTACCTACAAAGAAAAAGAACAAGGGATTTTAACAATAAATTCCAAAGATGTTATTTCTTTTCTTGCATTTTGGAACATACTGATCTTTATTCAGCATAAGTATGTGTGGTTAGTATTTCAAATTACATTGACTAATAATAACATAAGAATAATTATTATTGCAAGTGTTTAAAAATAATTATATGTACTTTATTCAGCTGTCAATTTACTTTTAACTAACTGACTTCAGCTCTTCCGCAAATTACTTTTAATGGGATTTATTTAGAAAGCATTAATTTATTGGGCAATGTTGTTCACCAAGAAGAATGACGTTGGATATCTTTACTCACATCAAGCGAAGTTTAGGATGTTAGTAAAATGAGATTTCAACTCAAACATAAATTAGTAAGATGAGTATCATACGACCATTTCAATTAATAGAATAAGAATCAAATGATGTTTTAAATTAGCGTTATGATAATCTAAGTATCAATTGAGTTATATCTGTAGTTATTATTGTATATGTTATTAAGACTAATTTATGTATCTATAAGCTTTACCCTTTGTACTTTGTTATTTTGTACAAAATGGTTTTTTATATTTAAGGTAGTGTGAAGAAAATAATTCAATCAATGTACGATGAGACTCAAATAAATCTTTAGGTAAGAGTTAAGAAGTCAACAATCAATTTGGTTAATTTGGAATAATCCTTATCAATTACAGGACATCAAAACAGCCTTCTCATAACCAAACACAATTTTAAATTAATTTGAATAGGTCAATGCATTAGCCCCATTTAATTTTGCGTGTCTAGAATAAACAGAGTAACAATTTGCATTCATGGTTTTCCAAGTATGCGGCAGTATTCCCACAGTACCGCATAAAAACTAATCACTGGTGAATGCGGTTTGCGCTTACGCATTATAAAAAGTCAGTTTACCTCTCGTGTTTTGAAATAACCTGCTTGTACTGTTTACATATATTAATTTTAACAATGATCCTTACGAAAGCCGTAAATAATAATTACAAAAGTTTATTGATATTAACAAAGAAAAACCAAAACACCCACACAGTAAGTATTTATGCAAAGAAATCATTTCAGAATAGTAAATTTAAGATTATTTTAAATATCTCGGTTTTTATACAAAAACAGCCAATACTGACGCTTTCGTTCGATTGGAACATGAACACAACACTAGGTTCACAAGGAATGAAGCTTGTTCCAAAATACAGTAATAAATACGGATAGCGTACCCTAGAATATGACGTACCCAAAATGTTCAACATGTTGCTAAGTAACAAATTAAACAATTGTAAATTCAAATTAAGATGTATGCTGAAAACATGGCTCACAAGTAGAAATACTAATCATTACTATCAATCAATAGTTGTTATTTTATTAGCACGTAGATTTATTGTTATTTTAGACTGTGCCAATAATAATTAACTGAATATCTAATAAGTAGCAAAAACACTATGTATAATGATATTTCAATAAACGCCCGGGTTGCCGGCAATTTAAACATATATATTACTTATACATATTTACAATGTAATTGAACATGTACATTCTGTTGACAAACTGCTTAATTGTGGTTTAACGGGAAGAAACTTTAAAGAACAAAAAACATAATAAAAATAATCAATAAATACTGTAAAATATAAGTTTTATTATTAATCACATTTTTATTCTGTAAGGGCTGTTGATTGTGGGTGAGGGGTGCCCTGGTAATTAACAATCTTCGATAGTAGAAGACCTGGAAAAAATAATTGATTTATATTATAAATATATAATAATGTTGGAAAAAAAAAAATTTATATTTATTTCCAACATATTCTTCAGTGATAATCGCAATTTAAAAACTTCTAAAAAAGGCCTTAGCGGGACGCTAAATAAAGTTGTGAATCACGTTAATAATAGTCGTCTCGTCAAATTGTCTCTAACATATCGTAACAGCAGGCAAAATCTAATGGGTATTTTGAAATTGTTGTACTTGATGAAAATCCATGCTAATGAGTAAAACGAAACCAATTTAAAACTTTATTTATCATACCGTACCTAAAAAAGTTTTAAATTGGTTTAATTTTTATCATTACTAAGGGGAACTGCTACAATACATTGGGGCGAAGGTTTAACTCCTCAGATGTATTTTATGGTTCTGTTTAAATAAATAAATTTTTTTAGGAAAAGTAACTCAAGATTGCGTACAACATTTTGTATACACATTTTAAAGGACATTGATGCAAACACACAACACAACACTACTGAAAATGGATCGAAGAAACTAACTAACGTAATGTTCGAAAAATCATAAATTACAAATCGTAAATCATAAATTTTAGCTAATTACCATAAAGGGGAGGCCCTGTAACATGGGTCACAGGGAGTTAATAAAAATATTTTTGGGGTTGCGTGTTGCGGAAACTAAAGTCTTGGCACTGCCCTAACATTGGCTTCCACCGAAACATATTTATTTATTTATTTATTTATTTATTGATTTATTGTGAAAAACAGTATAAGCCATTTACATTTCACAAATAACAGTTTATAAATTACAGTTTATAAGAAGTAAGTACATACATTTATTTGCATGGGTAAGTACATCAATACTATCTGATTAACCAGATTTGTTAAATAGTATGCTTATTGCCGTCTTAAATTCTCTTTGGTTCAAATTGAAAATGTCAATCACAGAAGAAATGTGATTTAACAAAGTAGTTATTCTCCCCAAAGGCATGATCATTGGTAGGTTGGTCCTGCCCCTTGGAAAAATAAATAATCTGTGCTGTCTAGCTCTGATGAAATTATCAGGGACATAAAAAGAAATTCGTTCCAGAATATCTGGATTGCAAATGTGCCCATTTAGCAGCTTGTGCGCCACTAACACCATTGCAATATTTCTCCTAACGTCTAGACGTTCTATCCCCAGCATTCCGGCAAGAAAATCAGAGGGATACAATAAAGGGTAATATCCGAACTCTCGCATGTAGAGGTATCGCATAAACTTTTTTTGCACCTTTTCTACATCATTTGAGTAAAGGGCATCTTCGGGTCCCCATATTATCGATCCACTCTCAAGAATGCTGCGAACCAGAGTAAAATAAAGCATTTTTATGACTGCCGTATTCGTAAAAGATTTCGAATTACATATAACAAAACCCAGCATTCGCATTGCAGAGTTGCACACCGAATCGATATGAGTTCGAAAAGTCAAACGCGTGTCAAAAGTGATTCCTAAATCCTTCGTTATCGAAATATGTTTTAGAGAGGTACCAGACATTTTATAGTTAAAATATAAAGTACGCTTTGCCCTTGTAATGCACATAATTGAACACTTACTACTGTTAAAATGAAGTTTATTTTGATGACTCCACTCTACTATACCGTCGATATCGATTTGTAGACGAATGGAGTCTTCATTTGTCGTTATACAGGTGTATAGTTTAATGTCATCCGCAAATAATAAAAATTTTACAAATCTTATAAACATCCCTATGTCATTAATAAACAATAAAAATAATAGTGGTCCTAAATTAGACCCTTGAGGGACCCCAGAATTTGTGGCGTAGAGTTTCGATGTGAACTGCCCGTAAACAACGTATTGTTTTCTATTAGACAAATAATTATGAAAGAACAAAAGCAGCATGTATGAGAAGCCGAAGCTTTCAAGTTTATTAAGTAATATGAGGTGATCCACTTTGTCAAAAGCTTTCGCAAAATCATTATATGAGACATCTACTTGTTCGTTATTGTCCAATATATTTGAGACGTAATCCGTAAATACCATTAAGTTGGTCGTTGTAGACCTGCCCTCTCTAAACCCATGCTGCTGGTTTATGAGAAATGGTTCTACTTTATAGTATATACGTTTTTGTATTACGAGTTCAAATAATTTGGCCGGTGCCGAAAGAATTGCCACAGGTCTGTAATTAGATACACATGATTTATCGCCGTTTTTGTGTAAGGGCGTGACTTTTGAGATTTTCCAGCGGTCGGGGAACTTACCGGAGTTAAGTGAAATATTAAAGATATGTAAAAGCGGTACCATTAACGGATCTGCATATCCCTTCAGGACAATTGTGTTAATAAAATCTGGTCCAACAGATTTTTTTGGTTTTAGTTAACATACCCTGCTCTGGGGTAAAGTTAACCCCAACGGAAGCTATGTGAAAATATTATTTCGCAAAACATTGATAAATAACATTGCATAATCTCGTAAGGTTAGCATTGTTATTAATTTATTATACATAATTCATTCATATTATCTTAATTTTAGTAATTTTTTATGCAGGTAGTCGGCAGAAATTTTTTTTTTCGGTACAGTGGAACAGCAAAGTAAAAATACATTTTTAATATTGAAGACAATATTAGTGATTTTTCAACGAAAATCTGAAACAGAAAAATCAGAAAAGGAAACGGTCACATCTGAGACTCGAACCCAGGACCTTTGTCTTTCCGGGACAATGCTCTACCAACTGCGCTAATGGGACCCTATCCTCCTCGGTCACTTTTTAATTGTATCATACTTCGAATAAGAACTACCAACATTGTCTTCATTTTTTCACCGCACATTTTTATTGGCAACTATCTTTATGTATGATCGCAAGATTCAACCCGAACTAAATGCAATCCTAGACAGCGTCTTTTTAGATAAACCTATCTTATTGTTTTTATTTTAATGTGCGACATCTATTGACTTTTCTGCAAGTCTAGAAATGAATTATTATTTTTCGGAATAACTTTTATTGAGTAAAACCTCAAATTGTAATATTTTTAATATTGAAGACAATATTAGTGATTTTTCAATAAAAATGTGCGGTGAAAAAATGAAGACAATGTTGGTAGTTCTTATTCGAAGTATGATACAATTAAAAAGTGACCGAGGAGGATAGGGTCCCATTAGCGCAGTTGGTAGAGCATTGTCCCGGAAAGACAAAGGTCCTGGGTTCGAGTCCCAGATGTGACCGTTTCCTTTTCTGATTTTTCTGTTTCAGATTTTCGTTGAAAAATCACTAATATTGTCTTCAATATTAAAAATATTACAATTTGAGGTTTTACTCAATAAAAGTTATTCCGAAAAATAATAAAAATACATTGGTATCTAGCTACTTAAAAATACTTCAATAAAATTCTGGATCTTATTGGAAGTTTATTTTAACTCTACAAATGAGCTAGCATCGTTCTTTGTTCGGTAGTAGTTAGTAATGCAATGAGGTTGCATTTTCAAAGAGGTAAACCAACTTTTTTGCTTGCCAATTGAAATAACTTGAATTGCGATTTTTTAAATTTACTTGGATATTTTGTTTCTCAGCATTTATAACGAAATACGCTTTTGTAACTATTAGTTCTTTATGGAAAATAATCACCAACAAATTTTACCAATCAATAAAAATACTTATTTAGGTACGACGTAGTTCAGTATAAATTCTTCAGATTAAAAAAAAGATTTATTTATTACTAGTATTTGTTTTATTCATTTAAGGGTATGGAGAAAAATATTCATTTTTATATTCAATTGACTGGCCATTAGAATTAAATTCCTTATCGTGCTTCTATTCGCGTGCATACTTTGAAAAAGGGGTATTTTCACTTCTAATTTTTGGTTATCACGCAAATCGCATTGTTTTAGAATTTCTTTTGTCCTTTGCGACAAGTAAGAACAGGTGTGTAGTTTTCCGGTGAATAATAATGATAGAATTATTATCACTTCCGCGAGTCTTCTTTGTTCGAAGATTTATGGCTCATGTCCAGGTGTAACAAAATAATTAATTTAATTTTCAAACGACTGCTTTGCTAACAAAATGAATTCCTATATAAAGAGTTTTTTCGACTGTATTACTTTATTACCTAACTAGAGACCTCCCCTTTTCCTCCTATTGAACATATGAAAATTAAGGAGTCAAACAAATAAACTAACCTGATTATTCGGCAGTTATATGAATATACGATCAGATGCATAATAGCTTTATGCAACTGATAGTATTATTACGCTATCGTCTGGATATTTTCGGCCCTCTGATTGGTCGAATTCAAATCGTATGTTTCGGGTAAATTCCGCATAGAGTTCGCGCAAAAAAATTTTATCGGACAGAGGAAATGTCTTGTCGGACAGAGGAAATGTCCGGTAGGACAGAGAAAATGTCCGGTAGGACAGAGGAAAAGTCCTAGAACATAGTCTCCATAGAACAGAGGAACAAGCAAAGTTGAATTACTGAAGCTCATAGAATTGAAAGGAAACGAAAACGCAATTCATGGACTTAAATAATTCATCTAAGACGAGACCAACCAAAAAGTCCTCAAAAACAAATTAAATCCTGTTTACTATATATGTATTAAAGTTAGTATTTCCATTCAAAATTGGGAATGTATTGTTCTTTGTCAAACTAGGACTTATCCCGATAAAAAAATTCTTAATATATATTTTTTTTAAATATTTACTTTCCAAATCTTTAGGCAAGAGCGTAATATTATTTCACCAAAATATGTAGATTTTTTAGGACTTATCCCATTAAAAAAAATCTTAGTAAATTTAATAGTTGGGGTGAAGGGTGTTCCTCTCACTGTCCATGCTCTGACTACTACAGAATGTCTTACTATTATATATCTACCCATTGACCTAATATATACCTATTATATTTAACTGTTGTTAGTATCACTTAAACAGGGCGAAGCCCAACTAAGTGCCGCCCGCGGAGCGGGTTTTTACCTGCTGGTTGTGATAGAATCCACCATGAAAAGACATATTTTTTATAATTAATTTTCTTCAGAACCTATGTCATCTTCGGGGATGCTGTGTGAAAGAACTTAATAGAAAAAAGAAGTGTGAGAAGTTCTGGGAAGGAAAAGGTACGAGGGGTGGGTATGGAATCTGGGGATAGTGAGTCCAGGAATGACGTACGTAAGAATCCATCGGAGTGTTCCGAGAGATTCCTGTTGGAGAAGTTAAAAGGTCTCCATCAACCAGTCTCTCCCGATCCGGCATGCCATACATTCGGTGGACAGACACATCCGCCGCCAAACACCCGATAAACCTCACCCCATGAACCCGAGCACCACTACTAAGTCACCAAACCTAGGGAACCACTTGGGGTGACCTATGGCAGAGGAGTTTTTTTATCCAATAAATGGATCCTGGGGTGGCGGTACCCATACCCACCTCCCAAATTAATAAAAAGAAGGAAAAAGTCGAAGATCTGGGAAATGGTAGAAAAAGCTGTGCATTTTTATTGACCTCAGAGCCCACCGAAAAATATGTTTGACTGAGGCAAAAAAATAGGTTTTCAACTGTATTGATACATATGTTGACTTTTGTTCAGCTCTTTCCACTAATAACTGTCACTGCTTATTGTTATTTTTTATACATGTGTGGCCATTAATACGGCTAATAGATTGATCCTAACTTAACCCTCTTTCTCAAAATATGAAGTAGTTAGAGGTGTGTAAGTGGGATGACGATGTTCTCCGATGTAAACCAACAAAAGTTTGACCGGTCGGTGGCCGAGTTGACATCGTGTTTGGATCCCACCCAGGCGTAGTGTTTTCAATTCCTCGGCTGGCTAAGTCCTCCATCACAACACAAGCAACATTTTCCGCTTACTGTGGTGGTAGTAGGAGATTTTCAAATATTGTCAGGTTATTCGTAACCAGGGAATATTTCTAAGTCTAAGTACTTAAGAAATGAACCGATAAAAGTATTTTATGGCCGTGTTTGATTTACCCGAAGTAAGTTCAATAATTGGTTAAACTCTTCAAGTTTGTATACTTCTTTCTAGAACAGATAATCAATTGCATTGGCTGTCTGGTGCCAAGGAGTTTTTAAAGTCATGAAAATTGACAACGCTGATTTCTTTCTAATCGGTCTAATGTAATATATAGATCATACTTCTAGGAATGATGTATTCAGTGGGTAGATGTTTAGTTTACTTGATAACATGTTCTTGTATTTGTTTCAGATGTCCTAATATGGGTTGCGCATGCGCCCTCGCACGCGCGGTCGCCTTCTCCCTGATGCTGTGCCAGGTGTCGGCTCTAGCTTCAGATATGTAAGTCAATACCCTAACTAAAATATTACAAGTCTTACCTCCTGGAGTCTTTTTGCTCCTGGTAGTTAAGTTTTCATTTTGTACCGAGACAAAGCCGGCGCAGTTGGAGCAGAAGGCTTTGCGGAATTATTATGATCATGTTTCAGTATGCAATGGGTCCCCGGGGGAAAGTTATAACGTTAAAGGAGGTCGTAGTGGAAAAAGTTAGAATTAGGTGATATCAAATGTTTGTTGTATCACATTTTTATGTTCAAATGAATTCGACTTTTGAAAAACTTTCAATATTATATAAGAATGCCTGGTTTGGTGATCGCAAGATCTTAAAAAAATATTATCATTTGGTCCTAATGAAACTTGGTTCAAGCGAAACCGGTTGACAATAAATGTAAATAAATTTCATGATTTAAATACAAAGTGTTTGTTTGATTTAATTTATTGTTGAAATATCTTTTTTGAAATGGACAATGAAAAGAAAACGATTTTTTAGAGTGTAATGAAATATCTCGAACAAGATATGATATTGAATAAAATGATTACTTTGTTTAGATGATAATGATGGAACATCAATTTTACACGCCTCGAACATTTATTTTGTCAGTGGGCATGTAATATACATATTTATAATTTAGGTATCTGATGAAGAAAAAAAAACTACTATGTATTACATATAAACCTTCCTCAAAGAACATGGGCGAGATTTTTCATTCCCATGAAAAAACATCACTTGAGATATTGTTATTAGCCCTTTATATTTATGCAGGTTAAAACTTTGTATCTGAACGATATCTGAATGTCGTTAAGGCGATGCACTACGTCGTGTAATATTTTGAATCGAGCCGCTATCAATAACACACCTTACGTAGATGGCGATAAGGCTTAAATTCCCGCTTCACACCATCCACCTGTTTTGATTTATGCAAGAAAAAAACATGGCCAAAAAGTGCCTTTTATTTTGTTTAGTGGATGTTCATACACAAATATTAAAATGTTTTTCGATCATTTTATAAAAAACTTAATTTGTAAAATATACAATAAAACCATAACTTAAAATGGGTTCGTAAGTAGGAGATTTTGAACTTTAAATCAGTTTTCATAGGCCTATACATTTTTTTTTTCTGGGCTTATAAAAAGACTTATCTAAAAAATACTCGATTATTTCGAAGGCCAAGATGTATTCTACTCGCAGTATTTAATAAAAGCATCTGAAACATTTCTAGGCGACGAAATTTTCAAACCAAAAACACATGATTTTAAATTACTACTTAGTGCATCGCCTTAACAATTGTTAATATGTCAGTATTAATCTCATTTTTAATTTTAATTCAATTTTTTTTATCTATTTTCTTTATTTTCCTACGATGTAAATATTATCTGTACTTATACCCTCATTGGGATGTGTGGGATTGCACTCACCTCCCCACATCCTGGAATAAAGAATTTATTATTATTAATAGTAATTGTCGGCACACGCATCAACGGGCATGACTTATAAACCTTGATGGTAAATATGTAGGTACGTGTACACATTTACATAGCTTTCTGTACAGGCGACCAAAATAGTAACTTTTAAACCGACAAGCCATCGTTGACCCAAATTTTTTTTTCTGGAACAATATCTGCTGTTTGCGAAGCTCCGACTGCACAGGTCTGTTTGTACATACATACTTGTATATTATATGTACAAATGACGCTGGTTAATGTATTTACTGCTTTTCTCAGTGGGATCTGTAATATTCGATTGACGGAACGAAACATGAAAATATGTTTGCATTTCAGCTTATTCTAAAATAAACTTGTGCTAGTGTGTATGCCCAATTATTACTACGCAGTAAATGAAGGCATGAAAAAAGATGCAAAAATATGTACGATGCCCAAAAAGGATTAAATATTATTAAGAATCCCCCCTCCCCCTTATTCTTTCTGTGTACCTAGCACGGTAGATCGATAAAACCCTATATCATTACAATATTGACAAAATCCATCATCTGTGGTCAGTTAGCGATATTTGTGACTACGGTCAATATATGATTCCGACAGTCGGGTAGACAGAAGGTGCTGCTATTATTGTAGCTTCCAAGGTATCATATAAGCTTTCAATGCGCACAACTTTCTCGATAATATCGTTCGTTATACAATGTAACTGACTTATTTAATAAATGCAAGAATACTAACTAAGCTCTTAGAATTGAAAGAAATCTTATACGATCCATAGACTTAATTAATCAACTCCCTCTTATGCACGATCTTAAGACTTAACTAATGATCTACCTTTTTAGTGAAAACAGTACCTACATGCGGACTGCCAATGCATATTAAAGTTATTATTTTAATTCGACATTGTCAAGTTATTAGTATTTTTGAATTTTACGTAGCCGTCTGTCATTTAGAAATGTAAATTCATAGACAGATGCGTTGCCAGTGTTGCCTGCGTATACCGATTTCTTATTTATTGCCTTATCAATATCGGTCTGACTATCAGCATTGCGACCGTGCTTGGGAAATCGGTATAAAATCATCGGTAGTTACGCCTATCAATCCGATATTATAAAGTTATTGATCTCCTCTGAACCATGTGTAGACAGGTTAACCGTATCCGTAGCCGTTGGCCAACGTCGTGAGGCGGGTGAAGAATTTAATGACAGATCAAGATTATCGATAATTAGTTGCGTATTGTTTTACAAAACAGCAAGCCAGAGAATCATACCGTCGACATAATCTGCGAAAAATTATCGTCAGCCAAGTCGCTGCTGAATTTTTCGTTTTGCACATTTTGACATTCGTATAAAGATTCACCGCGTTATCTGCTGAAGTAGTCGGAAAGCATGATTACATAAAAGTTATTTTGCCTGAAGAAGCCTTAGATTTAGAGATCAGTTTGTAAGGTAGATGGTCGAGCCGTCCAATGCGTCAAGCACATCTAGGCGAATCTGCCAAGTCCTTCATTATTACACAAGCAAAATTTTACGCTTATTATTTTGATGATACACGGAGAAAGATGAGTATTGCTAATTTGTTAAAAACCTTTTCAAATTATTCGTAATCCGCTTTAAAACGGGATTGCACGCCCTTAACGAATGAATTCATACGTTTCCTGATAAACGTTTGGTAAAATACGAATATAATATTATTACCATATCGGAACACGTGTTCATAAAAATACTAATAGTTTCGCATTTAATCGCATGAAGGCAAATTTAGGTGTATGAACACGTGTTCCAATATATTAGGAACTTAGTAAAAGTGTAGTTATGTTCGGTATTCTTTTTATTAATAAATAACTACGAAATTTGGCTGAAGCGGAAGCACAAAATGATTTACGAAAGGAAGGTTCGAGAATGTTCCGAAGCGCGTCACGTAGGCAAAATAATTCGATCTCGATGTCACGGTTGCTGGTACTGTACTGACCATTTCGTTCACGTTGTCGCTTATCTATGTGGAAAATAAAACATTCCAGTTGCTACAGAAACAAATATTAAAAAAATAAAAATAAAAACCAAGAAGCTTGTTTGGAAATTTCTGGAATAATCTTCGAGTCAAGTAGTGGCGTACCACTACAAAAGTTTATCAGGAAACGGCGTGCAATCCCATTTTTAACCGGACCGCCAATAGTTTAACGAGATTCCAAATAATTTAGTTCAATTTTCTCTGTGTATAAGAAATGAAAATATTATAAGAAAAATAATACAAAAAACAAATTTGCCAACAATATTAATATAACAATAGAAAGCATTACATTTAATTTATTATTTTCGTACTAAATGAATAAAGTAATCTAATTTGTAGAGAGAATTATGTATAAATCAGTTAAATTAATGGAAAACAAACCTTATTTATTAAAATAATAAGGTTACATTCTCCGTATTGTTCGGTAACTTAATTAGGTCAGGGCCGGAGTGTTCTGGCAGTAATACGGTAATTTAAATATTATTAGGTCACGCTATCTATCATTCTACTCGGAAACTGTGTTATTCCGTGTTATTTGTGAATGTAAATCTAGCGGAGAGCTCGTTTATTTCGCGGTAGAATAATTAGGGATCTAAAAATAGGGGTAAAATTTTTGTACTTTCCGCTGACGGTGTGAGCAATTACTATTGCAAAGTACGAAGTTTTAATGTTTTTCTGTGGTAGATTGGTTGCTACTCCTACAATCAAATGAAACGGTTAGTTTGCAGAAAAATAAGAATTAGCAGTATGGAAGAATGAGGTTTGCACAGTACAACTTCGTTTATAAATAAACTGTTTTTAATTAACGTTTTTTTGTAAACTACAAATTATGGATTTATTTCGGACGGATAGACGAAATTTCTTTTAAAAGGTTTGATTATTTAACTAAAGTGAAGTAATTTTTCCGTAAAAGCGAAATTGACAATTTATGTCGAAGTATTGTTCTGTCTCCAATCGAACCATTCTCGAACCATTCTCCAATTCTGTGGTACAATCGAACGAAAATATTTTTTAGCAGAAAAAGAAGAATGGAGTAAATTTATTTATACCATTATTTAAAAAAAAATACTAATTTCTGCTGTGTGTCTATCTGACTTGCTTCGGATTTAAGTGTAATTTTGAAAATTGAAACTGATTACGTGAAAGCTTTAGACAAGCGATAAAGTAGGGACCTACCTGTATTTTATATTTAACAGAAAAAAAATATTATTTATCTTTTTCAAATTTGCAATTATAATATCCCGTGATTTAAAACTGGTATGCGGTAGTATATGTATTATAATTTATACCTATTATGTAAACCACATATCTCCGTGAAAGGATGCAATTCAGAATGAAAGCCTTGCTTGAAATTACTTTAGACATGTTCAATGACAATATCTGAATCATACATACATCATACAAACTTCATCTACACCTTCTCTTTCACAACTTTCTTCAGCCTCACAATTTACCTAAAAAAGACGATTCCACAAAACCTTAGAACTATTGAAAAAAAAATTATGTTTGGAAAATAACACACCCTGCCCCGGTAAACTCAAGGACAATTCCTTATCCTTACGTAGAACAGAAATCGCGTGCATCGGTTAGTCTATATTGCAGAAGAATTTTACATTTCAATTTAATAATAATATAATTTAGGTAATTTAATAGTGGCGACGATGGCATGGCTGTCAATGAAGTAATTCATTAATTATAATATAATATGGTTTTGCCAAAATTATATTGTTTCCAAGAATATATCTCATTCGATGGACCATTTTCTATTTGTCGGTCCAGCCGAGTTCGATTCTCTCAGCGGGAACTTAATTACTTCCATATTCAGAACAAGTAAAATTGTTTAGTGAGAAGATCTGTTTTATAAATTTTAGGGGCTTATTATGACCTCTCTGAAGTCGGAAACTTGGCACGAGAAACATTTTTGGACGGTAGTTTATGAGGTTGCCAGTTTTCATGAATAACTTGTGTTCTTATTTTCAGATTTGAGGAAGGCAAATCAGACAAAGAAATTTTGGACAATCTTCTCAAAAACTCTCGCTATGACAAAAGACTGTTACCTCCTGTTCAAGGTAAGACTAAAAATTCATATGTTTTTTATTATTTTTAAACATCTTTCAATAAATTATTTTTGACTCGAAAAATTATAAGTATTATAAAAGTTTTGTTTTAAGGGAATTTTTTATATTTTTTAAATATTTATTTAATAAACTATGGGGTTACAAATAAATTGAACATTTTTAACTTTTTCGTAATTGAAAGCTGGATGCAAAGTTGAATATTTTCAATCGCTCAATATTTTGTGGCGAGATGGTTTGTAAACTATTATAATGCTTTGTATAAATGATAAAACAAGGATGACTTTTTAATCAACTATACATAATATATAAGAGATGAACATAATGCTAGGAATTTGATTGTAAAAAACCTTTGTTTAAAAAAGGCGTCATCAAATTTGATTGTAAAAAATGTTTGTTTAAAAAAGGCGTCATCAAATTTGATTGTAAAAAATGTTTGTTTAAAAAAGGCATCAATGTAAATGACTTCTATGTGAATATTTGCAATACTGTAACAATATTTTTTCACTCATAAGCATGTTCTTTATGGTTCTTTTAATCTTTGTTTTGCCTTTTTGCATCTCCATTTTTATATATCTTATGTTTGGCCTGATATTGTTTCTTTTTTGCAAAATTTCGATGACTTGTATTTAGACCTTTCATTGCAATATACATAAATATGTTTGTTGTTCCATTTCAGAAATTTTTAAATAAATCACCCTTTTAATAAATAAAATTTCATTTTCTGATGCGTTATTTATGCTAGGCTCATGATTGATTTTTTACTTTATAGAAGCACTCAAATTAGTGGAGTTCCATGACTTTTTGAAAATAGTAAGCAACTGTTTTAAATATAACATCTTAGTAACGTCTTCTCAATTTTAGAGTGTCTAAAAAATTGAAAAAATCATGGCATGCCACTAAGTAGGCAAACGCGTTGCAAAATACCTAAGAAAATTGGTATTATGTGTATTTTCAAATTTGAAAAATAATTATGAATACTATTTTTTTCATAGTAATGCTGCACCATTATGGAGCAAACACTATCAATATAAGCTAACTTTTTTTATGTATTTCATAAATTCGATCATGCACTTCTATCAGGCTTTCAGTACATCTCCCTCGTATTCTTATAGTATTTAAATACTTAAAAATAATAATTTGAGGCTTTGTAAGTATTTTGTTATTTTGTTATGAGTTCTTATCACAGGTCATATTTTGTTCCAACTCATTGCCACTACAGAATATCACCGAGAGTTGCATGTTGTCAAATAATTTATACATTTTCTTAAGTACACTAATTTATGTTGAGTAAGAAAAATATTGCGTGTTGACTTTCGCCGATTTTGGTGGTCAAATTTATAAGAATAAAAACAAAGTTTTACATTGTGCACCTCCCAGTAAGTGGATTTTTGCCTACACCTAATGCTACTGGAAATAAACCAACTTATTTTGTCTAGCAAAACATAGAAACACACTTAGTGAGATTTCTAGAAATATTTAGGAACACTTTTAATGTAGGTAAACAATGAACAGATTAATGGTATTTTTAGTAAACAATTATAATATAATGAAAATGTCTATGACAACAATTCAACCAGTAACTACTACTACAAAGTGAATTAGTTTGAAAGATGTTAGTTACATTGTAATTAAAATTTTAAAAAAGGAAAAATACTTCTTACTAGGTTACAGTGCTATCTACAATTACTTGAACGTTTAAATGATGTTTTTATATAAAATTGTAGGAGGCTTACAAAAAATTGGGTTTAAATATATATTAAAATTTTGAATCAGAGTGTCTAAAATATTACACTCTGTTCTTCGGACAGAAGCTAAATTTGTAACGATAATATAGTATTATTATGTATTTAATAATATCTAACTACAAAACATTTAAAAAATTCATCCAACCTAATTTAACTCTAAGTAAAATATACGGGTTCAAAAATATCCCTTGGAGAGATGCTTTGTATTCTGTTTGCTGTTAGTGTACTTTCGCAACATCTGTGGATCGTATGTGTGTTTCATTTCTTCTTATGCCATGATCCTCACGGGCATAATTTTTACACTTACTTTAAAAAAAACTAGGTTTCATACTGACAAAAAACTATTATGTTTTGATAAAAATTCACACCTCTAGCTGTGCACGTAAGTAAAGGAGACTTTTTAGGTTGTCTTTATCATGCGTAACAAAATTTTATATTTCTGGTATTTGAAATAATATCAAACATAATCTTACACATTGAAACACACATTTCAGGCAAAAGTTAGATAGGCCATCATTATCTTTAAACTTTATTTGAATTTTAAAAAGTTCTATAGTTTATTAGTCAATAAATAATGATTTTTTTCAAGGATATAGCAGTTCTATCATGTGGTTTGTTTAATATCTGCCGACACTTTTAAATTAGTTGCAAATATATTTTCACGACGAGGGCGAATGAATGACAACAATGAATTTGAATAAACAACACAATAATAAAGAAAAATTAGCACCAGTAAGTTGGTGAATTTTCGGAATATCAACGATGAACCTAGAAAAAGTAATTATTAAGGGGTGAGCTTTTGAGGTAAAGGTAATGCTTCCAGATGCAGTTTTCTGCTGCGGGATGGAAACGCCGGATGCTGCAGGTCCAGACGAACGCTATGACGTCATGAGTGGAAGGCCACGGACCCACAATCGCGGTCCGCCATTCCTAATATCTCTTTAATGTTCCTCTGTTTGTTACTCCTTCTAATATTTATAAAATTTATCGATTTATTTTATATTGTTTCACTTCTATTTGGTGTCCCTCTTCTCTTTTTCTGCTACCTTTTTTCTATATTCTTCGTTTTATTAGTTGCTAAGCTCAAAATTATTTCGACCAAAGGCGTTTCGTCTAATATATTTAAAAACTAGTAACCCACGGGTTACTGTAGAGATAAACCGACAACAATTGGGTTGTTTGTGTGAATTTAATATGATATACGAAATAAGGTCGTTTTTACCTGACATAGGTGAAATTGATCAAACCTTAATTTTGCGAACAGATAATCATTTGCTTGTCGGGGCTTGTAGTCGAAATATTTCGTGTAAATTGTCTATATCAGTTTTCTTTTAATAGGTATTGATCACACTTACATCGCTTTATCTCTTCAGTACCACTATTTGACAGTCTTAAATTTTCTAAACAAATATAGTTTTTTATTAGATTTTCAATCGTGTGTTTTGGGTGTGTCATTATTAATATTAATTTTGGACGAAACATCTTTGCGCGTAAGAAATTGGGCAAAATGTCCTTGATAATTGTTCCTTTCTATACAGGCTGTGTTCATGTTTGTTTAGGATTTGTGTTTAGATATTTTATCACGGTGGACTGTTGTTCCCGCATTCCTTAGAACTGTAGACAAAATCTTATCTACACTAGAATTTGTGAAACAATGTCTTCTTTGAACGTTAGCAATGTTATTGGGTTGTGCAAGATTGGTAGTTTTTGACATACACTAAGAAAATAGATATTAGATACCAGTAAATTCAACTGTTGGAACGTGATGTGTTATATAGGTACGGAGATTTTCACAAATTACTAAAGAGTTTTTTTTCGTGTTTAGCTGTGCTTTGCTTCCAATCTCCTTTTGAGTCCCACAGTGATGATGAATACTGCAAAGCTTTGTGTGATGTAATATATTTATAACACCTCAAAATCACCTAACACAAGTCCGTAAACAGTGTTAAGAGCTCACGGAAAAAAATGTATTGCTGATTTTTTTTTAAATCTCTTTAAACTCTTGGTAATCCGGTTAAAAACGTAACTGCAGGCCACTTTCTGTAAAATTTAGTTAATTCGTAACAATATCGGAACAGGTGTTAATGCACTTGCGTTTGTCTCAATAATATATGATGACGAAATGCAGTAAAGGAATTTTATAATCATGTGTTCCGATATATACGTGGTATTTTACTAAACATTTATCAGGATACCTATCAATTCATTCGTTATTAGCCTGCTATTACGTTTTTAACCGGATTACAAATAATTTGAAGATATTCTTAATAAATTATCTATATATTTTTTTTTATCAGTAAGTTTTATCCGTGCTAGACTAACTCGCCGTCATCCAAAATTATTTGTTTAACTTTCAGATCATAAAGAAAAGCAAGCTTTCGTAGAACGTGTACTACCAGAATCAACATTTCAAACCGGCTTTTAACTATTCAGCATACAAAATTAGTTCAGGATCTATTAATTATTAAAATAGCTTAATAAATGTGGCTTTTTCAACGTGTTTTGACATTTGTTGTGAAATGTCCCAGTCAGTTATTATTCAACATCACAGAGATATATTTTTTTAATTCGTTTCCGCTATTGTGATTACCGCAGTAATTGTAAAATTACATGAGATTTCATAAAACTACACAAATATAAAGAGAGAATAGTTGGAAACACAAAAAAAATATAAAATAGTGTTTACCAAGAAAATAAAAAACAGTTCGAACAAAGCCCCTTAAAAATCCATCGACGAAATGAAAAATTAAGCAATAGTTAATCAGAAATTAAAATATGAAAGAGTTTAGCACAGAAGCAGCTTTTTTAATGTTCTACGTACACTTTTCAAATAATTTTTGTGATGTTCTACGTACACTTTTCAAATAATTTTTGTAATGTTCTACTTACACTTTTCAAATCATTTTTGCCTGGGCTCAAAAAGCACCCAACTGCTTAAATATAAGACATTTGTACAGCAAATATTAACACAATACATTTAAATCGAGGTAGGTACAGCTATTTGTTCGTTGAATTAGCATGCGTTTAAAAAATTGAAAGGTAGGTACCTAATAAATATTCGCACGAAAATAAATTCTTCGTTTTAATGTGCACTTTTCGTGATCACTTAGTTTGTAAGACTTTTATTGTTTAATTTTTCGTTTTACATATTCCGTCCTTATTGTATCGAAATGTTGAAATGTTTGATTTTTCATAAGCATGTGCACGAAAACAAGCATTCAAACTGCATATGGGATGCTTAGAAATATGAAACGAGAAATTCTCTACTTCAGCCGTAATATAAAAAAGTTATCTACTATAATATGAATAATGTGTATGTATAAGATATCGAATGTATATTCCATGTGGTTATAAAACAAATAGGCATTTTTCGATTTCAAAGAATGCCTATAAATATTGCCTGCCGCATAAAATAAATCCCTATATCAAAGCAAAATGAAAGAGAAGCCTACTCATAAGAATTGTAAACCTCGAAGGAATAATACGCTCTCGTGTTTTGAATTCAAAGATGGTGAACAAATAATTTAATAAACCGTAACATGTACCTATTTTATATTTCTCAACATTGTTTATTTTTGCACAAATGTTGCTTTTGGAGATAGAACTTTTACTTTGGAGATGATTTGTTGTTTGCCTAATATTTTTACTATACTTTTTGTTACAGGAATTTTGACTGTGAACGTGAGCGTACTTCTATTAAGTCTTGCTTCACCCGACGAATCTAGTTTGGTAAGAAATTGTTTTAATTTTTTGTTTTAATTTTGGAATTTTAATTTTCATCATAAGTTTAGTCGTAAAGGTTAAACTGAGTATTGCCCTAGATAAGAAACAATTCAGAGATGATTAGTGTTTAGTGACTGGGTCTGAAAAGGCAGGTAACCTTCTTCTTCCTCGTCTCCTTCCCTTCCCACAATCCTTTCAGCCTCACAACACACCCCAATTAGGGATGCCATAAAAATTCTTTCTTTCTGAACCAAAAACATCGCAACCGTTAATAATTCATCAATATTTCTAAATATTAAATTAACGCAGCACTTTTGTGGGAATTTTTAAATGGTGTCTACTAACTAAATTAACAATTTAATGCCCCATAACCAATGATAGCCATGTTCGATGGCATTATAAGAAGTATGCTTGAGTATGCTAGTGGTTGTATGGACTTATACGGGGTTCATGCACCATATTATGGACTTGCTTGAGGCATAGAATAGATTTAGCCAAGAAATCTTGCAGTACTTAGTTTTATATACCTAGTACATAACTATATTGATAGCCCATTCCTCTTGTGAAAATCCTTCTCTGAAAAATTCAGCCGTAGGCGTCGCAATGACTTATTCAAGATACCACACGGCAGAACAGTTGTTCTAGCTCAGTATTATCGAATAAAATTTCTAAAACAGTTGATATTTGACGTCCTCTATAGTCCGTGGGGTAAGGCTCTCTGCTAGCAAGCTGGAGGACGTGGGTTCAAATCCCAACCAATCCGCAAATAATTTTTTTTGGATTTATTTATGTTATTTCAAAAATTACTCATTTAAAATAATATATAGTAAATTTGCGGCACATTCCAGAGTTGAAGATACTCTTAGTATCGCCCTGGTGAAAGACCACCATTCAGAATTGAAATGTTGCTTGAAATGGCTTTGGCCGTGTTTGGTGACCAGATCTGAATATCATGATACTTCCTTACCTTCCTCTTCCCCCTCTCCTTCCCCTTGTTACTACCTTCAGCCACACAACACACCCCAATTGGAGATGCCATAGTCTCACGGGCGTAATGTGTTGCCTACCATTTAAACATTTTTTTTATAACTAACCTTTTTAAACATTTTTGTCTAACTATCTTTCCAAAATTTGGGGAAAGACCATAGACTAGTTATTAAAAAAATATCATTTAATGTTAAGAATGTTAAAATAAGAAATAATAAAATAGTAATAATAATATAATTGAAAATAAATAAAAATTGTAAATTGATAACAAATCCGTCAAACAATAAACTAAATTTTAATATTAATTTCGGTGGTGTGTCTCTGTTTAATGACCTCCATAACTAGAATTCGCTTTGATTTTCAAAATTGGAACTGATTATCGGAACTATTTACACAAGGGATAATGTGGGTACCAAAATTATTTTATAAGGATGGGTGGTTTAATTTTTTCATTGTTTCACACGTTCATTTTCGGGATCACTGAATTTACTATTCAAGTTCTGTTTATTATAACATTATAGACTAGTTGCTTGACAGAACTGAAATAATAACAGAACTTGGAAAAATCTTTCACAGAACTTGAAAATGAACTTTGAAATTTGAAGAGTTGTTCAAATTCTCTGAAACTATTTGAAAACTATTACCCGTTCTTTATCAATAATTTTATATATTTGATATGTGTATTTCTTTTTTTTTACAAATGCAATAATTTATTCCTTAAGTTTTCTAACGGTGTTCTTTCAAAATGTTGATCGTCTTTCGAAATATCGTTTGAAGCAAATACTTCTTATTATAAATACTTTCAGCTTCACAAATCCTGCAGTAATAATATTCTGTGATGTTTAACAGGTCTGCGCTAATAAAAAAATATATTTTAAACATCTAAATGTCACGTTTTTAGGGGAAAAAAATTTAAACATACTTCTGTATCACAAATCCTTCAATTATTATATACCTACTGTGATTTTTCACGGGTCTGCGCTGGTAAAATAAATATTTTTAAAAACATTTAAATGTCACGTGGTACGTCACAACATGGCCCTGAAATCATGTGAAATGTCGATTAACTTAAAGGTTAGTGACCACACCAGTGCGCAGTTTAATCGCAATTCCTCCAATAACAAGGGATAAAAAGTCCGGTCAGGGATGTCGGGGATAATTGGATAAACTCGACGGGTCTTCCTTCAGCCTCCTGTCTAATGTCAATCTCGCGAATCAGGGGTTTTTCCGTTTCCAACAAATTAAACACAAATTGAGTATGCTTTCAAGTTGATTCGAGGGTTGGCTTTTAACTTCCCCAGAGATCAGAAACACTGAAACACTCTGTGTAGAGGGTAGTCAAATATTAACCTACCCATACGTTGATTTAATTACTCTCTGTAAACAGGGTGGCAGGCATAACTTCTCGGATAAACACTACTCGCGAATATAGAGATGACAGGAGATGTTTCAATTATACTCTGGAAAGCTCCACGGATTCGTCTGTAGGTACAAAGTTTTATTATTTTCTTATCAAACTATTTCGAAGGCTACTCTTTTTAAGGCTACTGCTCAAAAGTTTCTCATCTTTGGAAACGTTAGAAGGACGAAATAAGTTTTTGAAAGGGGTAAGGGAAGATTGTAAAGTAACTTGCTATTCATATCCAGAAAATTTTTGATTTTCGATGGAGCACGGTGAAAAATGAATATCGCTTTTTCAGCAAGATACTGTTAAAAATGTGACTGCATGATCATTTCGCAATAAAATATTAGTCATTCACAATACATCTGTGTTTACGTAGGTGGCCTAGTCCGAATAAATATAATAGATGAGATGCGTAACTATTATTATGTTGAAGAACACGTGTTCCGACTTCTTTAGTTTGTTATTAAATTTGTCAAATCATTCGTTATAGCTCTCCAGTGGTATTTTTAACAGGAAAACGAATAATTTGACTAGATTTTTAATAAATTAACAATACTTCATCAGTAAATGTTGTCCGTATCGTCTCATTAAAGCGATTCTATAATGCATTAGAATTTCAACAATCCAATCGTTTATAATATTAAATTACCAGCGCAGATCCATGAAAAATACGGAATAGTCTGAATTCTTGACACATCAGTCCAAATTTTGAAAAGGACAATTAAAATAATTTTCTGTTAAAATATTATGTTACATTATCGAAGAAAGCAAACACTTTGTGACTTGACATTATACAAATAAAAATGTTTTTTTGTTTTAAACCACCTAATTTTATTATATATGTTGACCGGTTTCGGTTGTTCCCAACCTTCTTCAGGACAATAAAGTTTATATATTATTTGTCCTGAAGAAGGTTGGGAACAACTGAAATCGGTCAACATTTATAATAAAATAAAGTGGTTTAAAACAAAAAAATCTTTGTATTATGTTACAGTTAGGTACGCTGTCACTTTTCTAAATTCTTGACACAGTTAATTCCAATTTCGAAAATGACAGATAAATTCAAAACAAGAGTTCAGAACCACAGTTACAATCAGACCTGAATATGGTTACTAATATAATGTTTGGTATGTTCTGGTAGTCTTACAAGTGATACCCCTAGATGGATTACTTAGTTTATTACTAACCGAGTACTAGATTACGGATAAGTGTTTATTCGCTAACAGCATAGATGTGAGAGAACGATCTACTTACTGTCTCGCTTTACACAGAAAGAGTCAAATTCACTACTCATTATATTATTATCCACAAGACCCACAACCGAAATTAGTATTATTTTTAATGGGGTAAAATTCGGTTTATGGGAGTCACTCGGATAACCGAAATTGAACTTGATTTAGACTAATTTAGGGCTGGGGAATCCGAATCTGTAAGAATTAGGTGGGGGTCGGCACTATTAACTGAGTTATAGGGTTTTGAAATTTCGTACGCGATACATACAAACCATGTTTTATTTATCAATTATGACATAAGAAAATCAAATTAGTGACTTTTTATTAGTCTCACATTTCAGAAGTGCCAACCAATAAATAAAAAGTGTTGCCATATAATAATAATATTTTTTTACAAAATAGGTTAGGTTTTTAGTTTGGGTTAGAGTAGGCACATGGAAAAAACATGGGAAAAAGGTATTAGAATTAAATCACAAACCAGTCTATACAAACCTAGCGTAGCCCACAAACTACTTGAAAACTGGGATATAACTCTAAAGGGGACGCGAGCAGGCGTTATTAAAGGGGCATTTTTTTGTAACAGGAAATACCATGAAAAAAGGTATTAGAATTAAATCACAAACCAGTCTATACAAACCTAGCGTAGCCCACAAACTATTTGAAAACTGGGATGTAACTCTAAAGGGGACGCGAGCAGGCGTTATTAAAGGGGCAATTTTTTGTAACAGGAAATAACATGGAAAAAAGGTATTAGAATTAAATCACAAACCAGTCTATACAAACCTAGCGTAGCCCACAAACTATTTGAAAACTGGGATGTAACTCTAAAGGGGACGCGAGCAGGCGTTATTAAAGGGGCAATTTTTTGTAACAGGAAATAACATGGAAAAAAGGTATTAGAATCAAATCACAAACCAGTCTATACAAACCTAGCGTAGCCCACAAACTACTTGAAAACTGGGATATAACTCTAAAGGGGACGCGAGTGGGCGTTATTAAAGGGTCATTTTTTTGTTATAGAAAATCACAGTTAGGTTAGGTTATATATATATAAATTTAATATTTACAAGATTTTAAATAATAGACTACAAATCTGGCAAATGATATTTAATTTTCTGAATTTTCCATGCATTGATATTATTATTATATGGCAACACTTTTTATTTTTTGGTTGGCACTTCTAAAATGTGAGACTAATAAAAAGTCACTAATTTGATTTTCTTATGTCATAATTGATAAATAAAACATGGTTTGTATGTATCGCGTACGAAATTTCAAAACCCTATAACTCAGTTAATAGTGCCGACCCCCACCTAATTCTTACAGATTCGGATTCCCCAGCCCTAAATTAGTCTAAATCAAGTTCAATTTCGGTTATTCGAGTGACTCCCATAAACCGAATTTTTTCCTTTTAATGATATACTAATGTTTACGAGAGATATAACACATTATTTTTGGTAACTATTTACCTACGACCACCGTTTTTAACACGCATTTAAAAATAAACAATCATTTGATTCATCCTAATGACAATAAACAACAACTTTTTGCATTTACGATGATTTACAAAAATTTTCTCGTAAATTATTATTTACGTAAATAATATTAAATATCAATATTTTTCAAAGTCGTAAATGCAAAAAGTTGTTGTTTATTGTCATTAAGATGAATCAAATGATTGTTTATTTTTAAATGCGTGTTAAAAACGGTAGTCGTAGGTAAATAATTACCTTTTTTTTAACCAATATTTATTAACCTGAAACACGTATACAAATTGAAAAAAAGGAAAAAATACATGCCACTAACGGTAATTTAACCTGTAGTCTTCTGATTGCCGATCAGGTGCTCTACCAATTTTTATGTTTGATGATTTGAATTTCATTCCATTTAACCTCTGTATCTGGGTCGAGTGTTCAGAGCCGAGGAGCTTAACGCTCCGCTGTGATGGAATTTAAAAATTTATGTCATCCATCTTTATTTATTATTGATTGGGAAGAAACTCGTACATCTCTTCCTTTCCGAGATCCCTTTCATCATTTTCTCCTAACCTTTAGACGTGCCATTGCCTCACAGTTAGCTCTTGTGTGTCATTTCAATTCAAAGGAACTTTAAAATAATTTATCCAGCCAAATAACAAATAACGATTTTTTAATTTTATTTATTTATTCGTTTATACGCCCATGGGGTTTTACATTGGGTACAAAAAATGTATTTTTAAAAATGCACAAGGGTTAGTAATAAACAGTGATTTACAATTAAATAAATATTATTTTTTTTAATGTACAAGGGTTAGTAATAAACAGTGGTTTAAAATTACATAAATATAATTTTTTTAAATGTTCAAGAGTCAGTAATAAACAGTGGTTTACAATTACATAAAAATGCACGAGGATTAGTATTATTTTTACAACAAACGTCGGTTAGTAACAAACGGCGTTTTTCAATTATATAAAAATAATATTAAAAATTGTTATAATTTCGGAATGAATATTTATTTTGATCAAATTAGTTATATATTATAACTATGTAGACAAGGAATCTGTTCAAGGAGGAAGTTGTTTAAAACCACTTATATTAATTATGTTTGATGATTTGAATTTCATTCCATTTAACCTCTGTAGCTGGGTCCAGAATTCCACTTAATTAAGTTCAATTTATGTAATGATTTCTAATAATTAGTATAGCTTGTGTTTAAGTTTAACTTCATCGATTCAATAATAAACAATGCTATGGAATTTCAAAATTCTTGTAAAAGTCAATGTTACTTTTTGACCTCATATTTCTGTTCATCTATGAATTTTAACACCAGCATTCATAACGCCGGATATAATTTTTAAGCCAACGCTTCCGTTTCAGTCTATAATGATGTATCATTTATAATTCAACTTTTGGACGTGAAGCAAATCAATATTGCCCTTTGAATAAATTGTGGGCAAGACGTAAAAAAATATTTCTCTAAATAAATTTCTGCAATACAGCTGAAACTACCCCCAGAGAGGGGTTGTTTTAGAGATCCATTTTAACTGTTTAGGCACTGTCACTCAGTGTCAAAGTTTTTTTTCAATTGTCTCTCGGTAAAAAAAATACTTCGTAACATCTTCTGTGTAATATCTGGCTTGAAAACATTTTTAAATTGGATGAATGTGGATAAGTAAGTCACTACCACCGTGGCGATCCAGTGACATAATTATAATAAATAAAATGCTAAGATACTTTATATAACACCATTCAATGAGGTTTTAAATCTCCCTGTAGTTTGAAAATGTTAATATCTATATTGGTACTAAACGACTTAAGACGACAAAATTCCCAAAAATAAATTCGGAACCGGTAAGTGAAGAAGGCGTCTACAAACATTTGTGATGCGCGGCCACGTTGTTATTGGACAGACCTACGGTGAAATTTTCCAAATAAAGTGGATCTTAACGACGTAAGTACAGAAGGCGTGTAAAAAAATATTCCGCGCGCAGCCCGGTGTATTGGACGGACCTACGGTCAAATTTTCCCTAGCAGGCCAAGAAAATTGATCTTTCTGCGGGGTTTATTTTTATTAATTCTGATAAACGTATTACTAAAATCATAGATTTTAAATTAATACTTCTGGAAGTTGCTAACTCATCGTTGAGAAAAATAAAGTCTTGTACTATGACATTGAATACATCAATGACTTGAAATATTTGAATGGTAAGGTACTGTTTTTTTTATGAATCTTAAATATTAAAAATCTAAATTTCGAATTTGTCGGAATTAATTAAAATGTGAGCCTCGAGAAAGCCTCCGTTATTAGGGTCTTGTGTCGCCTTATTTTGGTTAATTTTTATTTCCGTCATAAACCTAATTGAAGCGTGTATGCTCAAAATCACTCAATTGAGCACAATACTTGAGGACCGAAATTAAATTAAAAGCAATTATTATTTTAATACTTGTCCGAAAAGGTTTAGCTTTTAGACTTTACAGATTTAAAATCCAGTTAAGGCGCCAAGGGTGTGTCAATCTTTTGTCCTAAACTTGAATGAAATGTTAATTATCCCTTTGAAATGGCCAAACTTTACGTTCTCTGACTTGTTGACTTTTCATTAATTTAGGTTAAAGTAGGTACATACCCGCTGATTAAACTTAACCAATTGTCATAATACGAACAGTAAACCAAAATTTACTATGACCTTCTCTTTATTATGAAAAGTCCTGCTCCTTTAAGTTTCTTTATG
Organism: Hesperophylax magnus; assembly: GCA_026573805.1. Lineage (NCBI taxonomy): Eukaryota > Metazoa > Arthropoda > Insecta > Trichoptera > Limnephilidae > Hesperophylax > Hesperophylax magnus. Next base: position 3,267,069 of record JAIUSX010000089.1, read on the forward strand.
TTAAATTAAATATATTATAAAGATCCTCTTTGTATAAGCTTCAATTTAAATCGTGTCGTTCTGGATTCAATAAATTTCTATTGGTCGTGAATTATTGATCTTTCGTTTTAAAATTCTTTTAGTTTGTCTTTATTTGATGTGATTTATTCGAAGATTTCATATTTGTTTCGCAATAAGATACACCGAATGTACCATTAATAAGGCAGAGTGAGTAGTAGCACAAATGAGGAATTTTAAAATGTACGAAAAATGGTGCAAAGTGCGTGTTAGTTGAAAACAGCTGTTTTTATCTAAAGCGTTATCTATATCTAAAGCGGCGGTTAAAATGTATTATCATTTTGTATTATCGTTTAGTATTAAATAGCTTTCTAAACTTGTTAATTTCAACTCCATTCTAACAATAAGTTTTGCAACTCATCGGGATTGCCCTAGCAAGAAATAAAAATTAAAAAAAAAATTAAATCCGTAAATTTTAACGACTAACTCCTTTACTAATAAACGAGTTATAAATTTTACTCAACTGATAAACAACTCTTTATATCATATATGGTAAATGGCTATTATACCATATATAATCAATTGTGTAAATTTTATAACACGTTTATCACTAAGCCCCTTTAAATTTAATCTCTGGTCTAAGTGAAGGGCGATGTTTGTTTATGAGTAGTGTAAAATTTAAAACACGTTTATCAGTAAAGCCCTTTTAATTTAATCTCTGTTATAATTGAAGGACGATGTTTATTTATCAGTAGTGTAAAATTAAAAACACGTTTATCAGTAAGGCCCTTTTAATTTAATCTCTGTTCTAAGTGAAGGGCGATGTTAATTATTTCTCGATAAAACCACCTCGATAACCGCTGCTTTGGACTATTGTGGATGAAACAACTGGCTTTAAATTGATCAAATTGTTTGAAAACAGCTCCTCATAAAATGTTAGATGTTTTAAAGAATGTTTTGTTTCCAGAAATATGAGGTGGAGTTTTTGCTGCAGCAGCAATGGTTCGACCCGCGGCTCCGCTACTCCAACCAGTCGCAGTACGAGTTCCTGAACGCCATTCACCACCATGAAGACATATGGCTGCCGGACACGTACTTCATCATGCATGGGGACTTCAAGGATCCTATCATCCCTATGCACTTTGCGCTGAGGATATACAGGAACGGGACGATCAATTATCTGATGAGGAGACATTTGATCCTTTCCTGCCAGGGAAGGCTCAATATATTCCCGTTCGATGACCCGCTCTGCTCGTTCGCTTTGGAGAGCAGTGAGTTCATTATTGTTGTGGTTCTGAAGTCTTGAGTCTTCGCTAGCAAAATCTTCCTGGAGCTTCTGCTTCTGGATATTGGTGCAATCAAACCTTTCATGTCTCTAAATCATCTGCAACCAACTTGAAGGAGAGTGGGGATTACATCCCGGTTCAATTCATCAAATTCCTCAGTCATGACAATTGTCTTCCTGTCGTTCCTTTTCCCTCAATCTATCTCTACTTAACATCCCTCATTTAAAAATGTTGAAGCACAAAATGTTTGACACTTTTGTTTCGATCTTTAGAACGGTTCCTGATGGTGACTTTGTTTTTTTCGCGCTTATTAAAGGCTTTTCAATTATTAAAAAAATACAAAATTACTTGAATTTGATTTTTCGAATGGGTAATTAAAATTTTGGACGAAGATAACGTTTAAAAACAGTTTTGGGGAAAAACAAATGACTCACCATCCGCCATCTCATATAAACTTATGGTAAGTCTATCCTATTTTATCCAGAATAGAGTTCGCATATCACTACTTCATTTTCATATTATTTGAAAGGAAATTGCAACTTCACTGTTGTGAAATGTATCAGTTTCCTTTCAAAGGTGTTTGCACGAAAAGAAAGAAATTGAATTAGTCGTATAATATATGATATGCTATTTTAACAGCCAAAATTAGGAATTATCGTAAGGCTATCTAAAATGTTGGCTAAAGGAGGAAGAAGCTCAACACGGCAAAATACCCCAAAAATACATCACCAAGATTCAGTTGTGTTAAAGTTAACACAGTTGTGCTCACAAATTTGGATTTTTTTACGTTATTGATTTCATAGCGTATGATAAGTTATGGGTACAGAATCCCTTCAAGCCCGAAAAAAATTACTGAAGAACGTCTTTAGTATTAATCTTATTAACAAAAATCACTCTTAAGACGGGTTGTTTCAAAGAATTTAAACAATTCATCAAATTTCATAGTTTATTCTCAAGTTCTATAAGGGTTCTATTCATTTTCAGTTACTATATCATTATTGGCCAGTTGTTTAATAAAACTAAAATAAAAACAGAACTTGAAAATTACATTTGAAATTTGATGAATTGATCAAATTCTGTGAAACAACCCGTCCTTATTGTTGGATAATATTAGGACTTTTCTGAAAATTTTTCATTAATGTTTCTTACCTGGACCTGGAAGGAACTTCATTTACTTTAACGAAATTAGCTTTTCTATAAAATGTATGATAACAATTCCTCTGTACTAAATATTAGTTTCGTATCAAACGAATGGAGAAAATTGGATAGGATGGAATTCGAGATTAAGATGATAAGAATAGATAGTTGCACTTTAGTTTTGACATTATGGGGGCGTTATTTTTAGGTTATCCTTTTTTCTGAGGCAGTTCACTCCAAACCATTTGAAACGGAAAATTCGAAAAATCATAAATGTATAATTTTATATTTAGTCTTTCACTATTTTTGTTTTCAGTATCGTACGAGCAATCGGCCATCACTTATGTTTGGAAGAACGACGAAGATACCCTTAGAAAATCTCCTTCCCTTACAACCCTCAACGCGTATCTGATACAGAACCAGACCATTGCGTGTCCCATCAAAGCCAGTTGGAGAGGTTAGAACGCCAAAATTACACTTGATTTTTATGAATGTTTGTATTCAATAAAACAAATTATTTTTGTGGTTATTACCAAGTCCAACATAAACCTATTAAAACGAACCTACTTCCATGAAATCTGCTATTAAAAATGATCTAAATCCACTTGTACACGACTCACCAAAAACTTCGTATCTATTTCTGGACTTGACTTAAAAGAAATTAACTTTTGTCAAAGAAGAGTCTTCAGAATGCTGTTATTCTAAATAAGTTCTTTCTTTAGCGAAAAAAATTGCTTGATACAGGAGTATGTCATATTAACCATCGATATATTAAATCTAGATATGGCGTGTCTTAAAAATTCGGTCGAATAATTCGGCTCACCAATCAGTAATTTCAAAACAAAACTCCCCATCTAATTCCGTCCTCTCTTCAAAAGCATAATATCTTGGGAGACAAATTTGCTTCTTGCAGACCAAGAAAAGCTAAAAAGCAATGCTTCTTGAGATCTTCTGACTGCAAGATAATGGACTGTCTTTTTGATAAATATCTTCGTAAACTAATTTTTGAAAACAGTCATTTTAATTTCGGTGTCATTTTTAACATCCACACGCCCTGTCCAGACTTCGTTGGTCGATTATATTTACCTTTTTTATTGAGCTCCATTGTAAAAACTAAATATTTACAATAATCCAAACGCTATACATGCCAAGAATACAAGGTAATTTATTCAATGTCATGTTTTATGTTTTAATGTTGTTTGTTTAATTCCAGATATGTTATGTCTTTTTGTGTCCTTTACTGTTAAACTTCCTTAGATTTCCTCGTTCTCACACAAATCTGATAAAATCAAATTATGAATTAATACATTTGACAAAATTTTCTTTTCATTTGATAATTGGCAGTTGGCATTTCATGTAAGATAAACACAATTTATACCTTAAAATGCTTACTAAGCGCATGTATGACTTTTACAGCAAATCAATGAAGACATACTTCTTTATAAACTGCACATAAGCTCAAAAAACAAATATTGTACCTTGAGGAGGGATCAGCAGCTCTGTCTTCAAAATTATACTGTTTTCTTTGTGTATTTTCATTACCTCATTAGGATTATTTTTACATGAACGGATTTACACCAAAATGGTATATACAACAAGTTAACTGTTCTACCTACTTTCATTAGAACTTATGAACTAACCTATACAAATAACTATCCATGATTTTTTGTCTCTGGAATTCTACAAAGATTTTGAATTCTACATTTGTAATTCATTTAAATTGTTGATTTTCTAAAGCCCAGTTGTTTCGCAAAAATTCACATGTGACAAAAACGTCAAATGGCCATTCATCGTAATTTTTTATCTTTACATCTGCAAGGACCCCGTTAAACGTTAATTCTAGGTGTTTTTCAACTTTTTATCAAGTTTTGATAAGCTGACCAGCTTTTTTCTGCTGATCACAATTCGTTAAAAAAGCCAAAACGGTATTTAACGGAGACCTTTCAACTGTCAAAAAAACAAAATAGCGGAGAGTGACCATTCGAATTTCTGTGAAAAAACCCATCCTGAATATTTAAAATAATTTGACTTGTCAGTGGCTGAGTTGACATCGCGATTAAGTCCTACCCAGGCGTAGTGTGTTCAATTCCTCGGCTGGCTAAGTCCTCCATCACCACACAAGCAACATTTTCCGCTTAGTGTGATGGTAGTAGGAGATTTTCAAATAATTTTTAGGTTATTCGTAACCCGGGGATGTTTGTCTATCTTTTTAAGTAAAAAATATATATTATCAGCGCCTTAAATTCTTGGAAATAATTTTCGAAGTATAACATATTTTCATTTTTATTCCATATGACGTACGGAATATTATTATTCATGTACCGACTTTTTATCAATATTTTTACAAGAAAAAATTGATCAAATGAAAGTTTTTCTTTTTTTAAGATATGGCACATTTGTAAGATGCATATACTATTTAAGTATAAGTCCGTTCCAAACAGCTTATTTATTTTTTCCTTACATTTTCCGAGACTTCCCTAGATCATGTTTCCAACATCCTGTATTATGTACTAAGTAAATGTTCATCTATATTTTGCACATTTTTACACTTAAGCACATTTGCGTGTCAGAGAAGTTATCAACTTCTCGCATAGTATCAAATATTATAATTATACTTTTATGAAATTGAGCTGCTTATCACAGCTTAGTTGGCCTAAATATTTATATATCATTCTGGAAAATAGTATATTTCTTAGATTGTATACTTACCTTAAGATTTTAATCTCTCTATCTCTTTAAAAACACTTAAGTAGTTTTTGGTATGAAGAGAAAAGTTGAACAGCATATTTTGGTTAATAATGCATAGTTTCTTGTTGAATTTCTTAGAATACCTTTTAGAAGGAAGCTTACACTTATACGCCTTCTTATATAAGTAAATCAATTAGAACAACAGTACTATTTAATAGTAAACAATTATTTTTAAAGTTTTCGTATTTACGGATAGGTAGCACAGCTTCCTTTGGCTTATATTATGAAAGTGTTGTATGTTGATGGATTTCAGTACAGTAAGAAATTGAAGTAGAAGATAATACTCGTATTAATACTCTTAAACCAACCATGAAGCGGTACAAGATATAGAAAAATAAATAGATAACAGCTGGGAATCAAATTCAGGATCTATGTCTTACCGGGACAACGTCTTTAACAACTCAACCATTTGGACCTTTTTTTAAATTTTATGTGAAACCGTACCGTAACCGTAGAGTTCAAACTGCTCCCAACCGTCTGAAGCCAGTGAGACTACGGCATCCCCTATCGGGGGATGTTATGAGTTTGAAGGTAGTGGGGAGGGGAGAGGAAGGTGGGGAAGTACCTGGCTATTCAGATCTGGTCGCCAAACACGGCCAAAGCCATTTCAAGAAACCTTTCAATTCTGAATGGTGGTTTTACACCAGGGCGATACTGAGAGTATCTTCCACTGCAACGTGCCGCATATATTATTTTAATTGAGTAAATTGTGAAAAAACACAATTTACTCAAATAAAATTTACTTGCGCACGCCGGCATTTTAACGCGCGGCCTCTAGCTTGCTAGTCAAGAGCCTTACCCCTCGAACACGAATTATTATAAGTATTTTTTGTCGATCTCATATTTCAAGGTTAAAGACGTTGTCCCGTTAAGACAAAGTAAGATCCTTGGTTCGATTCCCAGTTGCGACCGTTATTTTTTTTTATTTTTCTGTTTTATGTTTCGTTCAGGTTAATTAGTATTATCTTCTTCTTCGATGGTACATTACATTGACGGGTATAAACTTCGATGGTACATTACATTGAAGGGTATAAACTTCGATGGTACACTACATTGACGGGTATAAACTTCGATGGTACATTACATTGAAGGGTATAAACTTCGATGGTACACTACATTGACGGGTATAAACTTCGATGGTACATTACATTGAAGGGTATAAACTTCGATGGTACTCTACATTGACGGGTATAAACTTCGATGGTACATTACATTGAAGGGTATAAACTTCGATGGTACACTACATTGACGGGTATAAACTTCGATGGTACATTACATTGACGGGTATAAAATTCAAGGGTTATGAAATGAAAAGTTGTTAAAAAAAATGTTATCATATTATTTTATTGAGTTAAATTTGCAAATATTTACAGTGGTTTTATTTTTTTTTTACTTATTATTTATTGTAAATATTAGTAATATTAGGGATTTTTTCCCGCAAAGCTGCGCTTGAAAACAATATAAGTTTTGTTATAGCAAGAATTAACTCCAATTCAATAAATATGAACGTCGAAGATAGTAATAACCTACACACATAAAATATAATAAATAATGTAAACGAATAAAGCTTTTATATGTACATAATGCGTATTGTTATATCAACTATTTTTTCATCATTGTTTTCATCTCTCTGTGAACAGAGCTTGTTCAATGTTCATCGTCAGTCAATGTTTTCAGTCAATTGCTTTGTATGGTGTCCTTATAACAAAAACCGTCTTCTATATTAAAATGTTTACCAGTACATAGTTTTTGGTTATTTCACTGTCAATACAGTAGTTTTGTGGTAGTTTCACTTGTAGTCGTTAAAAGCAATGGATTTCTTCTGATACAGGGAAAGTATTATATTAGAAACGTATATAAACGTGCCTACTTAAAATTAAGTGAGAGTGATGAACGCCCCAAAAAATCGATGTAGTATTAAGATAACATAGTTCGCTTTGTTATGGAGCATACTTACTACCGCTTGGGCAAGAATTAAAGCACTTTTGTTAGGGTTTAACAAAAAGAGAGGTAAAAAAAATATTTGGCAAAGTGGAATTTTTATGAAACATATTTGAATAAAAAAATAATTTTCTTGATTCTTCTTTCAGAATCCTGAAAGGGCATTCATAAATGCTAATTATGCGGAGTCATATGTGCTACAAACTGAGAGATTTCCTTGGTTGCAAAGGAAATGTAACTATTTTATTTGCGAGCAGAAAATGGAGGCTGTAGGTTTAGACTGCAGATGCAGAATTTTTTTTTTTAAGACCGATTTTTTTATTGCGCATGCCATTATGTATGAATGTCGTTCTGTTGCGCTTACGGCTTTTGAAATTGATCGACTGAATGTTAGATGGTGTCATCGCCGCTAAATTAATTCCATAGCTTTGGGACGGGCTTGTCTAAGTTTTGGGTTAAGCCAAAGACCACCATGTAACAAAGTACTCGTAGATATAAATGCGAATGTTTACAAGCAGCGGAAGCCCTGTCCCTTTTGCTGGACGAGGAATCCCTGGAGTGTAATCTATGCCAAAGACGTTTTGAGGAGCAAGGTACTTTAACTCAATAAATGCCAATTAATTGCATTAATTATTCATGCTTTATTAATACACTCATCATCAATTAAACAAAGTTTTTTATTACATCGACATTAACGGATAACGACAATTTACTTTTAGCTAACCGGTATTCTTCAGTTTTCGTCGGTTCTAAATTAATTACAGGAGCACTAGAATTTAATGCATATCAAAACACCTATAGATTGGCACTTCTAGATTGGGAATAGAAACAAAACCTTCTGTAACCTATAGATCAGTGTCTGCCAAACTGTGTGCTGCGGCACAGCCTCAATGCCTCATGCCTCAAGAAGTCTCGGGTGTGCCGCGAAGGAAGAAGCCTCAAAACTGTACATTTTTAATAATTTCTATCAATTTAACCTTTTTTAATTTTTAAAAAATTCAACCTCCACATATTCAAATAAATGTTTGCCACGTTCGTGCATAGTGGTTGACTCGACACAGGGATGCAGTTTGGCTGGTATATACGCAGCGCAGTGAGTGTGAGTGAGTGAGCACACACACCCGCTTTGCGCTGCGCTCTGCTGATATGAGGCTAGAGTTGGGTAGTTCAGCATTGTTTTAGTAACGCGGTATCTGGCATCGGTCTGGGTAAATAACCTCATATTCTGAGCTAGAATTGTCAGCATTTTGGATGTCGCTTTGGAGTAAGTATCCTTATTGGGCTACAACATCAATTAAATCTCTGTTGCCTTTTGGATCGTTGTATCTTTGCGAATTTGGTGTTTCAGAGCTTGTAAAAATGAAATCCGAAAAACGAGAGTGGTTATATGGTAGATGAGGAGTTATTTGTTTGCTTATCTAAGTTTGCGTCACGTTTTGATGGAATTCTTTCTACAAATCAATTGCATCCTTCTCACTAACAAAACTATTACAACCTATGTACACGGGTATTCGTTGATATAATAATAGAATATTTAAAAAAAAATGTTACCCAAACAATGATTTTCTTTATTCATAATTATTAATTAAGCACATTTACTTTTTTAGGCATTTTTATTTGGTATGCCATGGAACAAATCCCATTCAATGAAGTAACAGTTTGACAGACACTGCTATAGATGAAAAAATATTAAAATTTTCCTAAATACATAGATATTACTCGTATTAAGTTACCTACCTTTTTTAATTAGATAGATATATAGATTAAAATTGTTGCTGTAGACGTAAGATCAACAAACATTATGCTCATTATAAGTACCTACTTACATAGATGAAGATATTTAATTCAAATTAATTAGTTACAGAAAAAAACAGAATCGAAATAGTAACAATTTCACATATAAAATAATGTGTTATTAAGAATATAGATGAACGTTTATTTTGCTTTTGTAAATAATACCTTTAGTATACATATTTCTATACTTCATGATGTGAAACATTATAAAAATGTCTTTGAATATACTGCTATATTTGAGTTGAAAAACCAATCGGTTTCAGGAATACTAGTATAACGTCGTCATTGAAAACTAGTTAGGTTAGAATAACTAATTTTAAGTGAATATGGGATTGTACTGTAATTAAAAAAGATTGTAAAAAAAAAATGTGAGAATTTTTTTTTTTATAATTTATAAAATAAAATTTTAAATTAAAAAAAATTTCAAATCAAAAGATATTATTTTATCATATTGCTTTTAGTTGATTTGAGGAAGGATGGGCTGTAACTGATTTTACTTGGCTTTCAACTCAAATAAAGTATTAAAAAAACTAAAAATTATATTTGCACATATTTAGTGTTAAAATTATCTGGACTAAAATTAAGGTAGGTACGTCATCATCGAAAGTCCGAATACGAAAAACATTTTCACACCAAAAACACAAAGGTACAATTTTTTACATTTTTTTTAATAAAAAACGCGATTTTCCATTAAGACTAAAATATAAATTTAAATTTAAAAAAAATATTCTTTGGATATAAATTTAACTGTTTTTTAACTCGCGGTGAAAAACAAAATATAATTCTTCTCATCTATTGAAATCATAAAAAAAATTAAAATGAAATCTCCCAAATGTGCATTGTAAAGTACACCCTGTACCTACGTGAGTATCGATATCAATTTAAAATACTATTTTGCTGATAAGATAAATTAGAAAACAGCTTTAGAGTCTCTAAAGTTAGTGACCACCTTACACTAATAATGCTCACAGTAATTCAAACAATAATTGCTTCAGCGTTAGATCCAACATTTCTTTTAGATCATACTGTTAGACTCGCACGTTCTAACGAACAACCACGCGTACCAAAAATTAATTTCATTTTGTCATTGTTAAGTTTCCCTTTTAAATGTGGTGTCCTTACTATGGTGAGCGAATAACTGTGTTAAAATATTGCCACTTCATTAAAAATGTAACGCAAAGGTTACTTCCGTTACATACAGAACATTGGATGAATAATTATTCTTCCAAGTATAGAACCTTTGCTCAACCGAAATCATTTTTATGGTTTCAGAACTATTTCATTAATTTTCGTGCAATGTAAACCGAATATTTATTTTATTAGTAACATCTGCCTTTCTTTTTATTCTCTCTTTTATTGAAAGTTAGCGATCATCAGGGCAAAATTTACCCCGCATGATGCACGTCGGAACAACTATGTGAAAGTGCACTCGTACACAGTAACAACTTTTCCGGATTACTTAAAAATATATTTGTCAGTATGCACAATTTTTTTCATAAAGAATTCTATATTTAATTTCAGATAATAAATTATCTAGTTGTGTTTTTAAATCGCGCTATACTAGTCTCACCACTTTTAAAGGTTGAATACCACGTCCCTCGAACCCCATGAAAACCTTTTCCACATTATAATTTAATTCTCATCCCCAATAATCATGTTTTTTTCTTTCTCGGTGTTTTAATTTCTTTATTTTTTTCATTGTACTGTACTGTTGTCTTTCACCGTACCGTCTTTTCATTTATCCTCTTGTGTATAGAATATGTACCATGTTGTGTGTCTATGTGTAAACAGGGAACTACAGCTGCCTCAAGGTGGATTTGATCTTCACCAGGGACCGAGCTTTCTACTTTACCACCGTTTTCATCCCTGGAATCATCCTAGTGACCTCATCCTTTATAACATTTTGGCTAGAATGGAATGCGGTGCCAGCTAGATCCATGATAGGTAACAATTAACAGGGGAGGATATACTGCCTAGCCTGATTGGAATGCAAACAACATTATGAACATTATTTAATATTACAGTTGTCTTCATCTTCATCATTAAGTGTAGGTCCATCGCCTGAGTAGCACGCTGATATATATTTGTTTTTATTATTGTTGGTAATCATTGATTATAATAATTATATCAAATATACACATACATATGATTTTGCCCATGTAGGATTTTGTTTATTAAAAGGAATGTATTGTTTTGCCATGTTAAACAAACTAGTTTAACTTTAAAAAGTGGAAGAAAATATCATTTATAAAACGCGCTAATCGATGAACAGAAATTTAGTATAATTTTTTTACGGATATTAGAATCAAATCAGTGGTCAATTGAACGTAGTTTTGCACAAAGCAGCCACAAAAAAATCAAATTGATATAAAAGCGATTTTTTGAAAAGATTGATTAATCAAATCTACATATTTTTTCTCCATTTAATTTTTTTTTAAATTTGATAAAAATCAAATAAAATTATTAAGTTATTTTTAATTAATACCTGCTACATCATTATTAAACAATTAAGATAACATTAATGCGGGGAAAACAGACTTCAAAATACCCCCACAGAATATGAAATCTATTGTCACAATTATTTTTACCAGTAAATTGGTTTAACCGGTAATAAATCATTTTAAATTGGGAGGGGGTAAAATAGAATCATATTAATAAGTCGTCTAAACGTGGATAAACCACAGTTTGAAAATGGCCTTGAAAGCCGAAACAACTGTAACAATAACAAAAACCCAAAAATACTTGCAGAACTTAATAATTAAATTTGATTTTAATTAAATTTAAAAAAAAATTAAATGGAGTACTACGAATTAAACACAAAAACAATAAATATATTTTTTCTACCTACAATGTTTTTTTCTTCAAAAAATTATAAATAATTCATAGATATGGACCAATTTCTTGTAAGCTCAAAATGGATTTAAGTGTAGATTTTCGTAAATATTGGTGTTTTTTCAAATATTTATGAAAATCTACACATAAAATCCACTTTTAAGAGTAGATTTTAAGTGTACACTCAAAAGTGGATTTTAACTGTAGAATGTCATATTATTTTAATGTAATATGTATTTTGCTGAAAACAGCTAGAGCATAGACATATGAATATTAGTAGACCTGCCCTAAGTGATTAAAAGCGTATTATCCCCACTCCCCATACCGGTTCCATTGGAACCGGCTGTGCTCGCGTATGACCTCAAGTGAAATTTGAAAACGTGACGTCATCATTCTTGTGCGAACTATGGTCGAGGCATCATCGGTTCATTTTACGAAATAACACGGCAAAATGTTGACTTGTACTATGAAAACTTGTAAAAATAGATGTGAAAAAGAGAATAAACCCAATTGTCGTATTACATTCCATATATAAGCATTATTTTACTTTATTTTAAGCATATTCACATCGTATAATATAGATCAGTTTTAGAAACATATACTATCACATCGAGAAACGTCTGGACGCGAAACACAAAGCTGGTTGGTTGCTGGGAAGTAAATTATGAACATTTATAAAAGTGTCTTAACTAAATACTTAAACGCAATATTCGACTCTGAAAATAGAACCGAATTTTTTTGCCGAATTTGGACTTCGCAAATTTGTTCATAACGTGGCGAGTAATTTGCGCTCCCATGTAAAAATGTCTATTCATTCAAAAGCAGATTTTACTTTTAAGAAGTAAATGGTGATATTATAATGCGAGATGCCTATTTACTGTCAGATTGATTTATTGACGAATCACAGTCAGCCTTACTCCCTTCGTTCTTAAACAGTTGATTTTACCCCTCGCCATTATCTTCTCGTCTATTAATTCCTATGTCTGTGAGCTAGAGCTTTTTTTTATATTTACTCCACACAGGAGGCCCTGAAGAAAATAATTTCCCTCAGGGCCTATGTCATCTTTGGGGATGCTGTGTGGAGAGCTACCAAAAACACAAAATATATACTGTATATATATTTACAAGCGTCGCGATTTGAACGTTTTCTTAGGATTAGGTAAATGTTAGGTATTTTGCTGAAATCGACCAGTTGACTCTGTCTGTTTTCTGGTAAATATGTTTTGACAAATAATAACAAAAAATAAGTATTTTGAGTATCGTGGGCGCTATCTACACATTTTTAAATGGGTTTTTTGCGATCAACAAATATTTCGGGAGATGATTATTATAAATTTGTTTATGAAAGCGGCCTTGCTCGTATTAGTAGACCATAGAATTGACTTTACTCAGTCGGATGATAACAATATCTTATTTTTGCCAAAATTGATTAGCTGCTTTCTGCATAACTACGTTTAATTTAAACCCCCATTCAATTTAACGAGTATATCTGTATATTTTTTTTCAGCCATCAGCGGTTTTTTCTTTATTTATGTTTAATTATGAGCAAACATTACTATGATTTTTGTGTCTCACTCTGGAATTCCGTAGGGGCTTCCCATTTATGTTTTAATCCATCCTCGATAAGATATGTTACTTTTTTGCTTTTCATTACCCGAATTGCGATTTGAACAGAATCCTACATGCTACACAATCTTTAAACCTTTTCTAAAATTAATAGTAATGCACTAATTTACAGTCCAAAGGTAACTGACAATAATAATTAGAGTGTTTTGGTTTATTTATTCTCCTTGGTTGCCACCTCAGGGAATTACAGCTGCCTAAAGGTGGACCTGATCTTTACCAGGGACAGGTCTTTTTACTTCACGACAGTGTTCATTCCTGGCATCATCTTAGTCACTTCTTCTTTCATCACGTTCTGGCTGGAGTGGAATGCGGTGCCTGCCAGAGTCATGATAGGTAGGTCTAATTGCTGGCTTGTCGTCTTACGTCTTACTACTGACTCCGTGATATTTTACTAACTACATTGTCGTGATACTGACTCAGAGGCAGTCAAATACTAAAAACTGACATAATATCGGTAGCATCAATGGTGACTAATGGCAGACGAGTAACTAGCACTATTTGTTTTTGTATATCTAAAGAAGTGCTTCAAAATGAACCCAGTCAGGTACTAATAACTGAACATTAACACTAATTTCTGACTATAATTTTTCTTAATAATGACTCAGTCGCAGTCTGTTACATTATTTGTATATTGACTGACCTAGTATTTAGTATTTACTTAGTATTTACTACCTCAATACTGACTCAGTTAAACACTGATAGAAGACTGAATATTGACTGTAATGTGTCTCTAATAACCAACACACTATTTTGTATATTTTCTGATATTAGTATCTCAATTTTAGCTGCAATCAAACACTTATAACTGACACTGATAGAAGATAAAATATTGACTGTAATATGTCTCTGATTACCGATACATTATTTTGTATATTTGCTGATCTTGGTGCCTCAATCTCAGTTGCAATCAAATACTGATAACTGACACAGACGTATTATTTATTACTGAACAATGAAGTGTCACACTGATTCAGTGGCAGTTTTATTCAAATGAGCCAAATGGTGGTAGAATAACTGCTATTAATAATAACTGCGTTCTTTAAAGCGTCCTAATATTGACTTCGTGGTGATTACTAATAACGTACTATCTAACTAACTGGCAATGTAAGCAATATATTGGTAGGTACTAATAATTTTTGCCTTTCGGCCTCAAACCTACTAACATAAAAAAAATTTGGAAACACTTTCAATCCCACGCATTTGAACATCCATATATTATTAAGAGGAACGGCTGCGCGGTCTTCTCCGTACCAAACTTAATTTTGGATATGAGGCCAAAATATTATTTTTTTTTAATCAAAAGATATAGCAAAAATCTAGTACGCATATGTGCTGCTTGTGAAAAATAGTCCATTAAAAATTTAATTATTCAAGATTTTAGAGGTAACTTTGACAATTTTTTTGTGAGTTAAAGGTAATTATTTAAAAAATAATCTTTCCCAACCTACTATATTAATACAATAAAATATATATATTTTTTTAAAACATTGTAAAATGGCGTTTTTTGTTTAAGAATTTAAAATTCAAGCTTAAAACGGACGTTTGAAAAATAATTTTAAGCCCATCAAAATAGTTTTTTTTTTAAATTCAAATATTTTTTTATTTTACATTTCTTTGTATTTTCATAGTAAAATGGCTCTTTTTTACTAATTACAATAAAGTCACAAATAATTGCCAAATGCCAGATTTTTGCTAATAATGCTTTAATTAAAACAATAATTACTCATAATTATTGTCTTCAATAATTAAATATTAAGTTATTCCAAAAAATAAATATTCATCCTAGACTTGCAGAAAAGTCAATAGATGTCGCACATTAAAATAAAAATAAGATATGTTTATCTAAAGACACTGTCTAGATTGCATTTAGTTCGTCTTGAATCTCGTGACCATACATAAAAATGTGCGGTGAGGAAAATGAAGACAATGTTGGTATTTCTTATTCGAAGTATGATACAGTTAAATATGACCGAAGGAGATAGGGTCCCACTAGCACAGTTGGTAGAGCGGTGTCCCGGCAAGGCAAGGGTCCTGGGTTCGAGTCCTAGATGTGACCGTATCTTTTTCTGATTTTTCTGTTTCAGATTTTCGTTTAGGAATCGCTAATATTGTCTTCAATAATTAAATAAACATTCAGTTTGGTTGCGTTTTTGTCCTGAAATCCAAATTTAAGTTTTGTATGAAAGGGGCCACGAAACCGTTCCTCTTAAGAAGTTCACCTTTAAATTTAATGGTGAGATGCTTCCCTTGAATTTATGCACACTTTTTACATTGTTCAATGAATCTTTGTTTTGAGTAAAAAATCATAAGTTAGGTACTCATATTTGGCATCCTCATTTCATAATTTATCAATATCCTAGATAATAATGTATTACCAGTATAGTTTCATATTGCAAAAATAAATTTAATTTTTTTCCTACATATTTATTGCATGTTTAAAACAAACAAAAACTTATCAAGCGATTTGTTTTATTTTTACAAATATTTCTATAGCCTTATTATTAGCCTTCAATATCTAGCATGATTGCGCATGTTTTAAAATCATCGTTAATTTATTTATTATGTAAAATAAACTTATATTTAATAAATCATTACTAGACTAGATGGCTAAGAACTATGTATTTTTTTTAATTTTAATTATTTATAACTCGTAAGACTTTAAAAATATATATCATGTTTAACTTTCTTAAATTAAATATAACGTTTTTTTATAACGAATAATAAAGATTTTTTAATAAATTTTAAAATATAATTAACATCGACATATTTTATAAGTATATTCTCTGAAATAAAATCTTTATTTCGAAAATATTGAAAAAACCTTCATTTTGTCACATTTCAGTTTCTGTCCCAAACTTACCACTTTGTCACTAATTCCAGGTGTAACTACGATGCTTAATTTTTTCACAACTTCAAACGGGTTCCGTTCCACCCTCCCCGTGGTGTCGAACCTTACGGCTATGAACGTTTGGGACGGGGTGTGTATGTGCTTCATTTACGCCTCCCTGCTAGAGTTCGTCTGCGTCAATTATGTGGGTCGAAAACGACCCCTGCACAACGTTGTGTACCGCCCTGGAGAAAACCCAGTAACACAGGTAAGAATCTACATCAACTTATCATATTTTGGCACGGTTTTTTCGCTTCATTATCATGGCTTTGATGTAGGTTAGACAATAAGATTTGCAAACAAATTTTTCTCAAAACTTTTTCAAAAAATTATTTTAAAAAACCTTTTGTTCTTGAAAACTTTGCTGAGCTTCCGTTTTAGTTTATATCAAGGACCTACCAATCCAAAAGCAAGATTTGTTTATTAAATAACTATTTTTCTTGCATTCGTAATTTTTGCGTTCAAATATTTTTCCTATATTTGTATTAATCACATCTTTTTTAGGTAATTTAAAAGCTTTTATTAAAAAAATAAGTTAGCTGCATGGAGTCAACACTGCGTCCATTAATGTTCTTATTTAATAAAATCAGAATAAATAATTGCCTCTATTTTTAAGTTAGAAAAATTTAAATATTCCTCGCCCATATAATACGATTGTCTGCACATATTGATTTCCAAACTCACCACCATTATATAAATATAAAATAATTGCAAACACGATATTAAAGCCAAGTTCACAATGCATGAATCAAGTTCAACGATTATAGATATCTATAGAAATAAAATTTCTTAAAAATAACTTATTTATAGTCGGGATGGTGTATTCAAATAGCTGACGAATCTAATTTCCGTATTCAATAGGCACTAAGATGTACAAAAGCTTCTCACTACCATTATCGGTGATTTTTTTAATAAATATATTCAACTCGAACCCTTTCACGAAATATAAAGTATAGTGCTACAATCTTTTGATTAATAAACTCTGCTTGTGTCGGTGTGTATATGCGTGTGATGTGTGTTTTAGCTTTATGTCGTCTGAGTGTCAATAAATGTAATGTTTGTTTTTCTCCTATGTAATATGTGCAGCTGTACCATATGGCTTAATTGGAGTTTTATTTACATGGTTACAGAATATATTCAAATCTGTGCAATTTCACTAATGTGTAATTTTCGGGATACAGAGACGTGTAGCCTGTTTGTTTTGTAATAATGAGATTTATCTTCCTTTCAAAATCTGTTTTAACGTAGCAAATACTTTTCTTACATACTTACTCTATAATATATTCATAGCGAATGATTTCGCGGTCATTATCTTATCTTTAAAGAATTATCATCAAAACCACATAAGAATTTGTATTTGTAAGAAAAAAATATTCTTTGCCATATATTGCTCTCTTTTTAGCTTTCGGCTTATTACTTACCGATTCACGGATAAAATTAAAATGAGTCTTAAAGAATCTATCCATTTTTATAACAATTTTACTGATAATCGGAGATTGTGACCTTAAGAATATAAATGATGTGGAATTATGATTCATCACAGTCCTAATTATAGTATTTTTATTATTAAGGCGTCGCACCACGCTGTGTGAAAATTGGAATCGGGTCGCTAACAATAACACTCCTTATGCATATGGCGATAAGGTTTAAATTCGAATATAATACCATCCGCCTGTTTTAATTTAATATGCAAGAAAAAACATCGCGAAAGAATGTGTTTTATTTTATTTTGCAAAGTTTTGGCACAAATATTAAAGCGTTTTGCAATCATTTTCTACAGAACTTAATTTTGAACTATAATCCAGTTTTTATAGGCCTGATAGTTATTTTTTTCTGGGCTTATAAAAAGAATTCAGACTTTAAAAAAACTCTAGGTATTGTCAAAGTTCTACTAGCCGTATTTAATTAAAGAATCCATAATAGTTCTAAGCAATCAACTTTTCAAACCAAAAACACATGATTTTGCATCACTTCATAGTGCTTCGCCTTAATACAAAAATTTTCCTAAAATAAAACACAGTAGGCGGTTTAATAATATTTATGTGGTTATGTTGTTGGAGATTATTATCTTATCTTGTTAAATGTATCAGATTCGGATATATTATAAGTACCATGTTTCCACTCTCTTTTTTTCCTTTCTTTCCTCCTTCTTTGAAATTTGTTTTGATAAAAATTGAAAGCATGACATTACTTACTAAATTATTTGGAAAAATATGCATGCCTTCACCGTCCACTCAGTGTCTTTTCTGAGTTGGAAAACTAACTTGAATCTTAAAAAGATACTTCA
The DNA here is from genome assembly GCA_026573805.1 of Hesperophylax magnus. Taxonomy (NCBI): domain Eukaryota; kingdom Metazoa; phylum Arthropoda; class Insecta; order Trichoptera; family Limnephilidae; genus Hesperophylax; species Hesperophylax magnus. The sequence goes on from JAIUSX010000089.1 coordinate 3,285,604, forward strand.
CAATATTCACTTTCTCAATATGAAAAAAAAAAAACAAAATGATTGTTGATTGTTGATTGCATTAAAAAAAATAGTTTCTTTAAGAGATTCGAATTCATTATATGACTTTTTATGTGTTTTAATCAGCTACATAAGTTTCCATAAAATGTAATAGTTATAAAATGAGATAATTATTTTGGTAATAATTAAATAACTGGATAATCCCGTATAGCACATTAACAACTCTTGCATTCATATTTATTAACAGCGGACATCATGTATTAACCACCTTGCACTCAAGCAAATAAAACAAATTGAACCCGATCACGAATACTGGTATTAAGCGAACACAGTCGTGTTTTTTAACCAATAACTGCGATTCAAGCAAAAACTAAGCAATCCAAAGTGAAGAGAAAACGCTCCGGCTCATGGCCCCAAGAAAAGTATCGGCTGAATGTAAGCAAAATATTCTGTATATTAGAAATGCGGAATCTAAGTGAATAAAATCTTTAAAACACAAAAATGTGTGCAAGCAATCGTTTACGGAGGATATTTGTACATCTCCCGTCTCCAGAGGGCCGTCAGGGGGACTCCATCCAGTCAACCATGAAGTGATGATTGTGTTATTTGATTGGCGTAGTCTGCGCCACAAGCTTCTCTTGTGGTAGCGGAAAAGCACTCTGAAAGAATGCACTCGTCCCTCCAGGAACATTTCCGTAGCGCCGCAGTATCTCGGTAGGCGGAATAGTTGGCGATAAGCATTATTGTAAGCGACTTTTAGCTTATTCTGACGTGTACAGCGAAGTGCAGAATGCGTTGAATATATCTTCATATGAATGCATCTTCGCATAACTTACGTTCTGTTGTGAAGTAAAGGATATCACTTGTGAATTCCCACCCATCGATTCGGTTAGTTCTTATAAAGTATATCATGTTGTGTAAAATCCAAATATTGAACAACTCACTTTCTCAAAGATATTTATCATTTTGATCGCCACATTAGGGATTCGAAAATATCTGTATTATAATATATTATAACGAATAAAGAAATATAATACAGTGACGTGTTCACTATACTTTTGTGGATTGTATTAAAAAATATATATTGACCTCTACATTTTCATAATAATCACTGGAAGTTTTGAACCTGTGTTAGTTATTCCAGAATATAATATTTGTTTTTTGTAAAGTATTATTACGTTATATTTATTAAATAAACCTTCTTGGCAGAAGTTTTTTTAATGCTGCTTATTATCCTGTGACAATCATAAGCTATTTTGCACCAAAACACAAGCAAAATAATAAGTTTAATAAATTTGTGACCGTAAGCGTGGTATTTTCTCTTTACCTGTCAGGTTAAACTTTCGAGAAAGCTTTTCGGGCAAATTGGACTGTTTCTGGGATCAATCTCATCATTAGGGATGGCAAGATTGTTCGGTGTCTGAAAAGTTTAACCGATAAAAGTCTTCAGCATAAATCACTCGAACCTTTTTCAGAAAAAAACTTGTAATCTTAAAAGTACATATCCACCTACCAAACAGCATATATTTTTAGAGCATTCGATTTTTCAACATAAAATAAAGAAAACCGTGACGTATTAACACTTGCCAGTGACGTGTATTGGCTTTTTTCAGATTTTCGCAATTTTCCCAAAAAAAATTTAAGGAATTTATGAAATACGAAAAGGTTTTTAGTTAACATAACTAATGGACCGCGTCCATAAAATAATATTTGCGGGATTTTCCAAATAGTATGATGTTAAAAATAACAAAATAATTTACACAACATGCAAATGAATTAAATTTTATTTTTATATTTTGTGCGTAAAAAATATTAGGTTTTCATTACGAAGTAGGTATACTTATTTTTTTTTCTCAAATAAATTAATTTTTACATTGTTTAACTAACACACATCAATCTGCCTGATAACGAATCTGCACCATCAACACTCATCAATCTACCTGACATTTTAGGATTTTCTAATGTCTAATCATATTATTTAATCTACTACTTAATCTTTACCTCAGGTACACTAGTAATACTTTCCATTTGCAGACAAGTACACTAGTAATACCTTCCATTTACAGACAGGTACACTAGTAATTCTTTCCAATTACAGACAGGTACACTAGTTATACTTTCCATTTGTAGACAAGTACACTAGTAATACCTTCCATTTACAGACAGGTACACTAGTAATACTTTCCATTTGCAGACAAGTACACTAGTAATACCTTTCATTTACAGACAGGTACACTAGTAATACTTTTCATTTGCAGACAAGTACACTAGTAATACCTTCCATTTACAGACAGGTACACTAGTAATACTTTCCAATTATAGAGAGGAACACTAGTGATACTTTCCGTTTAAAATTAGATGATTTAATTTGAATAAGATTAAAAAAGCTGACTTTTATTATGAAATATTTATATTCTTACGGGTAAAAGTCGGTCGTCTGTGCATAAATACTCGAAATTTTGGTAATGATTTGGTGAGATTAAATTATTTTTTTTTAATTGAAATTAAAATTAGGAAAGGCATTACGATTATTTAAAAAAAATTCAAACATTCCCTTGTTATGAATAACCCGACAAAATTTGAAATGTCCTACTACCGCTACAGTAAGCGGAAAATGTCGCTTGTGTTGTGATGGAGGACTAAGCCAGCCGAGGAATTGAACACACTACGCCTGGGTGGGACCCAAACGCGATTTCAACTGCAACCACTGACCGATTATGCATTGAATGTGTAATATATAGCACTTTTAAAGAAGGGTGTAAATCTTACAAAAAAATAGCTGTAACGTACTTCCTTCCTACCACAATTAAGTGAGCTTTCCTAATGGAAAAAATGTTAATTTCATCATGTTAAAAAAATACATTATTATATGACGAGTACCTATACGTTATTAATATAAATCTATGTAGCACATGGTTGATAAATCGGTCGTTTTGAGCGTATAATAATAGAATCATTATTTTTAATTATACACCAATGTTTCAGGCGACACAAAACTCTAATAACAAGGGTTTGCTCGACGTTCACATTTTAATTATTTCTGATGAACCTATAACTAAAATGTCAAATGTTTCTAGAGGGATCCCTACGGATACAAGTTATTTGTATTTAATTTTAATAAAACAGGACCTTACCATTAAAATATTTCATATAAAACGATTTTTATAAAATGTTTTTCAACTGTAACATTAGAGTTAATTATCACCACCAGATTTAACTTTTATAGTCGATAAATTAGTCATTTTCTCAGGGATCCCTCTAGAAACATTTGTGATTTTAGAAATTTCATCAGAAATAAATGAAATAAACATCAAAGAAAGCTTGATTTTCTATGCCTGCTAGGGCAAAGACGACCGTAGGTTCATCCATTACCGAACCGCCCGCCGAATATTGTTTTTACACGAGTTAGTCACTTGTGTCGTTAAGATTCCCACTTTATTTTAGAGATTTGAAGGGGCAAATTTAACCACAGGTCTATCCAATACACAGCGTCCCGCGTCGCATATTTTTGTGCACGGCTGCTTCACTTACGTCGTTAAGATTCTAGGTTTATTTTAGGGTATTTTCTCGTCTTGAGAGACACGTTGGTTGTCTTCTAATAATCATTTTTAACGAAATATACCAGTACATTTTGAATAAATTGGTGGGTTTTGAATAAGTAGTGACAATTGGTAGAGCACCTGACTGGCAATCAGAAGGCTGCGGGTTCAATTCCCGTTGGCGTCATGTATTTTTTTCAGTTTATAGTGGTGTTTAAGGCTAATAATTGTTGCTTAAAAGTAACAAATAATAGATTAATTTATACCGTCCGCTTTTAAAATATGATCGTTGCATATATTTTAGGAAAGAGAAAATCCTTCTATTTCTTATATTTTCATACGAAGCAGACGCTTTATGATACTATATTGTAATTTTAAATAAAAACGATTACTTTTATACATTTTCCCGACCCAGTTTCGATGCCACCGTGGCTTCGTTATTTATTTAATATCTGAGATTAGACCTATTAATAACTGGTCTCTGCCGTGTCCATCTAATTGCGAAAATAAATTTAAATGGATTTTTGTTAGAAGCTTATATTTTTTTCTCAATAATCTAAAAATAGAGATGACAATCTTTTTGCAGATAAAATGTCAAATACCTGAGCTGTGGCATTCTAAAATATGTACAGTTTTGTGTCAAAGCAACTATTTTCAGATCGTAATTTCATTTTCACTATGATTTTAGTAGATTTTAAATACAAAAATTAATACGTTACATAATACTTTTCAAAAATTCATTAATGAACTAAGAATCGTTAGATTGCTTAAATTGGCATCAGCCGTGTGTGTCAACTATATCTGAATATCCTACCCTTAATATTTCCCACCTCCATCCCCTTCTCACTCCTATCAACCTCACAATAAACTCCAGATGGGGATGCAATAGTCCCGCTGGCTTCGGGCAGTTGAAAACAATGGGAATCAAAAATGAAAGGTGTAGAAGAAATGTAGAAACGACTAGTAACATACAAATCGACATTTTCAACGCCACTTACGTTTAGCAACTATCTGTTGACAAATGTCACAAAATAAAAAAAACTGCCCCCCATGAGCTTTTATACTTACATGTACTTCAAACTTGTGATCTTCTCCATAATATATTGGTGCATAACCGTTTTATGGAGAACATGAATAAATAAATCAAACGTTTTAGTGTGTTTTATGGGATTATCTGGTGGTAGCAGGGGTCTCTGAGAAGTATTGATGGCCATGTGGCATATACCATTGTTTCCCCATGTGTTGTGGAGTGAACCATGTGTGATGTTTTGCAGCGCCTACCGGCTGTCCTGAGCAGGATTGGCATTATTCTGGCCAGCCCCCTGGTAAGCTAATTCGGCACTTTACATCTGCTCTTCCTTCACCCCCCTCACACCCATCTCCACCCGCTTACTCGTTTACTCACGTGGTAGAGGAGGCAAGGACTAGAGTGAGGTGACGCTTTACTAGACATTCATATATCATGTTACCCCCATTTGCGTCGCTATACGAGGTGTCCGGGGGGTAAAGTGCAGTAACTTCTGGAGGTAAAGTAAATAGGTCGGTAGTTAAAGTGGAACGTCGAACATCTATGTCTGATCTGTATTCATGGCAACCAAAGATTAAGTAATTTTCAAGTACATTAAAAGTAACATTTTAACATAGAATGAAGAATAACACAAAAATACGGCGTAGACGCGTTTCTTGATCAAAAATTTGACCATTTTCCGCTTAAATTTCGTATTATGCAGAACTGTGTTTCACAAAATTATAAAACTCAAATGGATTTGATGTAAGGCAAGTATAAGAGAGACAGACAGCATGCTAAATGGGCCAGAACCAAAATATACTAAGTCAGTTGTGACATTGGTTTCTATTAAAATTTCAAGGTATAGATCGCATTTCTAGTGTTCTTCTTTATTTAGTTAAGACTTACTGAATTCAAAACTTCGTTTGTTTGAAAGCAATATAAATTAATATAATTTTATGTCTTATTCTATTGTCTATTTGTCTTTATTCTATGCCTAAAGTACATAAAAGCAATGAAATTTTGAAAACAATTATTTTTCTTTTAAGTGTTTATTTATCTATCCCAAAGTTACTGCAATTTACCTTCGGACACCTTGTATCTACTATCCTTTAGCTTCTTCCAGAATGCGCGCGGCTGGCACATAAAGTGCCGTCGCAACTAACGTCGTACCCAGCAATATTCAAACATTAATGGAAAGGCAAGAATATATATTTTTAGAGTAGCAATTGATTTCATACATCTTATTTTGCCCTTTTGAAGGAAAAATATTTATTTGGTTGTTGCGAACTGCCTCGTACGCTAGCCGCGCGCGAACTGGACGAAGCTAATGAGATTTAACGAGGTTAAGGTGATTCAAACTTCATCCTGTTTGATTACCATCAATTCGACTATCAGCAGCATTTTGCATTTTTGACATGTGAGCAGTCCCTGTTAAAAGTAGATACACGACCCGTTTCCTCTTTTCATCAAATTTTGACTTGTTAAGCATAACGGCCATGCTGTTACTGTTATGCTAGTGAGCTGATCACAATCTAATCCTTAATATTTTTTTTAAAGAAAGACAAATATTCCCGGGTTACGAATAACCTGACAATATTTGAAAATCTCCTACTAACGGAGAGCGTTCAAAATAAAATAAAAAAAAAAAAATTTGCTGATTTTCTGATTTGGTAGTCAACAAATGTGAATGATGGATTTATAGTACCTTTGGTATTTTATTAATATACCATCAAGGGGATGAAGATGTCGTTATCTGAGGAAAAAAATCCAGAAATCAAGTTCATTCTGTCTATGCCACGTAACATGAGAATCAGAATTGAGAAAAGTGTTGAATCTGTGGTCATCTAGATTTTTTTTCCCTCAACTACTGTGATTTCAGACTTTAATAATTATTTACGTAGCGTATAAAAAATATAGTCAAACTGCAAACTTAAATTGGTTCATCTTATATATAAGTTGGTACTTTTTACGACTATGACTAAAAAGGCCAGACAATAAACCAACATTTCCTTCGAAAGTTCTTAGAGAATGATATAAAAATTTCATAATGATATCATTCAAATTATAAAAACACAATAAAATGAATAAAATTCGTTTTGATTCTGAATTTTCAAGGTTAAGGAAGTCCATTGATCTGTAGTGTCATTAAATTAAACATGCGAGGTATTTTTAGCCGTAAACCTTTTGCATTGGAGGAAAATATATCGAAATGATTTTTTAACTCTTATTGCGGAAACCAAAAAAATGGGCCCAACATCGTTGAAGAAGAAGATAATAATAATAAATCTAAACGAAACATGAAACAGAACGAGACACAGAAAAATGTAGAGATAACGGTCTCAACTGGGAATCTAACCCATCATCTTACATTTCATTTTGTTGATTTCATACTTCATTATGTTGATCTCATATTTCATTTTGTTGATCTCATATTTCATTTTGTTCATCTCGTATTTCATTTTGTTGATTTCATATTTCATTTTGTTGATCTCATACTTCCTTTTTTGATCTCATATTTCATTTTGTTGATCGAATATTTAATTTGTTGATCTCATATTTCATTTTGTTGATCTGATATTTCAATTTGTTGATCTTATATTTCATTTTGTTGATCGCATATTTCATTTTGTTGATCTCATATTTCATTTTTGTTGATCTCATATTTCATTTTGTTGATCGCATATTTCATTTTGTTGATCTCATATTTTATATTTCCCATTCGGGATCGATTCCCACATGAGACCTTAACCTCATTATTTTTATGTGTCTTGTTCTGTTTCATATTTCGTTTAGATTTATTAGTATTATCGTCTTCTTCAATGCTATATTAAATTGATGGGTATAACCTTCAAGGTGATTAAAAAATATTCCAATATAATTAAACAATTCAATTATTTAAACGCAATGTACCATTATTTTCATTGTAAAGAATTTTTGGGGTTATAAATTGTGTTTTTTTTTTATAAGTCATTTTCACTCTAGGGAACATGCCTCCTCTAAAACGATGCTTTCATTATTTCTACACCTTCTTTTGATGAATTTAAATAATGTGAACTTTTTCCGCTTTTTTACTACATTCACTTTCATGATTAGTGCCTTTAATGCCAATTATTCTGTAACTAGGACCATGAAGCGAGTTATAAGTTTATTTGCGGTTATTCATAAATAAATTAAATACAATATATTGCATGGCGTACGAGTATGTAAGACTTCTCGTTGAAACTTTTCTTACATTTTTTTGTACCTACCGGTTTTAACCCTGCTTTCCTGTACTTGTGTAATTAAAACCGGTACGGTAAAAATAGGTACCTACCATAATTAAAGTTCTATGAATATTTAAGCTAACAAATGATTGCACTCGCAGTTCCTCGGCTAGCATTGATGCATTAATCAATTTCACATACGATGCAGTTATGTGCTCCTTCATTGGGTCAAAAGAAATACTTGTCTTAAAAATAAAATTATTAAATTAATTTAACATTTTTACAACACACATTACCTACAACCATATTTCGTTCTTCACTACACATTATATTGCCATTTATTACGCTTTCCCATTCTCGACAAACACCTGAGCTTTTAAAAGACTATGCCAATCATGGAAATAAGAAATAAAATGTTTAAAAATCTAAAATACGTAGTTATTTAAAAAAAAACATGTCATTTAGTATAGTTTACAATTGTTAATTGTAAGTGTATTATTTTGTATTTTATGAGAAAATACCTTATTTAATAAAATATATTTGGGCTTATTTTTTTGTTAAAAAAAATCCTTCAAATATTTTTTATCGTTTAATTACATTAATTTATTTCACACTTTTGATGGTATATTAATATTGAAAAATAATAAAACATTACATTGCTATTTCTTAATTGAATATTTATGCATGTTTTAGTAATAATTTTTAATATTTTGATATCTTAGAATTACTCGTTTTAAACAACAGTTTGGTATTAGCTTTTTTATATACTTCAATGATATTGCTACGAATGCTTACCACAGCAATATCAAAAAAATAATTAAGCATGTATATTATCTATTATAATTATTTTTCATAGCTTATTTTATCATTGCTATAATTGAACAACCTTTGATACATGCATTATTTTTGATGATTTTAGTTAAATTTAAAAAATATATTTTGCTGAGATAATACTTAAAATACGCTGTTATAGATCACCATATTGCAGATATAAAACGATTAGTTTTGTGGCTTATTGAACCATTTAAAAATGACGCCTAGATGCTAATAGTATGTTTTTAAATTCATTAAAAGTGGCTTACGTTGTGATTAACATCACAGCCTATGGTTACATTAATTGAACCAATTTACATCATATTATAAACAAGTTTGTTTTATTCAAAATTTATCTACTAAACCATTATTACACTCAGGTACATGCGGGACTTGTGAACAACTTGTAATTTATTTTATTATATTTTCTTATAAAACAGAAATTACGATATCGTTAAAAATCGTTGTTTTACTGTAAATATATTATATTATCTTATGATGTTGTCGAAATTATCAATTTTTAAAAGAACACGTCACTTCACTCCGGTTAAATTCATTTGTTTCCTTTTTTCAATAATTTTAATATATGTTAATAATACCCACAAAAAAGCAACAGACAAAAATTTTGAGATTTTATGCGGTAAAATAAATATCGACCTATTTAATGTATACTGTGTTTCCGAAATCATTTGATAAAGGCAGCTGGATGTTTCTTAAGAAACATTGAATTTATAAACAAAATACAATAATGTGAGATTTTCAATTAGATGTTTTCTGTAAAATATTCATAACTATTTCGAAAGATTTTTTTTACGAACTTACATCAAGCAATCGAAATGAAACGCTAGTTTGGAAACGAAAAGCTACCAAATTTTGTAAGCCATGTGAAAGTGGATAATTATGAAAGAAATGATAAACTTTTTACCATTACAATATTATTATTTTGAACCTATCTCAACAATTAACGTTTAAAAACGCACCGGAAAATTAAGGAGATTTTTTTAGATATGACAGATTGCTAAGAATTATTATTAGTGAAAAGTTTTCACCGTTTCAAATTGTTAAAAATTCACTAATGAATTTTCTCTAGGAATCAGTGGAAACCGTAATGAAGGTACAGCCACGTGACAAAAGTTCTGAACCCGGAACCAGTAAATCAGTAAGTCGGTTTGGCCCCATTCAATCTACGAATCACCTCCAGTCATCTATCGAACCTACATTGCTAACCTTTTAATATCTGACAGAAGTTACATACTAACTTCACACTTTATTTTCTTGCCGCTTGGAAATGGATAGCCTGTAAGTACGAACAATCATAAATAATGGTCAATTATTTATCAAAACAAATTCTCTTAATTACTACGTACTTTATATTTTCCTTTGTCACTGTTGTATTCTTTCTCTTCTGTTGTACTTGTCATTCTATGTCCTTCATATTTTTAGATTGATCAACTCCTGCATAAATAATGTGTGTCCCATGTAAGCTTCATTCAGACAAGGGGTCTTTTGACGCGACGCTATTTTTGCCCTCCTGATTTTGTATGGAATCTGACAAGTGTGCGCATACGGCTAGCTACTAATAATTACTACTATACAACTCTTGACAATGTTATGGAGCAGTTTTTGACAATGTAAATACTGAAAAGTTTATTCTCTGGAGGCTAAAATTTGGAAATGGACCGATAACATGGCCAACGATTACAATTACGAGTAATATTCAAATTTAGTATGATCAGATTGTATTGAAATAATTCATTTTAATCAATTTAACGCTCCATTATTTTAGTTGTAAAATCTATGATAAAATCGAAAGAATCGTCTGGGTTCTCTGAATGTAAACTTTATAGAGGTGCTTTCATAGAAAAGATAGCTTAGCTTCAAAATCACGTCGCAGATGCATCAGCGCCGTATACATTGATCCCTTCTGAATGAGACCATACCCTCCATTTTCAGAGAATCTTTGCTAAATTTAACTTATTTTCCATTTCGCCATCTTCAAATCAAATGTTCATTGGGATAAAATTGGCTTAATTGGATAAGATGGCTTCTATCGATTGAGTGATTGAACGTGTTATGTGTTTATCTTTCAGGGAGAGAAGAAAAGAGATTCTGTGGGTCCAAACGAGATAGTTGCCTGTACCAATTGCGCAGGGGGACCGAATCCTTGTACGCACTCTGCCAACAATGGCTGTGCCACTGAGGTAAACCACGCTGAATTCGTTATTACTACTTGTATGCATAAATCAAAGGCTACATTGTTGAAAATAAAAGGGGTGATTACTTACGCTTGCGATAAACCTCGGGAACAAGGAAAAATAACAGGATTTTTGCCCACAAGAAAAGTAAAGAAAAAAGACACTTTACGTGCAAAACTTTTGTTGAAATCTATTTTGCTATTTCCATTGAAGTTTGTCGGAAGGGTAACTAATCGCCATGTACCAGTGAACTGTTGGAAATGAATAGGATGATGTTCAACAATGAATATTTACAGAATGAATATTTTGTTTTCAAATTAAATGTATACATGATTAAATTCAATGTGTCCGCGTATATCTCTCATCCCATTGCGTTGAAGACATAATCCTTTTCATTTCTCATGTTTGTGATAAATTTATTGTGCTATATTTACAATATATAAACAGTTTGTTTAGTCATTTTTTAAGAGTAGTCAGAGATGAAACAACATTAACAAATTTCACATCGCTTGCTTTAAATATTGTTTTCGTGTTTGTGGTTCATTTAATATGTGATGGTTTTGCTCTGTAATTATTAATATAAGACTGAAAATTTATTATAAATTTTGTAAAAATCTGAAAATTTTCATCAGTCATGATTTTCAAAATATAAATGATTTATTTTGGATCATTTTAGCGCCCTTGGGGTGATTTTTCACAAAAACTGCGCTATACAAATCATCCAAATATTTGTATTATTAATTGAGTCGGTCACCGGGTGGTTGTGTATTTGCCTTAAATATAGAGGTTTCAATGATTATTTTCCCACCAGCGCCAAGCCCTTGTGAAATAGCTAATGAAGTTTTGTATTGTTGGTTCAAACGATTCATCTTCTTTCTGGCTAAAATAAAAATGTATAATACGACCAAACACCTTTTAGCACTGTTATCTCCTTCACTTGTTTGATAATTGGATTCTGCACAGAGCACAGTTTGTCACCAATAACAGTTGACACAGAAATTTCTAAAAGTCCCACGAAGAGACATGAAAACCACAGACACAGAAAAGTCTAGGATGTTGTTATTTTTACGTTACACTTTCAAGTATAACGTACCTAATCAAAAAGTGTTTGCATTCTGCTATTTAAATTTAGTATCACCTCCATCGTATTGTAATAAGTCAGCAGCAGCTGTAGGTGTTATGTAAGTGATTGCTTTATCTTTAAGTTATCTATTATGCAATGTATTTAATTTGATTTTAAAACAGCGTGTTGTAAATTGCAGACATGTTTTGTGCAAGTTCGCAAGAAAGAGCCTCCGCACCCCATCAGAGTGGCCAAGACTATCGACGTCATCGCTCGCATTACCTTCCCCACGGCATACTTTGTCTTCTTAATTTTCTTTTTCTACCACCAACTCTAAAAGGTCATCCGCCGGTACTCGGGATTAAAGTCTCAAATGTTAAAATCCCAAGCACCGCCGGACAGTATTATTCATATCAAACTCAACTATGCCCTTCTTTGCACTTTACATTTGTCTAGATCAAGCTTATCAGCAAATTGTCGGGATCTTAACACTTCCGGATGTTGTCCGTCCTTCATCCTTCATCCTTCATACTTACTGAAGGACACGTTATATACTTAATATCAAAGGTGTGGATTTTTTTAACAACTACCTAAACAGGCAGAAACAATGACGTGCACTACATATTTATAGAGTAGAAATACATTATATTTATTATATCAGATAATAAGTTTATGTTTTTAATCAAATGTTCAGTCAATGCAACAGTCAAGTGTTTTATGTTATATTACAAGCACTTAGCATCTGAACATTTTCAAATATTTAATAAAACGCTATTAGTTTTCCTTTCTTAATTGAGAATCTTTCATTCGATAACTTTATAAATAGGGTTTTCACGCTACAAAAATAGAAAATTACGATTTAAAATCAGTTTGTCAATCAACATATAGATTGGAAATATTCTATTGCACTGTATGTAATGAAATTCCGCACTAACTGGACAATGCACCACTGGCTTAACACGAAACTGTTAATAATAATAATAAGCGTACAAATTGGAATCGAATTACATTTCACCCATTACCCATTATTACCAACATCAAATAATTATCTTTAGCCATCTTCTTTGATCAAAAGAACACAAATACATAATTTATTTACTGTACCTACTTTACTTTTAATTTTAATAAAGCTTTTTTTTCCGTTGCACTTTTATTGTAAACTTGTAATTAGTTAGTTTATACCCAGTAGGTATTCATTATTAAGTAGGAAATCTCTAATAATCGCTTCAAATATAAGTAATCTATTATGCAAAGTATTATCATTGTTTCGTCTGTTGGCTTGCTTAAGTGCATAAGCGAATGAAATGACATAAATATAGATAAATGAATGTTGGATTGCAGACATGTTTTGTGCAAGTTCGCAAGAAAGAACCTCCGCATCCCATCAGAGTGGCCAAGACTATCGACGTCATCGCCCGCATTACCTTTCCCACGGCATACTTTGTATTCTTAATATTCTTTTTTATTCACTATAAAGGTTTTTCTTAATACCATCAAGCCCAACAAATAAAAAAAAAAATTTAAAAAAACTACCTAGGTTTTATATCGAATAACTTTGATTTTGTACACGGCTGTACATTGAGGCTTGTACAATAAATATAATCAATCCATTCGTATCAATAATTGAGTGCTTTTCCGAAGATACGATGACAAAGTTTTCAAATGATGGTTTACTATATTGTAGATTTTTAACATATGCGTGAAATTTTCTCAAGCAATACTTTGAATATTCGTGTTTTAAGATCAGTTTTGGCTTTGATGATTATTGCAAAAGCTCAATGCAATTGTTTGGACATTTGTTTGTAAAATATATTGTTAAATAGACGTAAGATTTAATTTTAGGATAAAGATAATCATTGAACAATTATTACTCACTCCTCACACTTGAAATAACTTCCCTTAGAAGATAATGTGAAATAAATTAACGTCGGCATAAATGATTAAGTAACAATCTTGTCTCGCCTTGATCTACGGATAAATATACCATGAAGATACTGTGCAGACATTCAATTATTGAGATTTTTGTATAATACTCGTACTTACGTTCGACTAGATCATTTCCCACCCCTAGCTAAGCTTAGTACCTTTAATTTATAAACTTGGGTATAATCAGAAATGGCGTTGAACGATACGAAGTGAAATTTAAGACGACCAATTTATTAAAATAATGGTTTCTCTAGTTTGAATAAAAATTATTTCAAATAATGTCCATCGTGTAGTACATGAATTGTAACACCAACCCTAGCTTTCGATCCCATGAGTCGTGAGCATAAATATTATTACCTAACATAGTATTGATATTATTATCGTTTTTTATTTATTTATTTTTATGCATAAATTAACTCGAATTTCATAGTTAATACCGGTAGAAACGTATATGGAAAACGTAAAAGTGGATGAAATAAGCGAGCTTTGGCTAGAATAGAATTTCTAACCTGGTTCTAAGCAAGCATGCTACCTAGTCATTGTCTAAAATATTTATAAGTTTTATTTGACAAAAAATAAATTATGCAACCCCATTGCTCGAGTCAGTGGGACTATAACACCTCCACCGACAGGGGGGTGTTATTAGGCATAATGCCGGAATGGATGGATAACGACTATTCGGATCGAGTTACTGTACATCTAATGCCATTTCTAGCAACTTTTCACATTTGAGCGAGGGTGATACAGAAAGTATCTTCTCTGGTTTATTTAATTTGTATTGGACCCAGAGCTAAAACTCCTATTTCTCTTCCTCGGACTCGTTTTGAGGTTTGTTCACAAAAATATTAAATTCATTGATTTCATATTTAAATAATAAATTTGTTTACACTTTGAAATAAGATATCCGATTGACACATATTTCAGGAAAAGAACAGATTGAAACATAATCGAATTTAAAGAAAGGTAAAGAATTTAACATATTTGAGGTAAAACTATTATTTAAAAAAATTTGATGAAAAACATTTTTGGAAGATTCGAAAAACATCTTATTCAAATGTGTATAAATTATAATAATAAAACTAATGGTGTTTGATTAATTTTTGGTACTCTGTACGTTATAAACCATGTCCAAACACTACTTATAAACTTATTTTTAAAAATATACCTACATTACACTTGTGTTTTGCTAATTTGAAAATGTTTGAACAAAATTAACCGTTAAAATTAATTTCAACTTGGACGAGAATGCATATTGTTAAAGCATTCCACCCGACATCATTGCTAGAAATCACATAAATAATAAGTCAAACCCTAGATTTTATACACTTTGATTAGAAGTGTCATTATTTATATTCTATGTTTAATTGGTTCATCAGAGTTTGTATGGGAATAGACTTCATTGCATCTGATAAGTTCGATATAATGAGGCTAACCAGTTCGCCATTACAATTTTCAAAATAAAATTTTCTTGTACAATAAAACATACAGAACAGGGGTGCCCAAACCAATCGACCGCTCAATCGCGAGAGGCTTATTGAAAAAATGACCATAAAATACATGAATCCGCGCATGCGCAAAAAGGATAACTGCACCTCCGGCTGATTATACCTAAATATAATCGTCAAAATTGAGGTTTTGCATTCTCCTATTTTCTATATTAGAAGAAAATATGCTGCGTCTGTACGTTTTGTTTTTTTTTAAATACATCGTCTAATTTGTAAACTAAACGTCTGTTGAAGGCGTTCAAACAAGGCAATTTTAAGGTTGTTTGAAAGGTTTTAAATCCTTTTAGAAGTAACTGATCAATAAAAGCAAAACGTAGGAACATGCCAATAGTTGATATCCCGAAAAGTTGAAATGAATGGAATTAAATATATTCCGTTTATCGTTATCAATGAAACGGGGCAAAAAACGTGGACACAACAAATTTTAAAGATATTTTGACTATGAAAAAAAAATTCCGCTCCTCGCACTCCTCCAGTGATACTTTTTAACAGTTGCGTGTAGTCCACAAAGTATGAAAAGCATTAAAAAAAAAATCGGAAATTTTTGTATTAGAATCGATATACATACATTGATAAAATGTTTCTATGTCACAAATTTACTCTTTTTAGTAGGATATTAAAATGGCCTTGTTCCAATTTTGCACAATAATTCATACCCGAACTTGAAAAACTACAAAAAAGCCTACATTTGGTCATAGATCAATGCACGTCACTGCTTTTTAGTAAGGGAGGGGGGGGGGCGTTGAAGAAAAATACTCTTGAAAAGTGGGCAGTTTTGGAAACCACAAATTTTAAATAAAGTTCATTCGTTCGTTAAATTACAAAGATTCACCTTTGGCCGCCTGCAAAGTTAAATGTGTCAAGCTGTAGTGAGTACATAGTCAATTGCTTGACTCCTAATAATTTGAAAGCCGATCTCCGTGATTACGAAAATGGACACCCCTGTTCCAGAGGAACGATTTTTAGTTGCCTTTATCTTCTTATTGCTATTTATATATTTTATTTTATTCCCTTGATTTATTGTATATAAATTATTATGTTAGGGAGGACTTAAGAGCATAAGTCATTTTTGTATCAGAATTACGTTTCGAAACATGCTCAAAATGTGAGCATGTTTCAGGGATATTATACAGAATACATTTGAAATGTGGTTTTGTACCTATTATGACCTGATACTTATACAACACTTTCTGTTAATTAATAATGTAATATGTTATAACTAAGTTAACCAATTATTCAAGCGCCTTCAGAGGAGTGCCTATGTTACAAATACAAATCCTTAGTAAAATTTAAAACACACCACAAGTACTAACTACAACCTATCCGACTGATTTGATTTGATCAGCCACTGTGGCAATAACATCTTCGTGAAGCGGTGATTCCAAAATGAGACATTAAACAAAAAGCGTCAAAAACTATCGATCTGTGAGCTCCAGCATTATGAAACTTGTAGAGCTTTTTTTGTCTGGAATTTGAAGGTCAACGCTACTATATCCAGCACTCTACGACATTTTTAACATGAGCTATGGTGTTTTTAAATGTCCAAATAATTGTTCAAAAATAAAGGCATGTGCCATGAATTTCAATAGTTTAATGCGGGGGTTTAGGATCACAGGTGCCTATCTACAAAAGCATGGTTTTGAGATAAATCAAATAAAGATTGGAATGCTCATATGCCCACCTGTATGCCCAACTTTATCTTTTAAACGGCTGTATGTACGAGATAAAGCTTTGTGTCACTAATAAATATAGTAATGGCAAAAACGAAACCAAGCTTAACTCAAAACACCAGCTTTTGTAGTTAGGCCCCTGTGATCAGGTAGTATAAAAAGCATAAAACGAAAAGAAAAAAATGTGAGTTTTGCTTTATCTGCTGATGTTTATCAAAATATAATTAGCTAATAAAATTAACATCAAACCACGATGCCCATCCCGTTTTAAGCATAATACCTTCTATTGAAATATGCATAAATATTATTATTTTAAATAATTCATCGTGTTTTCTTTTTAATGGACCGTTTTCGAATCACCGCCTCATATATATTTTGTTTATAAATCCTCGCTTGAAATGATTTGTGCAAAACCCATAAAAAGTAAATATATGTACCTACCTAAAATTACATAACTCGAAATAAATTGCCTTCATTGCTTTGCAAAGCCTCGGACCAATATTTATTTGATTCTAGCAAATAAGTAACGAAATACAATTTGACCATTAAATTGGATTATACCATGCTGACTTCATGAAATTCTAATTAAATATATTACCAAAGTATATTGCTCTATTGTTTATAACTTGTAACACGAATTTATTAAAAAATATATTAACTTTCTTAAACCTTTCAAGCCAAATTTTACAAACCCTACTCGATGGCGATTTAATCGCAGAAATCTTTTAAATAAAATCGAGTAACTAATAGCTTTTTCTACTTTATCACCATTGCAAGTACGTTGAAAAGGATTTGAAAAGTGATGCAACGATTATTAATATGACTTATAATGAACCGATAATTTTCAATTTTGAAAAAGAAATAAAATTATTTGTTTCACCCGTTTTACCTATATCAAACAAAATTGTAAGTAAAATGCTTAAAATCCAATGAAAAATACGAAAAATTTATATGTTGCTGTAACTGCATCACGAAATCATAAAATTCCCTTGTCTTTCGTTCTAATTTTAAAATATTCCGTCTGAATCAGCTTTTTACAAATAAGGTTCTGCAACATTAACAATGTAATTTTTTTTACATAAGCTCCACGCAGGAGGCCCTGAGGAAAATAGTTTTCCTCTGGACCTATGTCGTCCTTGGGGATGCTGTGTGGAAGGTCTCTTTAAGGAAAGGAAGTAGAGAAAGATCCGGGAAGGAAAGTGTATGAGGGGTGGGTTTGTGGGTCCACGATTGACGGACGTATTAATCCATACCTCCCACTGCGGTACAAGGCGATGGGTCTGCCACGCAGTAAGTGGGCTGACGAATCCACCGCTGAGACCTAGAGAAACCTCACCACGTAAAACTGGGCCCCACCGTTAGTCACCAAATGTAGCCAATTACATACTTGGTCACCTATGGCAGATTGAGATATATTATATAATGTATGTACTGTAGTTACGTCTCTATGATGAATTCGAACTTTCGACTTTTGTTTTTTTAATCTAAAATGATGTTAGACATTGTTTTGGATAATATATTGAAAACTTACAGAAAACCAAAAATTGCGACACATAACTACCCAATAATCGTTGCATCACTACCTACTTTTGATTTATAAATTAAACATGATCGAAGTGTTTAATATAGTTATCCCAAAAGTTCCATAAATTTCTGGCACATCTCTCGTCACATGGTTAGCCAATTCCTTAGTGATAAAAGTTATGTAAACTTGATAATACTGACATATCATTTGCTTTACAATAAAGTAAACCTTAAAGTATATTTACATGTTGTCTAAATTGCTGCCTCTCTGATGTATTTTATTGTGCATGTTACATAAATATATAAATATAATATCTCATTTAAAAAAGTGCATAAACCTGCAGCAAAATAAATTTGATTGTTTCAAATGTTAAATCTATTGTATAAAAAACATTTTATGAAATTCTTGCTAGGCAAAGTAGGTACCTATTCTGTTTACTAAAATTATTTTACATGAAAACTACGCACGCAAGATTCCAGAAAGAATAAAATATTTACAACCATGAGAAAAAATTGATAAATTAATTCTGACAAAAATAGATACATTTCTGTAACCTGTTAAAGGTCTCCAAAATATCAAAACTGATGTAAATTCTTATTGAACCCGAACCAAAGAAATAAATATTTACAATGTATCCTGGGTAATTAAAAATTATTCATTCATTTAGGGTAAGATGTGGTTATAATCATACTCGCTACCGAGGTAAACAAGAAGCTAATAAGAAACAATGGTATTTAATGTAATACTGATCCTCTGGTAGTACATTTATTTCATATTTTTAAACTTAATTATTTGTCTTTAAAAGAGAAGAAATTGCTGCGAAACCGAAATAGTATTTTTTAGATGTTTTTCATTCCTTTACAAAGAGGAAACAAAATAAACCATTATGTATTTCAATATTAATTTGTCATATTATTATGTATATAATGTTTGGTAAAAACAAAATCGCTTAATTTTAAAGTTCCCATGTTCCACGTCATACGGACAGCGATCTTAGACGACAGTTGTTTCTCGTTGGAGAAATATTTAAGAAAATAAATTAAAATCAAAGTTGCAGCGATAATATAGAAAATAAAATCAATACAATGGAACTATACAACCGATTCACAGGAATGTAATTTATATAAATGTAATGTTATACCGATTACAAATTTGAAACTTTGCTAAATTATTTGATGAAGGATCAAATGTTAGCAAATAATTATGTATCGATGAAACATTTCACGACCAGGAACTTGTCAATTATTTTTCATACACTTCTAGAGGAGCAATTTTCGAGCAAGAGTTTTTTGAAGATAAATGAGTGGTAATCATGATTGAATCTAATTGGAAATAAATGGAAAATATTGACAACTGACCGATCGTAGATAATGGTATTGTTTTAATGTATGATTTACACTTCTAACTAGTTTCATAAAGAGTGTAAAATCTAGTCCTCAATTAAAAGTATGTATTATTGTAAGTTTAAATTTAATTGTAAATTCACAGCCTTGGTTCGGTAAGCGGGTTAGAAACGTAAAGTATAAAATAATGTAACCAAACATCCTAGCTGTAATTTGTATATTAGCAATTAAGGGCGTAGAATCTTTGAGTAAAAGATCACTAGGCTCCTGAATTTTTAGGTGAATCGAAATCTGACAATTTACACACTTTTCACGATGAAATTTAAAAATTCTTCCACCCAATGAAATCTGAATGAATTTGATTTTTTCACGTTCTTATAGATATTTTTGAGCAGTAAATATCAACATTTATAAGATTTTTTTAGATTTGCAAGATACTGAAAAATATAGGTCCCTAATGAACAGTTAATCTAAAAAGATTTCACTGAATAAGATTCAAGTCTTTAATTGCGAAGAAGCAACCCGTAGATGAATAATTTAAATGAATTGCAGCACAGCTGAGAATACTGAGTGATATTAGTAAATATAAGGGAGAAGCTTCTATAGAATATCCACTTCATCATCTCCTGACATTTAGAAACTACTGGTGGAGTAGGTAATAGTCATTATGTACTACACCAGTAGTTTAGAAGCTTCTCTAGAATATCCATATAGAGAAGCTTCTATAGAATATCCACTTCATCATCTCCTGATATTTAGAAACTACTGGTGGAGTAGGTAATAGTCATTATGTACTACACCAGTAGTTTAAAAGCTTCTCTAGAATATCCATATAGAGAAGCTTCTATAGAATATCCACTTCATCATCTCCTGAAATTTAGAAACTACTGGTGTAGTACGTAATAGTCATTATTCGCCTCAGTCATTATTTAACAATGTGTTTTCTTATTTGTTACCCAATCAATCTAATTTCATAGAAACTGTAGCTTAAGTTTTATAATACCTACAACATACATTTAACTCTGTGGTGCACTACATTATTTAATTTATTAATAACGGAAACTCATTTAACGCGAAATAAGATTCATGAACCTAGATAAAATCTTCATTCTTTTTATATAAATATAAGATAGTACTTCCTTTTCAATGGATAATAACTTATATTCATTTTATATGCACCAAATACTCTTTAAGATATCTTAACAAAGGAGAAAGGCGCTATATTTCTCTGAACGATTTTCAAATTGCAATAACTTTGTACACAACAATTTGTATTAGATCTATGATCAATTTTAACTTGCATTCTTTTGCAAGGAACTTGTATTATATAGTTTTCATTAAATTAATCTGCTTATAAGCAGCCCTGTCTAAAATAGACAATCTAGTGAAATGTTTGGACACGAGAGAAGCTATCTTTACATTATTTGATTAACACTGCCTTAATTGAAAACTATATCTTGAAGATCATTTGGAATCGTCGCGTCAATAAATTAATGAACACAAACAATTAAGATAAATAAAATGTTATTTGTACAACAAGGTCACGATATTGTAAGAGAATGGAGGGATGAAACATCCCACAATGAGTGTAAACTAATAATGTCACTTTGATAAAATATGATTATGGCTGCCACGTAAGCTGTTAATTATTCACGAACCGTTGTGCGTTGTTGGGTTGTGCTTTACAAGTCACAACGTATTTGACGGCCATATTTTTTTGACACTTTAATGCCTCTGTAAATATAATTATAATGTATATTATATCATCAATATTTATGAATTTCATTTCCATTGAAATAAATCACAAAGTCGTCAAACGTCCAAGTGTGTTTCATTTGAATCCTACACCCAAAGGTTTAGAAAGGACAAAAGTAAGATTTGGCCTTCGAAGTTAAATAAAATAATCTAATACAAGAAGACAAATAAACATAGAATCTAAGAAATTAGTAGCGGGTTACTCAATAAATTGAAACAATAGTAAAAATGTGTTTTTAACTTTTGTTAATTTGTCTTCTGAAATATTATTTTGTAGTTCTAATACCATCAACTCCTTAATTAATTCATGAAGATAATAACTAATAACTGTTGATATCTCAGACTGCATTACAAAAAAGCATTTGGAAGAAAAAATTACATTTAATAAATTTTAGAAATTGCGTTGTATAATGTAGAGTAAGCCCGTCATCCCACGGGTTGGTAAGCAATCGACATAAGCCGATTGCTGCAATACCCTGCGCAGAAAATTTTCACGCTGAACTACGCTGCAGACCTAACAGTCTGTAGCTCCTTCCTATAGCGAACTTAATTTTCAGTGCGGGGTCTTGCAGCATTCGGTTTATGTCGATTGCTTACCGACCTTTAATACATGGGGTATGGGCAATGTTGGGTTAGATTTTTAAGATTGATGAAACTCACGAGAAAGGTTTAAAATGTGGTAAGTCATGATTTTCAACAACAAGTTTTGGCCGTCTCTAGGATACGCCGCCACTCCTGTCGATCTCCTACTGACTCTCCAATTCCTCATGACTAACCCTTGTGTCACACGTGTCGGACGAACCTGACCGGCACCGAGTAGCCGGTAAAAAACCTTTTACACAGTACCCGGTATGCACCTGGCCCCGGCGAGCTAGCAGACCAGTGATGGTATTTATAGGGAAATTTTCCTAGATGTAGGGAAGGAGACATTGTGATATTGTGGGGGAATTCAGTAGAGTACCTCATTTGCATGAGTTTGTAGTTTATACTCTTCTGAAATCTGGGAAAATTTTAACATGAAATCCAAATCTAAATCGCTAGCTACAGGACGTCTATCCGGCACCCCATAGCCAGGCGCGCAGGTGCGTGTCCGGCATCCACCCAGCCACACGGTGCCGGACAGTAATGGCCGGCATGTGTGAAAAGACACATACTTGCCCATACAACTCATAGCTCTTTAACCGGCAGCCGGCCCGTGTGAAATAAGGCTGAGGATGTTGTGTTCGCTTCCACATGGTCCAGCCACATTTAGGATTCCCAACATGCCTTCAATCATGCAGGCTTACTATAAAGAAAGCCCTTTGGTGATTAACTATCTTCTAATCTTACTATTATAGAATAAAGAGTTATTAATGGTATATCTTGCCATTGGTTTTATAAATAGAGTGTAATTAACAGTAATACAATAATTAAATGGGAGAGGGCACCTGGAATGAGACAATCCAAAGTACTCATAAAAGGACAAGACCCTAGACGAACCAAGAAACTACTCGATATGGAGAGAAACTCGCTGAGGGAACTGGTAGGACTACTAACAGGACACTGCCATCTCAGGAGACATCTTTGTTCTACCGGTATTTAAATGGAAGATGCTCCGAAGAACTAGTGTCATTGATCCTTTCATCACCAGTGCAGTCGGAAAACATGGTTCACTCCTTCCTTTCCACAAAAATACCCTCCTCACAGCAACCCCAAAGATGACATAGGCCCTAGGGAAATTATTTTCCGCTGGTAAGTTAATGTAAAAAAAAAAGTTACAAAATTGTCCAGCAGAAAAAGCATGTATGTATGTACATAGAGGTTACTTTGATGTATTTTTAATGAAATCTAGGAGCGCTTTCGGAAACCATCATATACCAGAGAGGTATAAAATCAAAATAAATAAGACTTTATTTTTTCACTTCATTATAATGACAAATATACAACGAGAAAAGAATGAATAAATAATAATAACCAATAATAATTTAGAATGGTGGTCAATGTAAAATCATTTTATTAATAAATTTGTTGCAACAGTTATTTTCTAATAACTACATTACATTATAAATTCTTCTTTGCTTCTTACACTTAAATCGAACTGATAAAATTCAGGAATGTATGAAATATTTTGTAAATTTCATTTTTAAGATACTATTCTTTTTTCAACATCGGCAGAGAGAGAATATTAACAATCTGTGTAATTCTACTACATGTAACTAAAATGCAAATTACTTGCACAGAATATTGTTTATAACGAATGAACAAACAAAATAATGATACAATATGCATCTAAATACGTACTTTGATTGGATAAACGCACGCAAAATGCTACATAATATGTATTCCAAGATGTTAAAAAAAACTATGCACTTTTGGTGACTGAATAACTCACCAAAATGACAATTTTACACAACTTTAAAAAGTGATACATAAAGTCATAAAAAGTGATATAAAGTCATAAAAAGTCATAAAAAGTGATATAAAGTAATGAAATAAAAACTAGGTTAAGTAGGTTAGGTTTATAGTTTTGTTCATTGCTTTTAATGACTTTATATCACTTTTTAAAGGTGTGTTGAATTGTCATTGTGTTGAGATATCTTGGAACTACACCTACTAATCGAAATACATATATAAATAATATGTATGTACGTAGCTAAACCAATAGCAGAAAAAATAAAATAAATTGTTAGTGGTCGAACTAAAGCTACGATAAACCTATTAACTTTTGGAACACCATGAGGCGTAGCTTATTATTTTATTGCCAATTGAATAATTTGATTTTTTTATTATGTTAGGAGCATAAAGGTACAAAACACCACAAAAAAAAAAGTATGTTTTTACCTTGTTGATTGTCAAAAGAGGTTAACCAACTAACAAAACATATCTCGTACAGGTCCTGCGCCATACGGCATCTGGCGCTAGTAAAAACCTAAGGATGCTGATTAGGGTTTAGGTATTATCAGCGCCATGGCTCCTGGGCTTCGTGGCGCCTTGGCAAGTCGACACCTGACTGCTCCAATTGCGCACAGGGCCTGCCCTGGCCACATATTTCTGTTCTGCCAGATGATACTTGCTTCATTTACACATTTACACGCTAGTCCGGACTCTTGACAAGTCACCTTTAAAATATTTGATTGTGACATGTATTCATGGGTCTCAACTCCTTCCTGTCGATTGATCTCCAAATATAATTCTCTTGACAATCTTTTCTTCCACCCACTGTACAAGTCCAAAATATCTAAGCATCCATCTATAAATCTTAATCATTAAGCTTACAACATACTTACATTCTTCTCGGATCTCCCCTTTTGTATAGTTTTAGGGATAGTTTTCTCCATAGCCCAGCTTAAGCTGTGTTAGCCAAATTTACATTTAGCCAAAACTTCACAGTATAAAAAATAGAAACACTCTAAAATTCAAGCAAACCGGCTCGGGAAAGACTGGTAAAGGGAGACCCTTTGACCTCTCCAGCCGGACTTTCACGACCCATCGCCTTGCACCGCAGTGGGAGAGATGGATTCATACATCCGTCACTCTTAGAAACACTGACCCCTAAATTCCTTACCACCCTCAAACCTTTTTCCTTCCAGAACTTCCTTTCTTTAAAAAGACCCAACACACAGCATCCCCAAAGATGACAAAGGAGAAAAATAATTTCCCTCGGGGCCTCCTGTGTGGAGCTAATGTAAATTTTTAAAAAAACTACACTACGATTGAAACAATTCTTAGGTCATAAATTAAAGGTTACAATTCGGCATCCTTACGGATCCCATTTCTACTACATTACATTGAAGGTTGAAAATCAATATTCATAATATAAAGTCTACTTTCGATTATATGTATAATATGTTTACAACAATATTGTAATTAAACGCAAGGTTCGACATAGTTCCCCGGGAAGAGTCCGGTGATTCCGTCCATGACTCCCTCCCACCACCCATCGTCGTTCTTCTTCAGCACATACACCACGGCACTCTCTTGGAAGGACAGCTCATCTTCCTTGTCCGCATAGTAGTCGTAGATTGCCACCACTGGAAAGACAGCAATATTAATGATAATATATTAATTTAAGAAATTTGCAACTATAACTAAGAATACATGTTAACAAGTAGATAAAGTTGAGGTTTCTCATAACCTGCCTCACTAGGCTAGCGGCTAACCTGTTTTGAGGGAGTCATTTTAAAAGTTAACTTAAATACATATGAGTATACCTACACTTATACATATTATAATATAATCGCTCACTTATTTGTACTCTATCTATTACCTATATTTTTTAAACTCTTATATTTTATGTAACATATTTTGTCAACTATGATATTTTTTTATGTAACCTGTATTTTGTTAACACTGATTTTTTTTTTAAATGTAATCTGTATAACTAAAAAAATAAAGATGTACATTATTATAGGTAAAAGCCCTATGGGCGTTTAAATAAAATAAATTACAGGAATTTGGAGTTATTGTTTCGAGTACAGCAAGTATTTAAACGTTTGTGTAGTATTTATGTATGTTTGTATTTAGGTGCGTGAAGATTGTTTTCCTGAATATCTGCTGAACGTCCAACACATTCATAATATTAAAGATTAAGTTCGAGTCTGTAATTAGAGGTAACCTAAGGATTATTTTGATTATGGTTTTCTGTGTTTTTATTATTGGGTCTAGCGCAGATGAAGTGCCACCTTCCCATGCTATAATTCCATACTCAATGATAGACTGACAGACAGCAAAGTAGATCATTTTGAAGTTGTAAGTAGAGAAAGTTTCGTATTGTTCTGAAAAAGTGCATGGTTTTTCTTATTTTCTTTGCAATTAATTGAGTGTGGAGATTCCATTTTGATAACCTTCCTCTTCCCAATCTCCTTCCCCTCCCCACTACCTTCAGCCTCACAACATACCAAGGTTGTCACCTACAATGAAATATAATGTTATTTACAAATGTATCACATTAATTAGAGCATGCTGAGGACGGAACTTTTTGAATTGTGAGATCACAGTAAATGCGTGGCAGTACTTCAGCACTAAAATTTGAATTATGAATTGTACTGCATTCAGCATCACAAGACACAAATGCATATGTTTTATCAATATTAACTCATTTTTCATTTTTGAGAAATATCAAAAAAACTTTCATAAAAAATATTTTTTATAAATTAGGAGACCTCATAGATCCACTCCCTGCAGTTGGGACTTTTGTGCAATATTCATATAATAAAAATAGGGGATAAAATGTACTAAATAAAAACATCATATTTTTCAATTTTAGCACTCTAGCACACAAAAAGGCACGAGCAGCCACCGATAGTATGTATATCTTACTTACCCTTCTCAATGTAATTCTTGGGCACCCATCCTGGAAGATCCTCCTCATCAGGCACTATGGTGGGCATCATTCCCCCCATAGTGCCTTGCCCTGGCTGGTAGTGCTGTGTATGGGACACCATCACCCCTTGTTGCTGCAAACAACAAAATTAGTCATTGAGGTACATGACAAATTTTTTTTTTTTAAAGTGACGGTCTCAATAACTACCTGGAACTATCAAGGCAAAGGAGACAAGTTGGAAATAAAAATGTAGACAACACATTTAAAGGCTATGGAATTAATAGCCAGTTTTTGTGTTTCCTCCCTCCTACAACATGGGTCCCATCAAGAACCAAGTTCACACCGTCCTTTCCTTAAAAATACAAACAAAACAACATACCCTCCTGTTAAATTTATGTTTTAAATCACCTACCATGAAGCAAAAAAAATCCTCCTAAAGGGTAGGAGATAGAAATATTAATCCTTCAGGCCTCTGCTATATTTATTTATTTATTTATTACACTCCCTAGTGGGCTTTTCTTAAAAAAAAAAATACAAGCATTTTGTATCAGAGTAAAGACTTAAAAATTAATACAATAAAGAAGAATGTAAACATAATGTGTACTATACAATATTTATGTATACTGTTTAGTATTCAAATGAAATACATCACCAAGATCAGAATATTTGTTTCCGAGATTGTGGATTCTCGGAATCGGAGAATTTTGGTAAGCTAGTGTCCTGGTGTTATTGAAGTAAAAAGGTAAGAAATGTCGGCATGATTTTTTGGGAACATGGATATTGATACATTGAAGTAATTCGGGACAGTCAATTTTAAAATGTAGTATTCTTTGTAACAGTATTAAATATGTGCTTATTCTTCTTATATTAACCAGTATATTTCTCAAAGATGCTGTCAGAAAGCCGGACAATATGTGGGTACTTCCGATTCTCAATAAAATCAAAAAAATACATTTTTTTAATATTATCCCCACATAACTATTTCCCTCAGGACCTATGACATCTTTTGGGATGCTGTGTGGAGTTTTTTTTAATTAAAGGAAGAAGAGGAATTTCTGGAAAAGTAAAAGGTATCAGGGTTGGGTAGGAATCAGTGTGTCCAGTGAGTAACGGACATATGAATACATCTCTCCCACTGCGGCGCAAGATGACGGGTCGAGAGACCAGTTGGAGAGGTTAAAGGTTCCAGCTTTGACTGAAAGCTCAGGCCTGGCAGAAAATCCCCTTCTCGCTATTTCCATTCAGTCCACGTCAGTTTGTTTGTATTTCCTTGGCATTTTATTGAACACTGCATTCAACTACTGCATACGCTGACGGTTTCGATGAATTCTCGAAACTGGAAAAGTCTTAATTTAAAAAAATAAAATACTTAGAATTTTAATTTTTGTTTTGCATTAACCTCACACAGTAGGCCCTAACGAAAATAATTTATAATTAATAATTAATAATTTGGGGATGCTGTGTGGAGGGTGTTTTTAAGGAAAGGAAGGATAGGATATTATGGCAAGGAAAAAGCTATATAATCTAGGGATCAATAGTGACGTACGTATAAACCTATCCCTCCAGCTGCGGTACACGGCGATGGGTCAAGAGAGACCAGTTGGAGAGGTCGAAGGGTCTCCCCAAACTAGCCTCTCCCGATCTGGCACACCATGCAGCTGGAGGGCAGGCGTTTCCTGACCACACCACAACAGATGAACCCGGGAACCCCTGCTAAATCACCAAACGTATCGAACCACTCGGGGTGACCTACGGCAGAGGTGTTGGTTATCTAATAAATGGTTCCCAGGCCGACGGTACGCAAACCCGCCTCCCAAATTGAGTGATGAAATACGCTTAAAAATTTTATTATTAAAAATAAACATTTGATTTTTGAAATTAAAAACATTAAAAAACATTTTAAAAGTATCTCAATATAAAGCTTTGTGTTTTCTCTTTTGAACACCGTTTAGTTCATACATCTAACTATGACGGTAAGGGAGGCACAACGATTTCTATGAGACCTTATGAGCCGTTCCGAAAAGAGAACAAATTTACTCTATGGGTAATAGCTGTTTGTTCCCAAAACCGAACAAATACAAACAGAATAAGTACAGTAAAATCATTCTCTCCCAAAAATATCATAGAATAACACAACATAATCATTAATAAAATTGTTATAAATTTTATTTTCACATTCTTTTAATTAAATCTCCAATTCTGGAAATTCTGGAAAATTTGCTTGCAGTTGTTATTAAATTGTTGATGTGTGAAGAGCCAAATCAGTTGAAATCAAATAAAGATGAAAGAACAACTAATAAATGTTCCATTTTTTATGACGATGCAAGAAAGATGCACACGTATACTAAGGTGACAAGTATCTACAGGGTTTT
Organism: Hesperophylax magnus; assembly: GCA_026573805.1. Taxonomy (NCBI): domain Eukaryota; kingdom Metazoa; phylum Arthropoda; class Insecta; order Trichoptera; family Limnephilidae; genus Hesperophylax; species Hesperophylax magnus. The sequence goes on from JAIUSX010000089.1 coordinate 3,314,824, forward strand.
ATATGAAAATAATTATGATTGTAACAAAATAAAGATCATGCAGTGTATAATATTGTTGTTAGACGTCTAATACCACAAACCTGACGTGACAACAGAGATTTTCGTCATTCATAAATTAATTTATAAAATTAGATATTTTAAACACAGAAAGTAGGTTCGCGAAAATTGGCAGATTTGGAGATAAAGATGCATGCCATAGCTTCGTAGTCCTTATGTCTGGTTTTGTGTACAGTTCTGTTAAACTATGCATTAGTTCCATCCTGCGGGGTGAAAATTGCGCTGTTATTTACATTAGCTCCACACAGGAGACCCTGAGGAAAATAATTTCCATCGGGACCTGCATCATCTTTGAGGAAGCTGTGTGGAGGGTATTTTTAAGGAAACGAAGTAAAGGAAGTTTTGGGAAAGAAAAAGGTATGAGGGGTGGGAAGGAATCTGGAAGTCAGTGTCTCTACAAGTGACGGGTGTATGAATCCATCCCTCCCACAAAGGTGCAAGGGTCGAGAGTTTGGCAGGAGAGATCAAAAACCTCAACCAATCTCATCTGATCCGGTCCCCCACGCAGTAGGTGGGCAGATGAATCCGCCGCCAAGATCTAGGCAAACTTCACTCCCCAGGCACCCCTGCTAAGTCACCAAACGTAGCAAACCACTTGGGGTGATCTATGGCAGAGGTGTTGGTTAACCAATCAATCCGGGGGCGGCGGTATCCGTTCCCGCCTCCCAAATTGAACATAAGCCATGTGATGATATCCAATTTCCCATAGAATAGTAAACTAGGTCAGATAAAGATTTTATCGATAATGTCGGTAACTTGTCAAGGATTGTCTTGAGCACAGGTGCAGATCACTAAGAACAAACAAACAGTTCACGTCGACTAAATTAAGAATTTTTAACTGTTGCGCATTGTTGCTTGTTGGTGATCTGCAGCCGTGCTCAGGAACCATGACATGACGTGCTTGTGCTATAGGGCCAGAAGAAGTAAAAGCGTAAGGTAGAGAACATTCTATAAGGCATATATGTATATATATCAATATAGTTAATGTTTCATTTGTGGTATTAGACATCAAACAAAATGATTGCGTGTGACGCATTACGCATATATTTACCTGCAGCATATGAGCCTGCCGGGGCCTACCGAAGGCTGCATGTTCATCCTCATCCGGGGGTGGGGGAGGGGGCAGCGGGGGGGACACGGAACCCCCGCGTCCCCCCACTGAAGCACCACTCAGAGACGACATGCGCTGGAAACGGCAGAAAACACGCGAGGGTTACAGAAATGAGAGGCGATGTTATTGACAAGGGGTTCACAACGTGATATGGTGGATATCGAAGCACTGATGTTGGGATAAAATGAAACAATGACCACAAATCTTGTGACTTTTTGCACTCTGGAATCACTGAAGAGATAAACCGATAGAAATGTGTTATTTCTGCCCTAAGTAAACCCAAGTAAACCTAATCTTTCCTCTAAATTAACAAAAAAATTTCAAATATCAAAATTCTTTCTTAGCTTTGAAGTTCCGGATACCTGCGAGCTTCAACTTTCGTAGTGTGCATGGTTTAAGAGGCATTCTGCACTTGCTGACAGTAATTTTGTAGTAAATCACATGTGTTTCACAAATTGTAAAGTGTATTATATATTTCTCAAAAATGTATGTTTATAGTATACCAGCCGGTATATCAGTTGATTTTTAAACTTTAAAAGTTCTTCAAGTTGCTGTCGGGTAGGAATCTTGACAACCCATAAATCTGACTCCATAAAGTTATCTAGTCAAAAGGTCTTATACATATATGCAAACTAGCAAGTATAGATCACACTTCTATGGATTATCAGTTCAGTTGCTGGAATGAAACAATGATTACACTCTGGTATGACTTCCCTATCAAACACACCAGGGTCGGTTGCAAAAATGAAAAGCGGTGGTTTTCTTCAAACAACGGGACAATGTAAAAACAAGGAAAACAAGCTTCAATGAGGGGTGTGTAAAGTAACAATATGTAACATTGCAATCACATGTCAATTTATGACCTGTGCGTAGTAACTAATTAATGCAACTGGACTTACAGCGCCGTGGCCCGAATGCATCATGTGTTGACCATGGTCACCGCTGTCGGAACCAATCAATGGAGACGGAGGGGCTAAAAAAAAAACATAAAAATATGAGAAATAAACAATAAGAACACTGACGGGACCAGGGGGTCTAGCACAGTGAAATCGATAACTTCGGTAACTTAATGTCGAATCGATAGGCGTAACTATCGATGATTTTATACTGATCCATAAAGCCCTGTCAATACGATATTGACAAAATCCATCATCTATGGTAGCGGTGATTGCAAGGACGGTCAAAATATGATTCCAATAGTCGCTAGACAAAAGCCGCTGCTTTTAGTGAGGTCTCAAAGCTGTCAATATGAACGACTTTTTGGATAATGTCATTCGTTATGCAAAATAACTGGCTAATTAATGAATAAAGGTGAACTAACTAAGCCTTTAAGTTGAAAGATATCGTATACACGATCCAAGGCGATCGAAACGCGATCAATTGATTCCGTTCTAACTTGGAGGAACAAAAGTTGTTAGTCATAACTAAAGACCTCATGAACTAATTAACTTCATTTTTAGTGTCAAAAAGTACATGCGGACTGCCAATGAATATTGAAGTTATTATGTAAATACAACATCAATTTATTAGCATTTTTTACTTTTGCATAGCGGTCTGAAGTTATGGCGTATCAATAGTGCGACCACTACAAATTCGTCGGTAATTCCGCCTATCAATCCAATATTATAAACTTATTAATATACTGACAACACTAGACTAATTTGAAATTCCAAATCATCAAACGTCATATATTTATGTAAAATATTCATTAAATGGGTACTTTGAATTGAAATACTGACCTAAATATGCATTGGCACTATGTATTTACTTTTTGGCATTAAAAAGGGAGTTAATTAGTTAATGAGGTCCTTATTCATAACTGAGTTAATTGGTCAATAAGATCTTTAGCCATAATACGAAATATGTTGGAATGTAGCTCACGCTAACCATAAGTAGAAGAAACCATAAGTAAACTTAAAAGGCAGTGTGGAATGTAGCTCATGCAGACCATAAGTAGAAGAAGAAAATATAAGTAAACTTACGAGGCATGTTGGAATTTAGCTTATGCTGACCATAAGTAAAAAATGAAACCATAAGAAACTTAGGAGGCATGTTGGAATGTAGCTCATGCTGACCATAAGTAGAAGAAGAAACCATAAGTAAACTTATGACGCATGTTGGAATGTATCTAATGCTGACCATAAGTAGAAGAAGAAAATATAAGTAAACTTATGAGGGATGTTGGAATTTAGCTTATGCTGACCATAAGTAGAAGAAGAAACCATAAGTAAATTGACGAGGCATTGTGGAATGTAGCTCATGCTGACCATAAGTTGAAGAAAATATAGGTAAACTTACGAAATATTGTGGAATGTAGCTCATACTGAACATTAGTAGAAGAAGAAAATATAAGTAAACTTACGAGGCATGTTGGAATGTAGCTCATGCTGACCATAAGTAGAAGAAGAAACTGAATGCTGTGTAGGATGGACCATTCCAATCTGGAAAAGAAATACCATTGTCAGACTGCATAGTATAAAAATATTTAAAATATAACTGGTGACATCTTAAGAGTCACATCAGGGATATAGCATGAGACCATTGTAGGATTCTGTAGGTCCCAAGACTGCGATGGACTGATAATGTAGAAAAAATGCCAGATGATAAGACACTGAAGATTATGACCATGTGAGTGCCCCAGTGGGAGTGACCCAGAGGCATACCGAGGAAGCGGTGGATAGACTGTGTGGAGGAGGATTGCAGCAAGACGGGAAGGACGGAGAACTGGAGGTGAGGAGTGAGGGACCGCAGCCAATGGTGAACTTTTTTTTTTAATTTTTTTTATTTTTACTATCAATATAAAGTTTTTTTACAGGTTTTTTTTTTCGATGTCGGTCTCACTAGGATAAACCTGTGTCGAGACAGACGTATTTGATACATAAATTAATGTTTACATATTTTTTGATACATATAATATTTCATTACATTAAATGACATAGTGAAAATGATAAAAAATAATAAATAATAATAATAAATTAAATGTTAAATAATAAATAATAAATATTGTAAAAATATTAATATAAATATTGCTTAGCAACGCTAGTTTAGGCATATACTTTGCATTTGCTCTCTGATTATTTTTTGTAATATCAGATAGAAAAGAATTAACTTTGATCCCAAAGAATATAAATATTTAAAGAAGAGTATATCAGATAACGCATTAAATAAACTGCCAGTAAGCCATAGGATATTTAGGTAAATAAATAGGATTTAAAAAAATATATATTTGAGGACCCCAGTAACCAAGGTAAACAACAATATTTGACATTCATTTGAAAAAAATAAAAATATATTTTAATGGTATATTTTTATGTTGATAACGTTTTTCTGGAATATAATATATCATAGATTCGTAATGTTGAAAGGTAGTTGAATTGGAAATTATAGATTTGTTATGTCGAAAGGTAGTTTGATTAGAATATTTAATTTGGTCACATTGAAAATTATTTATTGATTTGGTTACTGGAATGTAGTAGTAAAGATACAATCATCTCCAAGTTGTTTTGCAAAATGACAACAATGTCATTTGCAACCAACGTAGATGAACAGGGGATTATTATGTCATCTGTACAGATGAACATGGATAGTCTAAGACCCCAAAAAACAAAAGCAGGTATTCCTAGACAGCGTATGAAATGGACGAACGATGTCAATATGTTCATTGTTTGTTCATATTTCTATGTAACCAAAGTAGAAACAGATATGTTGTTATACAGGAAAAAATTACATTTACTTTTCTCACAAAATTATCCGATTGCCCAAGTAAACGAACAAAGATTAGCAGACCAAAAGCGAGCTATTTTCAAAAATAATTTAATTTCTGTAGTCACATTAGAACAGATTAAAAGGGAAGTAGCAGATAGATTGCAAAGGGGAAATAATTTAGAACAAATTAACACAAGTAATAATGTCATATCAGATGCATTGAATGTAGATAGTTTGGATAATATTCTAGTCGAAATGTCCAATGATATTACAGTATATTCAAATAACTTAGACGTTATTTATAATCTTAGGGAAATCAACATTGCAAATTTAAACTTTGTTGATGAAAATGTAGTAGAATTAGCTAACTTACTTCATAATAATATAAACAGATATACAGATGTAGAGCCAACAGTTAGACCAAAATTACCGAAATTGCATACGTCAAAGAAATTATCTAAATTAATTTTTGAATTAAATAACATAATTTTACCAAAAATCAAATTTGACGAAATTAGTTTTTTAGATCTTCATACAATAGTATACGCTAGTGCGATTACTGTTTGTAATAAGTTAGGAGTTAAATTATCATCCTCTGACGATAGATTATATAGTTATAGTAAACCAGAATGGCAGATCAGATTAGAAAATGATGTAGTATTTTTAAGAAGTAACATAGCTAGAGTAATAGAATATAAAAATGGAAATAGAAGTAGGAAAATTTTGAGACATGTAGATGAAATTGGTAGAAAATTTGGTTATAACATTGATAGTCATAATAATGAAAATATAATCAATGATTTATTGGATTTATTAAAACAAAAATTAGGCGTAAAAGCTAGTAGATTAAAAAGATATAATTATACGTATAATAAAAAAAATAATAATAGATTATTCCAGAAAAATGAAAAAATATTTTATTCCAAACTTGACGATAAACAAAATATTATTTAGAATAATAATATTCCGTTGCCAACTGAATCAGATATGCGCGATTTTTGGACTAAAATTTGGAGTAAAGATATAAAACATAACGAGTCAACTCCCTGGATAGAAAATGAAGAACTCAATTTTTCAGGTATTGAACAAATGAGTTTTTTTTTTTTTTTTCTAATATATCGGTTGAATTGTTAACAAAAATTATTAAAAATACTCATAATTGGAAAGCCACGGGTTGCGATTGGATACATAATTTTTGGTACAAACGTCTGACTACTTTACATCCTCTTTTGGCAAAAAATCTTTCAAAATTTGTCAGTCCACCTCAAAATTTTCCAAATTTTCTAACTAAGGGCATTACTTATATGTTACCCAAAAGCGAAAATATTAATAATCCTTCTCAGTACAGACCCATTACATGTTTACTGACAATATACAAAATTTTAACCTCTTGTTTAACAGATTTAATATATACTCATTTAGATGAAAAAAAATATTTTATCTGAACAACAAAAAGGTTGTCGCAGAAAACATATGGGATGTAAAGAACAATTAGTTATCGATTCTGTAATTCTAAAACAGATTCAAACTCGAAAACGTAATTTACATACTTGCTATATAGACATAGTGTCCCGCACTCGTGGCTGATCAAAGTATTAAATATATATAAAATTAACCCCACTATTATTAGCTTTTTGGAAAATATTATGTCCTTTTGGAATACCAATTTACTTATCAATTTAAAAGGTAAGAAAATAGTGCATTTCAATTAAAAGAGGGATTTTTCAAGGAGACTCATTGAGTCCTCTTTGGTTTTGCTTAGCATTGAATCCTCTATCTAAAATGTTAATTAAAAGCAAGTTTGGAATAAAAGTTAAGGGTAATACAAGGGAGAGAAGTACAATTTCACATTTATTATTTATGGATGATATAAAATTATTTTCGAATTCTGAACAAAATTTAGAGAAAATGATCGAGGTAGTTAAAAACTTTTCAGATGATATCAAAATGACTTTTGGTTTAGATAAATGTAGAACGATCCATATAGAGAAAGGCAAAATTGTAGATGGGGACAAGAGAATATTTAGAAATTTCCAAATTACTAGTATGAAAAGGGATGAGGTTTATAAGTATTTAGGATACCCACAATCAAATAGATTAGACCATACTAGTATTAAAAATGATATTAGGATTAAATTTCAAACTAGTATCAGGAAAATTTTAAAATGCAATCTATCTGCTAAAAATTTAGTAAAAGCAATAAATACTTGGGCAATACCTCTATTAACGTACTCATTTGGCATAATTAAATGGTCTAATACAGATTTAGATAACTTAGAAAGATTAATTAGAACTACGCTAAAAAAGTTTAATTGCCATCATCCAAATTCAGCTATAGAACGAGTTAATTTACCTAGAAATTTAGGAGGTAGAGGTATAGTCAAAATAACTTCTTTGAAACATAATCAGGTAGAAATGCTAAAAAAAAATTTCCATAGGAAAGCTCATAGCTCAGAAATGCACAAAATAATTTGCAAGGCAGATAGAAATATTACACCTTTAAATTTATAAGATGAGAATGCCAACATTTTTATAAATCCCAACCAGGAATTATTAGATTCCTGGTCAAATAAAATTTTACACGCAAAACACTTCAATTATCTCAATCAAACGTATGTTGAGAAATTTTCGTCAAACAAATGGTTGAGTATTGGAGAGTTGAGCGCAGAAATAGAAGGATTTATGCTTGCCATTCAGGATAGAGTCATTAATACTAAAAATTATAGAAAGCATATAATCAAAGATACAAATCAAATTGATGATTTGTGTAGAAAATGTTTGGCTTTTCCGGAAACTATAGAACATATTATATCGGGATGTTCTTATAAGCACCGTCCGAGTATACATTTAGGCACAATCAAGTTTTAAAAATAATTCACCAAAATTTGGTAACTAAACATAACTTGATTGACTGCCGTAATATAGTACCATCTTATGAATATGAACCTAATTCATTTTTAGAAAACGAATTTTATCAAATATATTATGATAAAACTATACTAACAGACCGAACGATTAGTCATAATAGACCCGATATAGTTTTACATGACAAAATTAAAAAAATAACTTATATCATTGATGTCGCTATTCCAAATTCCTCTAACATTCAAAAATCTGTTAATGAAAAAATAAGAAAATACACAGATTTAGGAAACGAAATAAAAAGAATTTGGCATTCTCAGACTATAAAAATATTACCATTCGTTATTTCGGCTACTGGCATTATACCTAGCTCTCTCATTAAAAATTTAGGCGTATTAGATCTATCAAAAAATTTATATATAAAGATGCAAAAGTCGGTCATTTTGAAAACATGTAGGATAACGAAAGATTTTTTGAATATTTATGTTGAGGGATCAGTAGGATTTATAGGCCCTGTTAGAAGTTCTACCGAGCCGAACCCTCTGATATGAAAATATCTGGAGTCGGTGAATTTTTTTTTCCCATTTGATCTCTGGTGAGTTGACGTGTTGTTGTTCTTGTATTGTTTTGTATTTATTTTACTTATATAATGCACTTGCATAGTGTTGATTGACTAGCTTATCATTTGTGGAAAAGTGAGTGGAAGGGTTTAGTTTTTCCTATGGGGAAGATTTAACCCGGACAACAAAATCGGAAGCAAAAAAAAAAAAAAAAAATTGTTAATCAGCATCTAGTTGGAGTACATACTTATGAAGGGATTTTTATAAAATTTTTGATCTTGGATCTGTCTTGGCTGATGATCCAAGACTTGATGTCTGTTTTATATTTTTAAAAAAAGTCGTTCAGTCTAATGGCTAGTGGGAGAGCATTATATAGCCTTGTTGCAAAATATCTAAAATTTCTCTGGCCAAAAGTTGTTTTAGCGAAAGGGATTTGTAAGAAATTATGTCCTTTGGTTCTAGTATCACGAGCAGTTTGGATATTGTCAAAAGTAGTTTTGTGTTTGCAGAGGTATGCTAGTATGTTTTTGGCATAAAGTTGCCTAATGTCCATAACACAGATTTTCCTAAAGATTTCATCCGAACTGCTTTTGATTGGTAGTTTGAGGATAATCTTTATTATAAGTTTCTGAGCTTTAGATATTGGATCAATGGCGGCAGCGTTTGCTCCTCCCCATGCTATGATACCATACTCTATTAAAGATTGACAAAGTGCATAGTAGATTGGTTTGGCTTAGGTTGAGAAAGTTGCGAGTTTGTCTAAAAAAGTAAATGAATTTTCTAAGTTTGTTTGCTGTAGTGGTTATATGTTGTTTCCACTTCAAATTGCTGTCAAAAATAATACCTAAGTATTTAATTTTAGTTACCTGTTCTAAATAAGGGCAATCACATATTATCGTATTTGTCAGGTTGCAAGCACATATTTTAATTTGATTTTCTGGGTTTCTTAAGGAAGGATTAATACTAAATTCAATGTATTTAGTTTTGGTCACATTCATTGTTAGTGTATTATTGTTTAACCATCTTTTAACCACAGTTATGCCCCTGTTAGCTTTTATGTATACATCATTCCAATTGCTTGATTTGAAGAGGAGAATCGTATCATCAGCGAAACTTACAATTTTGGCATCTATTTGAAGATTACATAATTCATTTATGTATATTAATAACAAGGTAGGACCTAAGACACTTCCTTGAGGCACGCCGTAGCTAATTGGTAATTGATTGCTATTGCAGTTGTTGATTTTCACACTTTGCTTTCGGTTTGACAGGTAATCGCTAATAATAGTAAGTTCATCACCATTTATAGCAATATTAGATAGTTTTTGTAAAAGTTTAGAGTGAGAGATAGTATCGAATCCTTTGCACAGGTCTAAGAATATTGATATGCATTTTGATACCTTGTCTAAGTTTTCATTTAGAAAATCGGTAACTGTTGCCAGGGCTTCAGAGGTGCCTTTATTTTTCCTGAATCCAAACTGGTTGAGTGATAGTATGTTATTTTGTTCAAGGTATTCAATTAGTTGATTATTAATAGTTTTTTCAAAGACTTTAGATAGTGAATTTAGTAATGTAATTGGACGATAGTTAGTTATGTCCGCTCTAGAGCCTCCTTTATGTATTGGGATTATGATTCCGTGTTTTTTTATTTTATTTTATTAGGAACATTAACAGGTTTATAACATAACATGCATAGAGAGAGAGAAAAAATAAGTAAAAGAATTAGGTTACAACCCAATAACCAATTTTCACATCATGCAATAAAGATAAAGAAGGTTAAAAAGCAATAAACAAACAAAGAAAACAAAGAAAGGTTAAAAACAAAGAAATGTTAAAAACAAGGAAATAATAAGAGAAAATGTATATATATATATATACACGTATAAACACATACATACATATATATACATACACATGCATATACACATATAAATACATACGTACACACATACATATACATAGTTGCATACATACATACGCATACATACATGCATACATACATACATACACACACGTACATTTGATATTAAATACAAATAATATGTAAGAGTGATAATGAATAAATGATGAATGTAATGTATTAAATTTAGAAAAGGGTTAATTATTACAATACTCTGTTAACAATTTTTTTAAAAGCTCCTAAGGTACACGACAGGATATCAGCATCAAAATAAGTTTTATTATAATGATTGCAAGTTCTTAGTAAGAAAGAATTTTGCCTGAGACTCGTTGAAGCAATTTCGATATGAAACAATGATTTGTCTCTAGTTTTCTTACTTGGGACTCTAATATTGATTGATGACAAAAGGGCTGGACAGTCAATATGACCACTCAAGACTTTGTGTAAGTAAATCATGTCCGCAGTGTCTCTCCTGCTTTTTAATGTTTTAAGTCCGTAGTGCTTGATAGAGCTTTCCATATCGTAATAACGTAATTGTCTCCTGAAGTTCAAGTGATGTACAAACTTTCTTTGAACAGCTTCAATGCGTTTTGTGTGAATGTTATAAAAAGGATTCCATATGGCAGAAGCGTACTCAAGATGACTACGGACGTAGGAGTAATACAAAATTTTGAGTGTATGGATATTGATGAATTCCTTTCCAATACGGAATAAAAATCCTAACATGCTCAATGATTTCTTGACAATCTTATCCACATGTGCCTTGAATGAAAGTTTGTCGTCAATCAGTACACCGAGGTCTCGAATTTGATTGACTTTTTTGAGTGGTTGACTGTTTGTAATATGGTAATTATATTCAATTTTATTTTTATTTTTTGTAAAGGTTATTACTAGACATCGGATTATATGCATTTGCATATTTACATATGCAAATGCATATAACTCTCTAATTACGACGTTAATGCATATTTCAGCCTTTTTTCCCAAATCGTGCATATTTCGTTTAATAGCGGGAGGTATCATCTACGTATAGGGAGCTAGGTGACGATGACGCGTAGGGCAGTTCTGAGGCCATTAATAATAATAATAATTGGATGACTTGTATAGCGCCGTTTTTGTGCAAAATCACCTCAAGGGCACTTTTGCACAAAACGCCCTTGAGGTGATTTTGCTAGCTTGCTTGAATGAATTGCAATTCAATCAAGCAAGCTAGCATTTGAAGACGCATCCATTAAACAGAATATCGCCCTCATCTCAACACATTTCCACAAGTTACCAGATACCATAAAAAAATTGGAAACAAAAAACCTTCCTCTAATTAAAGCAATAGAAATACTGGAAACAATGATCGAACTCGCCAACGCCCTTCCTAATTCAATATCAGAAAAGATTCGTAAAAAGTTAGACTCTATTTTGCTTAAAAACCCGAGTCTTGAAGATATGAAGAACATTAATGCCTACATCAATGGCACAGGTCATACCCTGCCTAAACAGATATCTCCAGAAATGGCGCCAAATTTTAAATTTTGTCCAATGACGTCAGTTGACGTAGAGAGGTCGTTTTCGGCGTACAAATTAATACTGGGTGACAAACGTCACAAATTTGAGCTCGAAAATTTGGAAAAATACTTAGTTGTATATTGTCACAAAAACTATGCATAATTTTAAGAATATTTCGCTGTTTTTGTACGGTCTTTAATTAAAATATATAAAAATATAAATGGTTTTTTGATTTTGCATTGTGCATATTTTCAAGAGTTTTTAGTGCATATTTCGGCCTTTTTTAGTGCATATTTGCATGCATATTTTGGCACTTTGTTAGTGCATATAATCCGATGTCTAGTTATTACATAACATTTGGCAGTATTCATGTGGAGATAGTTGACAGTACAATAATCATTGAGCCTATTAAGATCTTGTTGCAGTTTATAACATTCAGTAATAGAGTTAATAGAAAGAAATATTTTCATGTCATCAGCAAAAAGTAAAACTTTAGCATGCTTAAAGCATTTTATAATGTCATTGATAAATATAGTAAAAAGCAACGGTCCCAGGTGAGATCCTTGAGGGACACCTGAAGGTACATTGACAATCTCAGAATTGAAACCGTTTACTGCTATTATCTGGGAGCGTCCTTTTAGGTACGAAACTAGCCATCGGTACAAATTACCGTGTATTCCTAAAGCTAAAAGTTTAGACAATAATAGGCTGTGGTCGATTTTATAGAATGCTTTGGAGAAATCTGTATATATAGCATCCACTTGGATTCGTTTGTCCATTGATTTTGAAATATATTCGGTGAACACTGCAAGATTGGATACAGTTGATCTTTTTTTCATAAAGCCGTGTTGATTATCAGTTATAACAGACTTAACACAGTCATAGAGTTGCTCATGAACAATCTTTTCAAGAATCTTACTGAAGATAGGTAGTTTTGAAATTGGCCGATAGTTCTGGACGTCGTTTTTAGAGCCGGATTTGAATATTGGTGTAATGAGAGCACATTTCCATCGGTCTGGGAAGATGCCTTCTTTCAGTGATGATTGAAAAAGCAGTAGGAGAGGCTTAGATAATTGCTTGCTGCACATTTTTATAAAGTAAGATGGTATTTTGTCATATCCTTCTCCCAACGACCATGAGATATCATTAATTATTTTTTCTATCTGTTCCTTGGAAATTGAAATAGTAGAAATATTTATAGGATTATCAGTTTGGGGATTATTAGCGAAAGCCTTTGGAGTAACATTATGATTATAAGTGGATGCAAAATGATTTGAAAACATATTACATATAGCTAAAGGATCGTTAGCAGTTACATTCATTAGTTTCATAGTGTTGGGTAACCCCGTACTATTTCTTTTACTTCTAACATAGGACCAGAAATTCTTTGGGTCATGCAATATTTTAACTTCTGCATTTATTATGAATTGTCTATGACATTCGTTCGAAACTTTTTTTTGTCTCGTTCGCAGAACACAGAATTCATGATAATCTAAAGGATTTGACCATTTTTTCCACTTTTTAAATATTCTGTATTTTTCTTTTGTTAATTTTATTAAAGCCGGGTTATACCAATATGGATATGTGCTGTTATCCTGAACTTTTGTTGATGGAACGTTACAGTGAATGATTTCATCCAATGTATCGTAAAAACGGTTAATAGCTATATCGGTTGTTAGATTAGAAAATTCAGCATCCCAATCAACATTGTTGAGGACATTGTTTATATTTTCATAATTCGCCTTTTTAAAGAGATTTATTGTTCTTTTCTTACTTACCATGGGGATTTCTATCTCTGTACTGATATCAATAATGATTGATTTATGATATTTACATTCAGGTATAAGATGTTGGGAGGTATGTGACACGATTACAGGGAAAGAGCTAAAAACTAGGTCTAAGAATTTGTGATTGTTGTTCGGAAAAGTACAATATTGTGAAAGCTCATTAAAACTAAGAGTGTCTGAGATTTTAGAAATAATTTCAGATTGATAACTATTTGTAATTTTCATATTATTATCATTACTTATTGACCAGTTTATTAAAGGTAAATTGAAGTCACCCGCTATAAGAAAATTATCATCACGATGAAGCGCTCGCAGTTCACATAATTTATCCATAAAGTCATAAGTGTTACGGGAGTGATTGGCTCCAGGTGGAATATAAACGCAACACAAATTGATCCTTTTGAGATTTTTAGTAATAACTGTCACCCATAAGTCTTCAGCATTCGATTCCCAATCCTTCAGTTCTACAACTGTAAGGTGTTTCTTTAACGCAAGAATCACTCCCCCTCCTCTTTTATTCTCACTACGATCGCGTCTAAATACTATGTAACGATTATCAAATAGTTCCTCACTGGCGATGCTTTCCACAAGCCAAGATTCAGTTATCATAATAATATCATAATCATTATTGGTAATATTTATGTAAAATGTATTCGTTTTGGAGCGGAGTCCTGTTACATTTTGATAATAAACGTTTAACATTATTAAGTGTAGAAAGCAAAGAAGAGAATTATATTATTGCATCATTAACTAATGCGTTGAGGATGAGTTGTTTGCCGATTGCATTTTGGATGATAGTTTGAGGAGAGAATCTTTGGTTTTTACAAGCACAGAAGCAGACGTATCATCCTTTCTCAAGAATATGCGCCCACTCTTGACCCACACGTAATTGAAGCGAAGGTCTTTAGCGGCGCGCCTGGCAGCCGCGTGTACATCCTTGTTGTGTGGAGATAGTGCTCACACACATAAATAAATAGTGTTTTAGTTTGTCGGGGAATCGGCCTTTTAGGATGCTTAGGTTAATAAGATTTGTTAAGGGAGTGGTTATTTCTGATACAAGTTTTTTTAAGGCAATATTTGATATATCGTCCAAGCCAGTTGAAGACGAGTTTTTTAATGAGTTTATGATCAATCTAGTATCTTCATTTGAAATTTGTTTTAGACTAAAATGCAAGTTGTTGGGCAAATTTGTATTACAGCTTAGTGAACTGGAGTTGGTATGGTTTACATCGATATTTTTTGCGAGTTGTTCACCTATTTTTGAGAAGTATTTATTTGCATGATTAACAATAATATCGGGATTACTAGAAAAACTAAATATTTTATCATTTACTTTTAGTTGTTTTAAGTCATTCGTAGGATTAGGTTGAGAGTGGGTGGCTTCTTTAAGTGTTTTCCAAAGTTTTTTAGGATCATTATTACAGTTTTCTATTTTCTGTTTGTAATATATCTCTTTACCCTTTCTTATTATTTGGGTACAAATGTTTCTATATCTTTTATAAAAGTTTCGAAGTTGTATATCATAAGGATTGTTAATAACGTTTTTGTGGAGTTTGTTACGTTTACGGATAGATTTAATAATAGCGTGGTTAATCCATGGCTTAATTGGTAAAATGTTATTTGGTATATGTTTAATAATTATGTTTTTATGTTGTAGAGGAGGTAAAGGAGGCCAAATCCCACCCTGTAATGTAGCGCCGTGATGATGATGATTATGGATTCTGAAAGCTATGGAGCTCACCTGGGGCTGCACAATAGGCAGGGTGGAGTACCCCGGACCCCGGCGCTGCAGGGAATGGTGCTGAGGGTGCCCCAGTGGGTAGTTGGGGGCATAGTGCGAAGGCACCTGCGGGGGTGCCACCGCCGGGGGGGTACGGTACTCGCGAGAACTACTCTTTCCTGGAATCAAACAGGTACATATTATAGGTTATGATAATAATTAAACAAGTAACACTAACTTATATTAATTACTGTACATGTATGTTTGTTGCCAAAATCAACAGAGATGGATCAATATCATAAACGAAAACGGGAACAGATTTTAAAAATGAATCATTGGAATATATTTTGAATAGGGAAAGATTTGTGGTAAACTAATTAGAAGTCTATTTACAACTCAGTAAAAAAAAATAACTATAAGGCCTGAAAAAATACTTTCATTTGCAAAATCTCATACTTATGAACGCCTTTTTGGATATATTTTTTTTAATGTGGCAAATTAAGTGTTTTACAAAATGATCGAAAAAACATTTTAATATTTGTGCATGAACTTCACAAAATAAAATTAATCCTGCAATTTTTTAATAAAATTAAATGGGCAGCATTCAAAGAATTCGGATTTGCAAATTGAACCTTATGCCGTCTGCACAGTGACTAAGTGCAATTTATGTCAGTTACCGCCCCCTCCAGTGGCGAACAGACGTCTTTTGACTCCGTGAAGCTTGGTACCAGGAAACTTGCAGTTTATACAATTATAATTTAATATTAGAATTATTAGAGAAGAACAATTTAAAACATGTGTAGATCTCAGTTTAGGTATAATACCCATAGAGAAGATTTCACAACACTAAATTTTATGAAATTTCCCAGCTGTTTGGTGTTGTGAAATTAATTCCAAAAAGCATGAAAGCAGTTTCATAATGTAAATTCTACTTGTACCCGAGAAGCATACGGGTCAACTTTAATGCACGAAATGTTCAGAAGAGCCGAAAACCTGTGTTTTTAGTGAATTTCGCTATTTCCACTCAATATTTTGATTCATAATTGAAAGAAATATTGTTTTTTTTCAATTATCAATAAAATATATTTGTGGAAATAATGAGAGATTTGCAAAAAACACAAAGGTTTTCAGCTCTTCTGAACCTTTCCTTTTGGAGTAGCATCCATTTGCTTCTCCGGTATAGATATTAGCTTAAAAATATAAAATTAGATTGAGTTTAATTAAAGCAAGGGATATACTTTCTTCTAATACAATTTTATTCCATATTTGGAAAACACGGCTAGTTATAAAAAAGTTTAAATAATAACTACACACTAATAATGAGAACATGTTAATGATTTTTTTTAATGTAAAGTTTTCTCTACTTACCAAGTGTCCCAACCATTCCGCTCCCCTTATTATTGGGAGTGGGGGCCCTGGCGGCCTGCGGAGGTGTGGGGGGCTTAGTGGTGGGAGCCGGTAAGGCACCTCCCCCTCCGCCTCCTTGGGGGCCCCCTGTTCCACCAGACACAGAGCCGCCCTGGGAGCGCTGGCGCTGACGAGGGGTTCCCCCGCCACGTCGAACTCCATGACCAATCTCGTCTAGCACTGAAATTAAGAAAAAATAAAAACCATCATTAGCATCGTCAAGACAGTCCATAAAACACATTATTATATATCAAAACGGTAAATAAAGTGTATGAAATCATTTGTGACTATAATAATATAGTCACAAATTTTCATTAGTCTTCAACTGTTGCTTGATACTTGTTTGCACTTCTCTAGCTCATTCGTTGCACGACTCTGGAAGTCAGAAAGGGCCTAATAATTGATCATTCCATTGAATTAGTCAATAATAAGAAGGGTTGTTTCACAGAATTTTAATAAATCATTACATTTTAAAGTTAATTTTCAAGTTCTGTAAAGGTTCCATTCAGTTGTGAGAAACAACTGGCCAATATTGATATAGTAACAGAACTTGAATAGAACTTTTACAGAACATGAAATTTGATGAATTTTACAAATTCTGTGAATCAACCAGTCCGGAGTTAAACATAGCTATTGAATCAATACAGAGCCTAAATAACTTATACTATTATTGGTAGACTTTTGGCGGGGTTTTTTTTTTTATTTACGTAATTTTTGAATCACATAAATAATCAGAAGCCAGGGTTTGATTTATTTACACAATTTGTAGATTAATTATTTTTAGATATTCGTACCTAAATTCGAATGGTATCTGCGGTTATCATGAACCTAAAAAGCCCTGGACGGAGCAATTCAAGAACAATTTGAAGACGCGGGGTGAGGGGGAAGAAGTACGAATAATGCCAAAACCTTCTTACATTTTTTAATGACATATTCAATTCCCTGTCTCATCAAATACTCAAAAAAAGTCATAAGCTGTTATAATTACATCAACATAACAAAATAAAATTAAAATAGTTCATCATGTACCACTTTACATACAAATCATTTAAAAAGTTTGTCATACAAGATGGCTGCCGGGCAATTTTCCCTCGCCCTAGATTTGGCTTTAATGCCGCTCATAAAAAATCGTACATATATAATCGTTTTCCTCTCCCACAACTGAAATAGTTGGCTCTTAATGTCATTAAGTTGAATCAAAGATTTTTTTTTAAATGTGCATTAATAATGGTAGTTGTAGGCAAAAGTTTACCCTATTAATTATTGACAACCATATTATTAAATATAAAAACACTTACATGTATAATCAATCGCCTTGCGCACATACTTGATTGGCTTCTCTGGATTGGCCGGAGCAATGATTTTGTACTGACGGTTGGTCACCTTATTGGCAGTCAGCACTCCGATTTCACGTCGGGCCACCTTCTCCTTGTGAATCATAACAGTCTGCGAAATATGGTTCATCTGACTCTCCATTTCCGCCAACTGCATCGTCTGCAAATCGAGCAACTGCAGGAAGTTGTAGGCGAGCGTGTTGATCTGATAAGCCACACTGGCGAGAGATTGCGTCGTGTAGTTCTTCGTACTCTCCAACGCCACCCGCTTGTTGTCCGACTGGAAGTAGTTCGCCTCGCAGTACTCCGCGACCCTTTCGAGATTTGTATGGCTGTCCGTGAGGTTATTGCGACCCTCAGGTATCTCTACCTGCAGCAGAGTCGCTAACTCAGCCATCTCGTAGGGCGCAGGACCTATAAATACATTACATATTAACGCCAATATAAATAAATTAACAACGGAAGTTGGGGCGATAGCTGACATGGACTAGTTATCTCGACCCCGCAAATCACTGATTTAAAACACTTCTCAACACGTACCTTCCGTTTTATAGCGATCCAACTTAACGAACAAAAGAAACTACGTCGATAGAGCCGACAAAAGTCGACAATGGTCGACTTTTTCAATGCAACAACTCGACTAAATATTTAGGACCAATCAAAGTGACACCCAAAATAATGACACCTCTGACTGCAAAAGTCATAGATAAAATGTTGTTGATCCAAAAATGGGTGTGTCATTTCAATCGCCTTTTTGACGAACTCTATTAATTATCGATAGTGGTATCTTCGATATAAAACTAAATATATATTTTTTTTATTTTTAGGACCAAATGTAATTTTTTTATGGAGTTGCTGTAAATACTTATGTTTCCATCAATTTTCTTCGTGAACTTGATCATTAGTAGTAGTTTGTTATAACATTTTTGTAAAAAATGGCCCTGCGGATAGATTATTGAAATTCACTAAAGTTTTGGCCACGCTTCGCTCTAGTTCGTTTTTATCCAAGAGACGCAAACGTAAATCGGGAGAAATAATGCTTTAAAGTTTTTTTTACGAAAAAATCATATAAAATTAAATTAGCTCGTTTGTATGATTACTATAATGATTTCAAGTGATAGAAATTTTTATTTTTAATTATAATAGGTTTCAAATGTTTTGAATTACGCTGAAATGCGTTTTCAGTTCGGATATTGGACAAAGTGAAGAATTCTTGTTTATTAAAGTTGGATATTAGATAAAGGAGACTGGATGTTGCGGCTGTATCCAAGGTGTCTGATATTACAGGAAGATTGGAAAGCATCTCAAATTAACATTATTATGAGACACAATTTAAATAGGTCTACCACTGAACGTTGATACTTATGGGATTAGCTTATGAGTCAAAATATTAATCAATTGGTTTAATTTTTAGGTGAGACCGAAAACTTCGGGTGTGATAGTTAAATAATTGCAAAGAAGATTATAATTTTTTTTTGGCGACAATTTTTCGTAAATAATTTGCTACTTGATTGGAAAACAAATGGTGAGAGTTTGATTTGATAATGTCGTAAAATCACAATGAAATCTTATTCTTCTCCTTATCCTAATTGTACCCATTAAATTAAATATTGAGCGGCATTACACTCATCGGTTGCACGTGTTATTATTGATTGACGAGCAGCAGCCGGTAAAAGCAATTAGTGCATTAAGTAGGTCATCAAATGTTAGTAATAAGATAACCTATGTATTTATAATTATTTTAAAGTATCCTTGAGATTGATTGTTTTTCTTAATATTATTATTTTTATCATACGGCATATAAAAAGAAAAATGTCTCAACAGAAATTTATTAACATTTCAAAATAGTAAGATAATTTATTTCTTCTAACTCAGCAAACTTATTTTGTGGCACCATTTTAATTAAAAATTAATAAAATACTTCGTTTTAACCACTTTTATTGTTTATTACCAACATGTTTCATGAGCAACGCTCACTTCTTCAGGGTTTTTTGATAATTTATTGTTAGACACAATAGAAACCTACAAATTCTTTAGAAATTTGTAAAACAATAAACGACGAGTTATTTTTAAAAATGGTTCGACTTTCGAATGAGGTCATAAAACTTAACTAACTACATTTAGCTCTGTCGCAATGTTTGGGTATTTTAGTTATGGGCGACCCATCATTGGCTATGATATGTTTATTGTTTACTCTTCCTGCCCGTTTTCCTTGACAATGATTTGAATACGTACGCATCCGTAAAGTCATTATTCGATAGAAGAAATAATACAATATTTCATCTCCACGGACATAAAAACCGGAAACTAAACGAAAACCAAATATAAAATTTATATTTCGGGCTGATTGGGTTTTTCACAACAATTACACACATAACCTTTAAATACAAGTCAACCCTAAATTCTTCACTGTTCTTTAAGGCTTTTCACAAAAAGGGCGCCATAAAAAGTACAAATTTATTTTTATTAATAACCTTTCCAACTTATTTTAAGGCCACTAAATGTAGGGGCGTCGTAAATCCCAACCTAAAAATGAATGAATTTTTCACATACTCGTAGCTTCTTCGGTTGCTAGATAATATCATATCTAGTAACTAACATTACCAACATAACACAATTACGAAACCGTAATTGAGTAATCCCCAATGCATATTAAAGCACATTGGTAGTAAGTAACACAATGCACCCGAGGGAAGAATATCACGGATTTGGGAATCGATTTGATATCGATGATTTCTGACCAATGACTTAACTTTGTTTATATCGATTAATTCTGACCAATGCCGTGACGGCTGTGGTTTTGAATGCTTTTTGGCAGAATCGATACCTTGTTCGATGAAGTTCCAAAACGATTGTCTCGGACTGTGTGATGATTTTTGACAGAATCGATTTGTCCATGAATCAATGACAATGAATCGAAATATTTCGATTGTCAAAAAGATCGAGTAAATCGATGATGCATCGATTGTGCCCATCGCTAAGTCCGATATCAATAAAGATTTTCTACTTACAAATCTTTTCTATGGCGTGCGTTGGTTTCGAAATGGTTTCGAAATTGTGATCGAAATATGAAATAAGATTCTTGAACCAAGGCGAATATTATTATTTTCCTTTTAATTGATAGTAAGTTGATCAACATTGCAAACTGAAGGAACTAAATCTTATCATAAATAATTAATGTCTTACAACGTTTAAAATTTAGGGTATTCGACCGTATGTTTCAGTAAATCAATACTTCAGGATGTCATTAGATGCTTCAGGCATTCTGCATATTTATTTTATTATTGCGTAAATGGTGTCTGAAAAAAATATATACCTATACACAGGTCTGCATTTAAAAACTGACGTATTGCCTCGCCCAATGATTTTTCTTTTAATCAGGATAAATATGCTATGTAGTCAAAATTAATTGTCTTGTTTCCTTTTCAGATAAATAAAGATGGACTACGATTATCTGATAAAGTTTTTGGCAGTTGGGGATTCAGGAGTTGGCAAAACGAGCTTCTTGTATCAGTATACTGATGGGATATTCAATACACGATTCATATCCACCGTTGGTATAGACTTTCGAGAGAAAACATTGGTAAGCTTCGATTTCGAAAGTTTTAGACAGTTTTATAGTAATAGTTCATATATATTATTTTAAACATAGCATTCTAATAATAATTTAATTAGGTATCATGGTAGCTGCTCAAAACATTTGGGTTCTTTGAACCAATATTTGTTTGGAAACATCTGTTAGTAGGTATGTCTTTGGAATTGTAAACATGTATAAATATTATTGATTTGTATAGATATCAATAATTGAGACATTGAAAGTGATTTATTCGGATACCCAGAATATCAATGCCATAATTATATCATCTAGCGTATCTGCTACGAGTGTGGCAATGTAGGGTACTCTTTGCTATTTATCATCGTAATTTAAATTTTTTGCAATGCAATCATTATTACTAGTAGTACCTACTTAACTAAATATTAAACCACTTATTCATAGTCTTTTAATGTGTTTTGCAAACCGTTTACGCACCTAGCACTACAATTAAATATTTTTTTAAATTTCAGAATAGCACATTGCAAAACCACTTGATAACTCATCCTGTTTTTTATGCAGTAGGCTATATTATTAGGCATTTGTTACTTATTTTGTTTGGTGCAAATTCATAATTTGTTGTATATTTAGTATTATTTGTCACTAGCAGTAGTGTTTTTAGTTTAGACTTGTGTTTTAGATATATCAACTAAACGGAAGGAACCACAAAATACATTTGCAGCTCTGGGACACAGCTGGGCAGGAAAGGTAGGTCTTTTTTTATCTTCATTATGATAAATTATTAAAGATTCTTGATGTATATCAATCTTCTCATAAATCATACAGAGATTATGAATGTTGGAGATAATTGTCCTATTTTGTTGTTTGACCATTCCCATTTTCTTTTCAGTGTTTGCTTCTTATACAATATTAACTCCACAATACAAAAATATATTTCTGTTTATAATGTGTGTGTTGTTAATAATTAGTAAATTGTGTTTCTAATCAGGTTTCGCAGTCTGACAACTACATTTTACCGAGATGCCATGGGATTCCTTCTTCTGTTTGATCTGACCAATGAACACTCATTCCTGGAAGTGCGTAACTGGATTGAGCAACTTAAGGTATTACATAAAACTAAATGAATATATTTGTATGTTTTCTTGTATTGTGAAAATCAATGTTTAAATCAAAGAAATGTGTAGAAGACTACAATAAAATGTGTAAAATAGTTGTATCCACCATCACATACACCCCTGGGTGGGATTTGGCTTTCTCCAGATCCTAGCTATTTATCTCCGATCCTCAGGCCTTCTCATTCGGCTCCAATATTCCTTGGAAAGCATTATTTACTAACTAACTAGTAGATTATGATTTACTAACATAATCTCGTGATTTTCACTGGTCTGCGCTAGTATTTACTAAAAGCAATGATGACACCACTGGGCTACACACACACCACTATCGTTGGCGATTGTCAACTGAAAATATAACCTTTAGAGATAACTGCGACGTAGACGATCAGAACGCGCTAATCAACAGAGCGATTCAACTGCTTAACGATTCTGCATTGACAATCGACATTTTCAGCGTCACTTACAGACGTTCAGTAACTATCTTTTGACGTATTTTACAAAATAATAAAACTGCCCCCAAGACCTTTTATTCTTACCCATAATTTGTAATCTTCTTCGTAATGTATAGGTGCATTGCTGTTTTGTGGAGAACATGAATAAATAAATAAATATGTGTTTATTTACTAACACTATCAATAATTATATTGTATCCAACTGTTGATGCAAATTTTCATCAGTAGCGTTGGGCATTGATGGCATCTAGCTGTTTTTTCCGACGGCAAGTTATAGTTTGATATAGTACTGGTGGGCACCACTTTGTTTCTTGTCTCATACATTGTTCACATCTATTGGCTTTGCTTCCTCTTTCGTCCGCAGACCCACTGCCTGACATCCTGCCCGGACATAGTGCTGTGCGGCCACAAGTGCGACATGCAGGAGCACCGCGTCATCAGCGAGGAGCGCGCGAGGAAGTTTGCCAACGACCACCAGCTCACCTACTTGGAGACCAGCGCTGCCACGGGACAGAACGTTGCCAGGGCCATTGAGGTGCTGCTTGATAAGGTTATGTACAGGTGAGCGTGTGACGTATAATGTGTAAATCGTTGGGATGCCAATATGTCCCGTTCATAGAAAGTGGACATACGCAACCACAAATTGGGATTAAAATATATATATATTTTTTTAAATAGAGTGCTTGTATACTAGCAGACTCTGGAGGAGAGTTATTCTCATGTTAAGAATGGAATTATTATTACAATCTGAAATTCAGCTTTCGAACACAAATAAGCACTCGCGAGAAAAATATGTCTGTGTCTGAAATGATCCCATTACAGAGACTCAAGCTTATTTACAAACCTGCTGATGTAGTTTTCGTACGACGAACATCAAAAAAAACCATTCTCGGGTTGTGAAATAAATCAGTATTATAATCATTAGAAAATACTTTCCGTGTTCAGAATGCAGAATGTGTTTTTGAGACTTTCGGTCTTACTAAAAAAAGTAGTGAAAATTTTATTCATTTGATAAATGACCGTGTATGTGAAAACTAGAAACTACGTAAAATAGAAAGTGACATAAAATAGTTCATGGAAAGATATATACATTGCGTATCAGGGGGTTGTTAATCTGTTGTATAAACTTCAAATTAACACTCATACCTTTACCTTCCCAGAACATCCTCTCCTTCCTTTACTTAAAAAATACCCTCCACATAGCTTCCCAAAATATGACGTAAGCCCCGAGGGAAATTATTTTCTTCAGGGCCTCCTGTGTGGTGTAATGTAAAAAAAATCAAAATAATAATTTCTCATCAAATTTCTGAATTTTTCCAAGATATTTTAAATGTTCTATATTTTTTTTCATTTAAAGATGTCTAAAAATCAACATACATTACATTTTAGACTTATATGTTTGTAATTTTCACTTTCATGTTTAAAAAGTGCATTATTTTAATTTCAAACTTGAAAAAAAGCTATTCACAAATATTTATGGGGGGTGGTTATTTGTAAACTAGTGCAAAGCTTTTCTAACGCTATTCACATAAATAAAATACGTCAATTTTTTTAAACTTTTTTTTTTAAAATATTTATTAAATAATTAATCAATTTACAGAGGATAATCAATAATGCTAACTAATATAATTCATACAATTAGTTTTCACTCCTTTTGATTTTTTAATGTTCCTCTTCTATAGAAGCTGGCCCTTGTGTCTAGAAGAGTGGTGAGCATCAAGATGAAGAATATTTAGTGTATTGCCATCATGCCGTGATTTTTTCAACTAACAATAAATTGTTTTAATTATCGATATAGCATAGCCGGACATGGTAATATTGATAAACTAAAGTCGATTCTGCTTAATGAACTAATATATTTATTTTTTTTTCAGTTTATGTATATAATGTAGGTTTTATTTTCCAGAATGGAGACATCCGTTGAATACGCCCTGATGTGCTCCGGATCAAAGCCGAACAATGCTATCCAAAGCCTTAAAGCAAATGAACGAACCAAATCTCCCCTGTCGTGTAATTGCTAAGTTTATTACTTCTTTAAGACACAACAATACATGCATGTAAAACTGTTCTTTAACTTAACACACTATTTCTTTTTGTGTGATATAGCATAAATTAATTATCATCACCCCAAAACAACAGTGTTATGTCTTGTTTGAATGAGTTCTATTACAATTAAATTAACTAAATTTTTTTTATTTGATTGTTCAGGTTTTTCAATAAGAGGTGTTATTTTGATATTCAATCGTAAAAGATCAATGGTTTCGTTGCTTGTGTGGCACGTAGCGCCGTCTTGTTGAAAGTAAACGTTGTCCAGATCAATACTATCCAATTCCCGCCTTAAAAAATCATTAATCATCTCTCGATAGTGCAATCCATTCACCGTAACTGTTGCTCCAGCCTCATTTTCGAAAAAGTAAGGTCCAATGACTCCACCGGACCATAAACCACACCAAACAGTCACACGTTGAGGATAGAGAGGCTTTTCAACAATAACTCTTGGGTTTTCCGAGCCCCAGATGCGACAATTTTGCTTGTTGACGAAGCCACCGAGGTGGAAATGGGCCTCATCACTCAAGATGATTTGCATTTCATTCACTCAAGTGAATTTTAATAATTTCAATGCGTTGTTGAAGCGTGTATCATTTTATGTGTTAACTACATATTTAACTTTAACCATACTTTGTAACACGTATTAAACCAAAATGTTGAAATTTACATCCCGCTGTTGCTTTGTGGTGATGATGTGTCGTTACCCGATTAAATAACTTTTATGAAGCGGGTTTGACATTTTTATTTGGTATTCATCAACTTATGTCCAATCATATTACATATGTAGTTTATGAACTATGAACTGAGAATACTTGAAATGGAATTGATTTAATTGTTTCGAAGGAGTGTTTATATTGCTATGTTATGTTGCTGTTGTTTATTTTGCTATGTTATGCGACTCCCTCCATAGACATTCAAATTGATAGACTTGCCCATTAGGGATGTGGAAACAAACCAAGAGGGGAGGGGACTCATTTGCTGTAATTTGTCAATTAATGAATCTGACAGTACACAGGCAAATCACAATTTAGTCGGTGAAAATAAAATCTGCTTAAGAATTACTAGTCTTTTTTGAATTGGTTTGCAAATTGCTGACTGCGTAAAAAACTTAACTACCAATCTCAAATCGGGTGAACAAAAGTTCGGGTTGGTTTCCAAAATTTAATATTTACTTAGACACTTTTACAAATGTGTTATAATTTACCCACCTCATTCATTTTTAGCATCGCTACGCAACCCGATTTGTTTTTTTTACCGTTTTTATGAACATTCAGTTCCTGCGCAGAAAAGTCCCACAATGGACTTCGCTGCAAACTGTTGCCTTACTTTTTTGCGCAGGGTTTGGCTATTTCGATGTATGCTCTTAGGCAGCCACGTATGACATTCTTGTTAATTTATTCAGAGCATTATCGAATCCTCCCGGTGAATCGATTTGCCTGCAGCTTATCGAAATGATACCCATATTTCATGTTAGGTTCATTCCCTCTCCTATTGGAGAAAATTCTTTACCCTGCAGACTGTAAGCTGGATCAAATTATAAACAGCCTCCACAAACATCCGTCTTGCCCACCGTTTTTAAGAAAACATATGGGAAGGGATGGAATGATGGGCTTGACTTAAGGAATGTACGGTAGGACGGCCGAGCTTTTCGACACGGTAGCTTCCATTAGTACAGGTAGTACCTACTAATTTGTAGGAACAAATAGAACCATAATCATAGCAGTCCGGTAAGTTACACGAAGCCTTGAGGTGCGGCGCATCTTCCCCTTTATTTCAAGTCGGGTAAACTTTTATTTATCACTCCTCATTGTATTACCAAGATATTGGAATTTTCTTTGTTGTATTTCTAGGTCGATTATTAGTTTTATTATATTTCAATTGCAATAGTTGCGAACGGACCAATCACCAATGATGTCAAGACAATCTATTCGACAATTAAACTTTGATTTAAAAAAAAATTATATTTAAGTGATAAGTCATTTAAAAGGTAAGTTTTATAAATATGTTATTTAATTTATTTTTTTTAAATATAATTACATAGCAAAAAGCTTACACATTTTACATCTATGGTAGGGTGAATAAATAAGCATTAAAATATATGTCATAATTTTGCTGTATTGAAGCATAAAAAGTATTTTCCGCTCTGGGTTCCGATTTGTCAAGGAGCCATGGAGCCAAAGTGCTGATAATACCTAACACAGCGCCCTTGAGATTTTTACTAGCGCCAGACGTCCCAGGACCCGCCCTGATATTATCATTGAAGAGTTATGAACATCTCTGACAATAAGATGTTTGTTTCGTGGATAGTATCGTGTGACTCCTTATTGAAAATTATTCAATAAGTTTTTTTTTGTCTTCCGAGATCTGTACAACAATTTTTGTAAAATTTTAATTAAATATCAGATGTTGATGTGCCAAAAGGTCGTTCAATCTTGACTCGGGAAAATCTATATATATAGGATAAAAATTGTAACCCCCTTGCTAATAAACGTGTTTTAAATTTTAAACAATTCATAAACAACCATTTACCCTACCTTAATAATTGTTTATCACTTGTATAATATTTAAAATACTTTTATTGGTAAGGTCTTAAGTATTTTAACTTAATATTTTGAAGTAAAGTAAATTTTACTTTTATTTTATTCAAACGTTTAAAAAAAATAAATTATTGTGTAGGTACGTATCTACGTATTCAAAGACTCAAAAATAATTTATTGAATTTACAGAGTAAGGAATAGACAGAGCTGCCCATAAGGGCGAGGGGAACAAACCAAGTGGTACGGAGCAAGGGGATTGTCCCTGTCAGTGATTTATCAATAAATGAATCTGACTGTATACATACACCTCGCATTGTAATATCACCATTTAGTGAGTGAAAATAAAATCTGCTTACAAATTACTATTTCTTACAAACTAAACTGTATATCCCAAATCGGGTAAACAAAAGTTCGGGCTTGTTTCCAAAATTTAATATCTTGTTACAAGATATTTAGTTTACTTTTACAAATGTGTTATATTTTACACGCCGCACTCAATTTTAGCATCGCTACGACAGACAATTCGTTCAAAAACAAACAATCAGATCCTGCGCAGAAATGTCCCACAATGGACTGCTCTGCAAACCGTTGCCTTACTTTAGACAATTTTACTTTTCTGCGCAGGGCCTCCTAAATTGAATGTGTGCTCTTCAGCATTCAATGTACGACTGATGTCGTAGATTATTCAAAGCGTTCTCGAACCTTCACGGTTACAAAAATATGGTCACGTGGTTTGTCTCCTACCCGGATTTCATGTTAGGTCTTGTCTAACTCTTCTGACTTCAGTGATTGAATTGAAATATTCCCTTATGCATGTTTTCTATGTCATGCTTATAATAATATTATGCCAAACAATGTTTTCAGTAAATAGCACGAAAGAATAAATATTACAGATTTATTTAATGCATTTAATTTAACATGTTTTTCTTTATTGTTAAATATTGTTTTAATATTTGTCTTATTGTTTAATTTATAAATGGTTTCTAGTCATTTGAATAATTTATTATTAAATAATCATGTATTTGTAAGGTTCTTTATTTATTGTTATTTTGAATTCATGTCTAACTCAGTATGTAATATTGAATAAAAAAAATTACATAAATATTATTATTTCACCCCTCAGGCTAATTTGTTCAGTTTTCTGAAAAAAAAACAATTACATGTAGGAGGGACGATTTGTTCAATTTTGGGAAAAGCTCATATGATCTCATTGAAATCATTGTTTCTCACTTACTGTCATAGTGAGAATAACGGTTTAGAAAGAAAAAAAACCCTAAGCTTTTTATTAAAATCTAAAAGTTAACCAAAGAACAATTAAAATGTACACCTTTTTTTTTTTTTTTTTTATAGTGAATACCTCACAAGAGTCCCAACTGCTCCCGTCTGGAGCCAGTGAGACTATGGCATCCCCAATTGGGGGATGTTGTGAGGCTGAAGGTAAGTGGGGAAGGGAAAGAGGAAGGTGGGGAAGTACCTGGCTATTCAGATCTAGTCACTAAACACGGCTAAAGCCATTTGGAGCAACGTTTCAATTCTGAATGGTGGTCTTACACCAGGGCGATACTGGTAGTATCTTCCACTCTGGAACGTGCCGCAAATATACTATATATTATTTTAATTAATTAATTGTGAAATAACACAAATTAATCAAATAAAATTTATTTGCGCACGCCGGGTTCGAACCCGCGACCTTCGGAATGGCAGTCCAATGCGTTACCACTGGACTATGCCGGCCGTCGACACCTGTTTGAAACCAAAGGTTCCAACCGCATTTCGAGAAAAATTTATGAAATAGTGGAAATACACACAAATTCTTCAACCTTCTAACAGCGTTTTTAAGAATACAGTGGTACCTCGACATACGAGTTTAATTTGTTCCGCAACCTTGCTCGTATCTTGAATTACTCGTATATCGATGCAGATTTCCCCATACAAAATAATTAGGCTACCATTGATTCGTTCCAACCCCCAAAATGTCACCCCAGTTATTTTTGTTATGTGGTTTTGAATAATAAAAACGTATTTACAAATGACAAATATTTATTGTACAAAAACAAAAAAGAGAATGTAAATAAATAAATTAGATATCCTTACTGGTCTTTGCCTTTTTCGCTACATTTTTCTCGCTTTCACCTGTAGGCCGTTTAGAAAAAAACATGTCCAAGGAGCTTTGTTTCTTCCTCCCTCTCAGAATGTTCCGGAAATGAGTTAGGCAAGTGTCATTAAAAAGATCAGATGCACGACCTGTTGCAACTTTTTCTGGGTGTTTCTTTTCCACGAACTGTGAAACTCTCTCCCACATTCCTAAGATCTCCTTTATCTCACTTGTAGAAATAACCTCCTCCTCCTCTTACTCCTCGAAACCAATTTCTTGCATAACATCCATATGCTGTTGTGACCGTAACTCTTGTATCTCCTCAGTCGTCAGTCAGCCATCGAACTCGTATCTCGAATTTCGCTCGTAACTCAAAACAATAAATCACTCGCTCGCCGGCTCGTATCTCGAAAAACTCGTATGTTGGGGCTCTCGTATGTCGAGGTACCACTGTATGCCCGAGGCTTGAGGGGTTAATAATCTGTTCCAATCAAATATTGATCTACCTCCTTGTTTTAGTAAGTTTTATAGTTAACTCCTGTATGCAAGTCCACAAATAGAATTACATCTAATTTTCATTAGAATGCCAATAAAAATATTGTATTACGAATTTATTATTATTCTTAAGCTAAGTACTCACGCTCGTTCATGCTCGATGGTTTTATGCTCATTAGAACATGTCTCAATGTATGTACCTTCTCGCTCAATACTTCAAAAACATTCAAGGGCTTTCTACAGATACATATTTACAACTTGACTGAGTGTCTTGGTGGTATATCTATAGCGTCTTGTATTGAGCTTCTTGAGCGTGTGGATGCAACGACGAGCATGGTTCCAAATCAACATGTTCGATCTAGCCAAACTGTCGAGCATGATTATACGTGTGTAACACATTTTCGTAGTCATTTATATAAATTTATTAACTTGATGTCTAATTTAATTGCCAAAATACAAAATATTGAATTAATATTAAAATAAACAAAGTTGTACATGTATTTTTGGGTGACCGGGTATGTCATCAAAATGACAATTCAACACACCTCCAAAAAGTGATATAAAGTCATGAAAAGTGATGAAACAAAAACTAGGTTTAATAGTTACTTATGTAACCTAATTTTTGTTTAGTTACTTATGTAACCTATTTAACGTAATTTTTGTTTCATCACTTTTACTGACTCTATATCACTTTTTAAAGGTGTGTTGAATTTTAATTTTGATGAAATATCAGGGAACCGTATTTTTGAAAGATTGACAGCCTTACTAAAAATCGTGTTATAAATATTGCAGCACGTAAGGTCAGAACAGTGAAAAACTTGACTTATTACCATGATTTTAAACCAGGTTTTAAACCAGGCTTAAGGCCGGCTTTACTACACCACCGTTGAATGGGCATGTAAGAATATAATTAGTAAAATGATAAATGTATCATTTCAGAACTCAATTAGTATTATTAATGTAGGTAAGCTACCCACTTTCACAATGTTGTGCTCAAAAATATTCTTCCAAATTATTATTAAGTGAAATATTATATTAAATTATATAATTATTACCTTATGAAGTAATGAATCTCATTTTTCAAAATAAATTAATAAAATTTTAAATATTGCTCAATATTTTCCCGATTTTTCAGAAAATTAAATGTATACAATTTTTAACCATTTCCTCAATTTAATGTTTTTATTGTTATACATATATCTTTTGAAATACATATTTCATATTGTTCGAAAGTTGAATAATGATGGTTGGAAAGAGGGTAAAAACATGAAGCGGAGAAAGGGTCCCAAAAAGTTTAACTTTTGAGTGACTCTCAACAGGGTTTTTTGGTCAAGTTATATCGTTGGTAGAGGTCCAAATAAATAAAAATTTTATTGTTACCATAATATTGTAATTTATCTCATTGTTTTTACCTATTAACTATTTGGAAAATATAATATAATATTGAAACTGATTCTGTATTAAATCTTTTAATAAATTTGTCTTTTACTTTCTTAGATAATATATGATTTTAGCATCTCAATACAATGAAAAAAAAAGTTATGATGCAGCGAAACGACGAACTTTGACGACTTGAAAGCCTTTTTCACATTGAAATTTACATTCACAATTTGGGAGGTTGGTATGGGTACCGTCACCCCGGGAACCATTTATTGTATAATGAACAGCTCTGCCATAGGTCACTCCAGGTGGTTCGCTACCGTTTGGTACTTAGCAGGGGGCCCGGGTTTATGGGTGAGGTGTGTTCTTGACAGCGGATGCATTTGCCCACCGACTGTGTGGTAGGCCGGAACCAGAGAGACTTGTTGAGGGAGACCTTCTGGACTCTTTCTGAACATCGCCTTGCACCACAGTATGAGGAATAGATTCATATGTCTGTCACTCGTGGACACACAGACCCCCAGATTCCTACCCACCCCTCATACCTTCTTCCTTCCCAGAACTTCCTCTCCTTCCTTTCTAGAAAAGACCCTACCACTCAGCATTCTCAAAGATGACAAACCTCCTTTGTGAAGCTTATCTAAATAAAAGACTTGTGATCCCATATTTACATAAAATTATTGTATTAAAAATATTTTTTCTTTAAGACTTTGCATTCCGTTTTAAATAGATAAATATTTATCTGATGGTAATAATAACGTATGAATCAGTCGTGCAGACCACCGAAAAAGTGGCGGTTGTTGCAAAGTGTGGAGTTCAAAAGACAGCCCTTCTTTTCAGCCGCCCGCATGCACCGCATACATTGAAAATAAGGATCTGGCACCACTGGTTATTAGGGCAGGGCGTCAATGTATGCATGATGTTCTGGAGATATTGTTTTCTCTAAGGGGTCTCAAAAGCCGCATGTGATGATTTTGAGTATGACCTCATTTTTCTGATAGTAGTAAGTACCTTATGTCTTTTACCGAGGCTCAAATGGCTTAGATAAAACACATGAATTAATAACAATAGATTTTCGGCTCGGCTTAAAATCTTAACTAGCCTCGCCTGCTGTAAAAAAATCACACTTAAAATGTTAATGCATTTTAACCTTTCTCTTACGGTGTTAGGAAATTCCGCAAGCTCTGGTGCTGTAAACTCAGTGTTCATTTAAAGTTTTGCTATGTCAAAAGCCGAATAATTATCTTAAGATACTGGCAATTGTGCTGGTGGTGGAGGATGTCAATTATTCAGTCACTAATAAATCACTATTTTATTAAATTTTATTTTGTTCGTTGATAATTCTACAGCTTGCTTCTAAAAGAGTCAACATTAGTTTTAAAAATTTTTACTTGGCCTATGTTGATATCCCACCCTACTGGTCAGTTCGTCACATCCTTGGAGGAAATACTATTCTTCGAAGGTCACATCAGTATCTTTGTATTGAACTTTAAAATAAGACAGTATTGCAGGTACATGAGGTAGTTTCCAACATTTTTCTTCTTCATCTCTTTCCCTTCCCACTCCTTTCAGCCTTATAAAATGCCTCAATTATTGGGGATGCTCTGGTTCCATTGATTCCGGACCGGCTGGCCCTAAGTCAAACGGCGCCTGGCGCTATTAGGCGTTAGGTATTATCAGCGCCTTGGTTCCTTGGATCCTGGCGCCTTGGCAAGTCATCGCCCGGAGCGGACCGCTCCAGTTGGGCCGGCCCTGGTGGATTTTGGACTAAATCTGTTCTCTTCCGTACTGTGCAGATATAAAATTGTATGAATGTGCACTAGGGTGGTTACAAAAAATCAATGTTGGAATTTTTTTGTGCTGACCCCCCTAAAAGCTGCCAATTGGCTAAAAAATGAGATTGGTGAAGTTTCAGCTCAATTGGATAAGTTTAACCCGTGCCTCATCAAGGTTGAAGCTTAACTTTCTATAATTTTTTTTTTTTTTATAAAATACCTAACAATATTGCAAGATTTAATTACATGTGCTGTCCAGATTTTGCTATATTTATTTTCTCAATTGGTACATAAAAAGTGGGTGTGTCAAGCCTACGCAAGACAGAAGTGAAACTTCTAGTTTCAGCTGATGCTTGGCGTGGCGCAGTTCGCTGGTGTCTGAGAGAGAGGAAAGAAGAGAAGAGAGAGAACGTTCGTGAGCGGCTCCCCCACCTCAACAAGGTTTCACTTCAAAAATGCCACAGCCGAGAATCGAACCTCGCTTAACTGATTGAAAGCCAACCACGCTGAGCACCAACTGTAAGCAAAGCCGCATAAATTGATTATATTATGTAGGTTCTGAAAATATGAGAGCTTGTTATGTTTTATAATGTTACCTACATCACACCCAAAATATAATATATTTTTAAAAATAATGTACAATGTACAGAAATAGAATCCCACACAAGATCGCGTAGTGCGCTCTAGCGAACGGATATTTTATCAGAGGGAGATAGTTTTAATTTTTTTTTCTGTAAATTATTACATATTATCAAAATAAATAAATTAATTAAATAAATGTAATACAATTATCATAATATACGGATTAGATAATAATTTTAATCCAACACAATAACGCAAAGCGCGCTCTAGCGGAGTAATGTTTTATCACAGTGAGATAAGTGTTTTTATTATTTTGCAATATTATTTTCTTTTAAAAAATGTTCTGACCTACTAAAACATAAGATATTGAATGAAAAAGGCGTTAAAAACAAAAAAATAATGTGCGATGGCCGAGAATCGAACTCGGATCAACTGCTTGGAAGGCAACTATGCTGACCATTACACCACCAACGCCAGTTGTCGGGATGAGCTAAGAAGCATTTATATGTTACTTCAAAACTTTGACTAGATCAAATGAACTTTAATCGGTGGTCCCGCATTTTCGTTTCGGTCATGAGTCGGTTTTACTCCGGTCCTCGAAATTGCATGACGCGCGTAAAGAAGTTTCACTTCAAAAACGGGTGTAGTTAAAACTGTTTTCAAAGTAAATACAGCACAATCCAAATTGAAAATGATGGATTTACGAGAAAAGAAATGCAAAAAGGTATAAAAAACTAGAAGAAATAATGTTCAAAGTTTTATTATTTAAAATAAACAAAAGAAAGCATTATGAAAGAAAGAAGTTACTATTATTATTATTTAAATTTACAATTAATTATCAGATTAAGGTGGTAATGGCTTAGATAACGTGGCTTTTGAAGAGTCAGGAAAAATTTTTCGACATTCCGATACAACTTGTTACAGAAACTGTCGTTGTTCTTCGTCTTTTGTCAAACAGGAAATGAAGTCTTGGATTAATTTTACCCCTCTTTCAGTTGTGTCATTGACAACCTTGAAACCGTTCACTATTTTTTTTGCTTTTAAATAATGTGCACTTTTATACCATATATCAGGATCCGTATTTAAAAATTCTGTATCAATTTCAAATCTTTTGAAAAATTTTTGAGCTTAATGAGAAACAAAAAAATCGATATCTTTGTCCAATAAATTATCCACTTGATGGAGACTGAGTTTTGCTTTCACATCCCTATCACATGTTTGTTTTTCAATTGGAATTAATTGTAGACTTTTTACAGCCATGCTTGTTTTGACACTTTTTTCTAAATTTTCATCGAAGAAATAAAATGCGACTTGCTCAGAATTGAAGTACCACAGATGATTTATCATTTTAGACAGTGCCTTGTCTGCAAGTTCTTTATCGATTTCTCTATATTTTACAAGAGATTTTAAAAATTGTAGGTTGGTTGGGGGCCAAAGTGGGTTTGGGGGCGTTAAACCACGCTTTTACATAAATGTTTATTAAAAATAAACAAATGTCAGTGATAGCTTTTTTTTCTAAATTTAAATTAATGTAAATCGATCCCTGAAAAGATATATTTTGATACAATAAATGGCCTTTGCCATCCATCTAGCGTGATGAATGGCACCAGGAACTTTGAAAAAAGTATCTTTTGGGGGAGTACGTCCTAACACAACTAACGAAAGTTGAATTAATTCTTTGTAATCATCCCTTGGCTGTTGGTTTTTTAATTGTTCTGTAAGAAAAATTGATATTTCATCTGAATTCCCTATTTTATGTCTAATATTTTTATCTTCAATAGCAGTTTTTGTATTTTGTCTTGTCTAGCTTCGACCACCCAGTCTGAAAGGTTTCAAAAATATTTGAGTGGGGTCCAGTAGTTGTGCCCATTTTTAAATCAAAAACTGATTTGAGAATAATTTCTAAAATATGGTGGCAACACGCTAAATGTCAAAGATTTTTCTCTAATAATTGCTCCAACAAAACGCAGGTTCCGTTGAAGCGACCAGTATTTACCCCAGTGGTATCAAAACACATTGCTTGGATTTTCTCAACTGCCCCCCACTCTTCATCTGCTGAAAATACAGCTTTTGCCTGAGTAATTCCCGAACCATTTTCAAGCTGAGGAACTCCTATCAACTGTTCTTCATCCCCGCAACTAATCAAAACCGCTACCCTTTCTACGTTTTCTTTACTCAAAATATCTGGAAGTAATTTTCCGTCCCAGTGCACAGCAGCTCCTTCTAAATCCGAATTTTTGAATCTATGTTTGATAAGCTCAGTCCTTTGTTTTCGGAATAGGTGTCGTATTACACTTCTACATAAAATTAAATTCTGTGAGTCAAAACCTAACGCCTCTGCAGTAGCTGATATTATTCGAACTGCGTCTCTATCTGAAATACTACATCTATCTAACAATAAAGCCAATTTTTCGGAAATAATCTCTACACTTCCTCTAGCGTACTTCTTTTTCTTTATTACTGGTTCTCCTTCCTCTGTGTCGGGAAAATTCACCTCCATCTCTTTTTGTTCCTCTTCTTCTGATGTGCTGCTTGTTGAAGATTCCAGTTGTGCAATTAAATTTACATCTTCTAAAAAAAGGAAAAAACCCATTAAGCGGTAACAAGCAGCAAAGCACTCACGGAATAGGCATCAAGTCAAATAATCTCAAGAGAAAAAGGATAGGGAAAACGTGAAAAAAGAGAGAAAAACTCTACTAACCTACTTTTTTGTGATTTTTCCAATCTCGCCATCTCAGCTGCATGTCTTTTTTCTCTTCGTTGTTGTGCTTTTACTAAATTCATGTCAACGCCTCCCATGCAGCCAGGACGTCC
This sequence comes from Hesperophylax magnus, assembly GCA_026573805.1. NCBI lineage: Eukaryota > Metazoa > Arthropoda > Insecta > Trichoptera > Limnephilidae > Hesperophylax > Hesperophylax magnus. The sequence continues at coordinate 3,351,614 of JAIUSX010000089.1, forward strand.
TTTTTTTCTCTGGAGTAACAAAAACTGCTTGTCTCCTTCAACAGTGTTTTTTAATGCATCCTGATGAGCAATATCAAAAAGGTCATCAAGGGCTGACTTGAAAGCTTCTACTTTTTTTTGTTTTGAGCTGTGCTTTTAGATCCGTTTTTTTGTAGTTTTCTCCACTCTTCGTACAGTTTTTCAAGCTTCATAACACAATCTTGAAAGTGTTTGGTTGGTATCTTAGCTTTCTCCCAAAAAATTACAACTTCCCCTTTTCAACCTTCAAAAGAAGGCTAAAAAAATGTTTGTTTTATGTTTTATTATATTATTTTATTAAATATGATGATGTTTATTATATTGTTTAATAATGTATAATGTACATAGGAAACAAAATTTGATCAAAAGTGATTAAATAAAGTTTTTTTTTTTGTAAAAAATCATTTTTCTCAAATATAATCTCGATGAGGCACGGGTTAGCATTATCCAATTGAACTAAAACTTTCCAAATCTTATTTTCTAGACAAATGGAAAAATTTTAGGGGGGTCAGGCCGGCATTAGAACGAAAATATTTTTTCACCTTATACCTTGTAACCACCCTAATGTGCATCATCAGGGCAGATGTTAGACATTGTAATGATATCTAGCTAAAGAAGGCGCAACACGGCATAATACCCCAAAAATAAATCACAATGATACTTTTGGCCGTGAAAATCTCAAATCCTATCTTAAATGAGTATGTTAATTTTGTATAATGCTTTAAATAGAAAAGTAAAGCAACGCTAATTATTTCCATTTGTTTATAGATCAATGCGTAATGTCAGATCAAAGGAGTGGTGAACATCTGTAGAACTTTAAAAATATCACATATCCGCTGCTAATTAAATCATTCGTTTTATTTCTATAATAATAAACACTCTATACACATTCTCCACGAATTTTCGGACGCCGTTTACGTTTAGGCAATTTACTAGGTAGTGTAGGATTAGGTACCTACCTATAGAGTGATGTTGTAAGTTCAGGCCCGGACTTAGAGGCTCAGGGGCCCTAGGCACTTACGGAGTCAGCCCCCATTTTTGGAAATTTACCAAAAAACATACTCTGTTTTTTTTTATTCGCAAAATATATTACATTAATGTTAATTGGACGAGTTCAATTGTGTATAAGGGATGTAACGTAGGGGAGACCGGGGCTAGTTGACCCACTTTTCACTTCGTGATTTAAAAAAAAAAATGAAGGCTCGTCACCATGGACTGTTAATCCAATAATGTAACATACACATTTGACTATGTGATCAGTTGATAAAACAAGTTAAAACATCCACCTACAGGTCAGCAATTATGTTTACAAAAAAACCCTCCCACTGAGTCAACAAACCCCGGGTGTGGGGCTATTCGACTCATAGTAGTGGGTTAGTTGACTCAAATGAGTCAATATCGAATTGAAAAAGAATACAGTCAAAATTTACACATGGAAATTTATTACACATTATAATCATTACATATCGTCATCTGAATTACAGTTTATGCATTGGTAGTAGGTAACGTTGCCAGATACACATTTTTTGTGAGCCCATAATTGGCAGATCATACACTTCACCCATTCTTCCCCAGGAACATTACATGTGTAGGGCTCATCGCAAATCAGGCATGAAGTTTCATCTTCAGAATCCTCGTCGTCATCAGTAAACAAAGTTTTGGTAGCCATTGTTAATTTAGTAGTGTTGGATTTCTTTTTTTTGTTAGTTTTTGCAGATTGCTTCTCTTTTTTTATTTGTATCGCAAGTTTCGCAGCTTCTATTAAATTTTTTTACAGGTGTATCTGTGAGTATCGCTGATGATCTCTTTCTGGGGTGAACTCTGACGCTAGTCAGCCGGGGACCTGCCTTGGGTAATGGTTTGACTACCTCTGGAGATAAAAGTGTCGCAATAGCAGAGGTACTTGCAATCGTATTACCAGAGGTACTATCAATCTCAGTAGCAGAGGTACTGGCAATCGCATTTCCAGCGGTACTTACAATCGCGTACTTGCAATCGTATTAGCAGGTTTTTCTTTTGTATTTTCTCATTGCGAATATCTATCGAAATGAAAAGTTCTCTGTTAAAATTATACGTATACTAGCGACTTACAATTATATGGATTACAAAAATAAAATATGAAGTAAATATGCCAATAAATACAACGCGCTGGGGTTAGTCGACTCAGCGAGTCGACTAACCCCAACGCCACCGAGTCGACTAGCCCAAGTCGCCATTTTTAATTTTAAAGCATTATTTCCAGTAAACGACCAGTCCCACAAAAAACACAACTATCGCTATTCACTCACAAAAGAAGCACAATTAGCACCCAGTTTATGTTTATATGATCTTGATTAATTAGGGCACAGCAATAATAAAATAAATTGCAATAAAAAAGTTACTCACCAAAGCAAAATATCGAAAATCAGAACTATATAAACCGACACGTGCGTAGGGATCCAAAGGAACACAAATACTAATCCGCACCGGCTATTTAAATGATGGGAAGGACTTACAGTGCCCTCTCTTGAGAACCGTTCAAATTATCACCGCTGAGTCTACTAAGGCCTATAGTCAACTAACCCCGGTCTCCCCTACCTACGCGATAATTTTGAAGAACAACAATAAAAAACACTAACAAAATGCAGCAATGATTTCTTTCGGGAATGGAAATCGTATTTTATTTTCTGCAATGTATATAATTTTAGCACCTAGCTGAGGCCTTCTCCGAGATTGGAGCCCTCGAAAAAATTTACATTTTATTTTGCGTGTCCTATGTCCTAAATGTATACCATTTTGACCTCAAGCCGGGGCCTTTTCAATTTTTGTGCCTTCTATTTCTACGATTTCGGCACCTAGCCAAGGCTCCTCCGAATTGGGGCTCTAGGAAATGAGATAAAATATTTCAAAAGGTACCTGGTCGGGGGCCCCCCTGACGTTGGGGGCATAGGCCTGGGCCTTTTAGACCTCTGGCGGAAGCCCAGCCCTGTATTAAATCTTATTGGAGGTGTATTTCTATCAAATAAACTATCGACAATGTTCATAATAGCCCTCCAAATCAATTAAATTCTCTACATTTAGGTAACACAAATTAATTAAAAATATGCCACTCACTTTCATGATTTTGATTTTATTTAATATATATATTTTTATTACAAATTTATTGAAATAATCTAAAAGTCATTAAGTACAACGAACAAAATGAGAGTAGGCACCTTCATACAATCTACAACTTTCGGAGGTAAAGGGGAGAGTACCCGTAAAGCGAACACTTTTTTCTCTACACTGTAAATTCCAACATGTTTTCAGTCTGAAATTTAAAAGTAGATAAAAATTTGTGGCGCTGTGATCATTTAAAAACACAAAAATGGCGCAAAGGAAAATGAATGTACATACATTTAAACATTTAAAAAGGCACAATCCTCCAAGTGAATATTTTTGACATTAACCAAGCGGTATTCAGATACACACTTTCCAAAATGACTCTTCGCGTTATTCGGAGATAATTTAAAAAATAAGTCATTTTACCCTTTGAAGGGAAGTTACCCAACTTCATGAAAAGGCATCGAGGTTATCATTAGGTATCAGAATAGCTATTTATTAGATGTTAAATCAGAATAAGCTTACACTAAAATTATTAAAAGAGTTAAAAAATCGAGTAATATTGTTTTCCCCTGTTGTTTAAAATGAACCGTCAAAACTCGAATGTAAATAAATATTTTTTTTTAAGTCCAAGTGAGCAGCTTGGTGTTGCCGTAGAAATGAATAAAAACAAGTAGGAAAGTACTACGTTCCAAGCATTTAATTAGGTACCTAGATTTTAATTCGCAAACTTTACCTAAATTAACTTCTTGTTATTTTTTTGCATTCACGATTTTGACTCCTTTCAAAAAAGGGAAAGCGTTCATTCCACGTGCAATGTGCATAATTCTGTTATCTACCACCTTATTATCTCGTACCTCTTATCACACTCCTCCCACATTACATTGCGTGTCACGTGGCCTTCCGTACGGTTTCCCTCTGATAGTAACATGGTAGAATCAGTATTATAGTGTGTTATTTCTAGATAGAACATGGGACACACTCTCTATCGGTTCTGTGGTGACACAGCCAAGCGAATGTAACCCTTATTTATTGGTGGAGTAGGGATTTAAAATGGTAGCACGATGGTATTACATGTATTGGATAAGGCAGGTTGCTCCTCTGGCGGCGGAGCCACACGATTGTAAACCTTATTCCAATAGGAATAGGGGTCACAACCCGCTGACCCAATGTGGAACTATTGATTCGCGCGCTGTGACGCTGACCGCCATTGTCAAAGCTGCAAGGGTCGTAAGGGAGGATATAATTTTCTCAATAAGTACGTTAAAACAATGCGACTAAAATTAATTGTTTTTTTTTTCAATTAATAAAACTTGATTAGCATGAATTACATAAATATATTTGACAAAAAATGGCATTTAAAAAATTACTGCGCTTAACTGCATTTTTGTTTTTGTGTAGTTTTTTTTACAAAATATGAATTCTTATCTTTAAATCAGTGCTCAAAGCAAAACGAAATGATTTTCTCGTTCTAGAAATAGCCCTATAGCTCCTATCATAAAATGTAAAAATAACGTTTGACCCACGGCGCATTTTTGCCATCAGATGGCAATAGAAGCAAATATAACCAAATACATTTTGTTGATCCAAATGTTGAAAAAAATCCACAGTTTCAAAATTAGTTCAATCGCTTGTTAGTCCCCTTTTGGCCGTGTATTTAGTATGTTAAATTATAAATTTATTTCACATTTGAAAATCATGCTTTTCTGAAATCATTTTTTCTATTAATTTAAGTATCTACCTAGAGTTTTACTTCATAAAATGGTTTAAGGCCCCGTAGTGAGAGTTCAAAGATGGTTTAAAAGGGAGATATGTAAATACGAATGTCAGAGGGAGCGCGCTAAAAACGAGAGTAATTTAGCGAAAATACAGCGAAAATCTCCCAAAAATGCTTTAATTGCATTTAATGATACACTGTGAATTTTTCATGCCAATAAAATATCAAATAACAGAACAAAACGTGTTTTAAATAATTTTCGGAGCTTACTTTGCGTTTTTTTTTCTAACGAGGGAATTTCATATACTTAACCTTTCGGCATAACAAATGTATAGATATTATCTTAAAAAATAACTTATTTTTTTGGAACTTAATAACTTAAGGAGAGAAATTTGTTACAAATTAGTAGAAATTGGGTATGCTGGGGCTTAATCTGAGCAATGTCCCAGTCCAAATAAGTAAACTAATTTATTAGGTCCCCTTAAAAATTACATTTAAATGTAAGCAGAAACATAATCAATAAAGACATAGAAAAAAAACTTGGTTGACTAATAAAAAATAAAATGCAAGTAGGTACCTATTAATTAAGTTTAATCCAAATATCTATTGGCTTAATATTAGAGTTAATATAGACTCAATAAAACTATTGCCAAAGCTAGGTTAATTTATGCAAGGCTATTTAAACATATTAATTATAGTCCCATCAAAATTCTATTCAAGTTAAATACTTTACAGCCATATTGATTTGATATAAAAGCTTTAATATTTTAAAGCTTTCGCGATGATAGTCCCCAAAGCTGTGTTCTCTGCGAGCCGGCGCGTCGGGACGCCTATTTCCAGTGCGCAAACGCGAAAAAAATGGCGAATACTACTCCAATCGCAGCTGACTTCGCTGCGAATATATTTGTTTATTTTCTATTTAAAAGAAACCATGTCTTCCGATTGTGAACCAGTCTTTAGTTAACTACTATTGTAAATATATCGAACTAGTTAGGCTAGAGAAACTAAACGTTATGGTTTGTTGTATAATGTTAATTATCACGTTTTAAAGTGACTGTCAATTTAAAATATATTTAATAATAATTACTGTGGCGCCATTTCAGTGCATTTTCGTGGAATATATACGGTAAGTTGATTATACATGAAAATAAATATTTAGTTCATAAATAGAAAGAATGTATCGTAATGTAAAGTCTCTCAATTTTAGTTTGCGTTGTAAGGGATGAAAATCAGTTCATTATACAATTTTCATTCAAAGTGATTTTACTCTGTATTTATTGAAGATAAATATAATTTTAAAATAAATCAGATTTGCAATGCTTGTGATAGTGTGTCACAGGAATATAACGGGAAAAATACATTAGTGTGAAATTACGATGTTCTTTTAGAAATTAATGTTTTTTCTTTCAAATTTATTTAAAGCTTTGATTCTGAATTTATTTGGTTTTATCCTTTCATATCATAGCGTGATAATATGCCAATTTCTAGAATGTGAATTAAAGCAATTCTTAATTTTGTGATTTTGTGAAAATGTCTTACGACCAGTGTGTCATTAAAATTTTTTTTTTGCTCATTAGACCGAATGGTTTCATTCTTAACGTATTTAAAAAAAATGATTGGTAGATAATACTTATAAATATAAACGAAATATGAAACAGAACAAGACTAAAATTAAAAAGATAACGGTATCAACTGGGAATCGAACCCAGGATATGTGTCTTGCCGGTACAACGCCTCTAACCACTCGGCCATTGGGACTTAATTATTTTACGTAATTAATGTCGATCTCATATTTCAAATTCAGAATTAACAATATTATTCTCAAGTACATTTTCTCATATTTTTGGCTGGTATCTTTTTTAATGATTTCAAAGTAATAAGAATTTATTTGTAACCTAGATAGTGTCTCGGATAAAAATGTCCAATTTTTATTTATATGGGATACCGATTTACTTATTCTAAAAGTATAAACGAATATTCAATTTTATTGGAATAACTTCTGTTTTTTCAAAACTTTTTATTTTTGTAAATCATGTTCTGTTTTATATCGTTTAGATTTCTTAGGACGGGTTGTTTCGGAGAATTTGAACAATTCATCAAATTTCAACGTTCATTTTTGGGTTCTGTGAAAGACTTACTCAAGTTCTGTTTTTATATCATTGTAGGCTAGTTGCTTGACAGAGCACGGGTTCAATTCCCGTTGGCGGCATTTATTTTTACTCGGGAGATATTTTCAATTTGTATTAGAATTTCGGATGACTAATTATTGCTTATAATGATTTTTTTAGTGAACAATTTAAAATCACAGAACATACTGATGTGACATTTGTCGTACGAAATTAAGGACGGGTTGTTTCGGAGAATTTGAACAATTCATCAAATTTCAACATTCATTTTCAAGTTCTGTGAAAGATTTTTTCAAGTTCTGTTTTTATTTCAGTTTTGTCAAGCAACTAGCCTACAATGATATAAAAACAGAACTTGAAAAAATCTTTCACAGAACTTGAAAATGAACGTTGAAATTTGATGAATTGTTCAGATTCTCCGAAACAACCCGTCCTTAGTATTTTCTCCTTCTTCAATGATAAATTACATTGATGTGCATAACATACATGATTTTTATACAAAATTATAAATTATCAGTTGGATAGCCCTGACATATTAATGTTGATTCAATTTCATGTACCTAACATTAGATCAAGGTCCTCTAGTATGTATTATTGTGACAATTATACCACAGTCTCAGGATATAACTCAGTTATAAATACATTGCACACACTTGGGAACTTTAATGCTAAAATCGCAGATACTTTTAATATTCCCCTTGTAAAGTATAAAGCTGCACTAATAACACATTTTAACGCCACTTATTTTAATGAGGTCACTACATAACAGGCTTATGTTATTGCTTCTTTCTTTACCGTTATTTTATTTGTTATGTTTTAACTAAATTTAATTCTTTGTTTTTCTCATCAAAATTTGATACTGCACTATGTATGTGTAAAAAAATAAAATAAAAACTTTCGTATGTAAATGGCACCTGTACCGTAAATTCTAAATAAATAAATAACCATCGAAAGTTATTCCAATAAAATTTAATTTATTTTTGCAAAAATTAACTGCAAATGGAATTTTAAAATTAACTTAAAACGTTTTATTAGCGACTATATAAGTAAACACGACAAAATAGATAAGTGTAAATATGTTTGAGGATTATTGGTATGTTAATGAGTTTTTGCATTTTGTTACCTACTTTTTTATTTTTCTCTGTCGTCCTCACCAGGGGACGGCCACCATTCACAGTTGAAATGCTGCTTGAAATGGCTTTGGCCGTGTTTGGTAACTAGATCTGAATAGCCAAGTGCTTCCTCACCCTCCTTTTCCCCACCTCCTTCCCCTCCCCACTATCTTCAGTCTCACAATTAATTTACAATTTTATTTAATCTGCTGTATCTTATTCAATCCATCTAAGCGTCTCTTTCTTATATTTCTCAACTAAATTTTTTCTCGATTACTCCACACAGATTTCTTCCATGTGTATACTCAATTGGTATTCATTACCGGTACATAAATATATAGGAAGGAAAATCGGGTCAAAAGGCAGACAAATAAATATCATAATAAATTGCGAAATCAAAGAAAATTTACAAACGCACACCGGGATTTGAACCCGTGATTTTCGTCTTGCTAGTCGAGAGCGTTACCCCTCGACCAATATGTGGCCGTCAATTGCCTACTTTTAATTTACCACTAAACACGGCTAAAGCCATTTCAAGTATCGTTCCGACTCTGAATGTTCATATCAAATTCTGATAGAATCTTGAAGAAGAACGTGCATCATATATACATCACTGAATTGTAAAATAATACAAATTAATCAAATAATATTTGCTTGTGAACGTCGGGATTTGAACCTGCGACTGCCAGATTTGTAGCCAAGAAGAACAAGATTGGAACTTCCCAGAAAGACGTACAGCACACAAGATACTGAGTGGAAGATTCGTTAAGTATCATCCTGTTGGGAGTCGACCATTCAGAATTGAAACGTTACGCCGGGCTTGAAATGGCTTTAGTTACGTTTAGTAAATTGATTTGAACAACCAGTAAATCCCGTCCTTCCTATTTGCCCCTCTCCTTCATTTTCCTTCTTTTATCTCAGAACATTTTAAGGCGTATGTGTTCACATTATTAAAACGCCAAGCGTGAACACCAAACAAAGGGACATAATTTATGGCTTTGGTATATTTTCTGTTCTGTGCTTTTTTCATTCTTGACACTTTATACCACAAATGTAAACCCTTTCACAGCCAGCAATTTTTGTAAATACAATTTTCGTTTGTTTAGTCCATGTGGATATTTTTTTGTAATTTTATTAAGCATTAAAGTATTTAGCGAGCTTACATTTCACTCAAAAATATTGAGTTGTAAGTATTTGTTAATGTTTAGTAAGGTGCCATCGAGCTTACATTTCACTCACAAATATTGAGTTATAAGTATTTGTTAAAGTTTAGTAAGGCGCCATCGAGTTTACATTTCACTCACAAATATTGAGTTATAAGTATTTGTTAAAGTTTAGTAAGGCGTCATCGAGTTTACATTTCATTCACAAATATTGAGTTATAAGTATTTTCGAATTTCTTCCGGTAGCCTTGGCCTGTGAATTTTAGTCAAGGTTTTTCTTATAAATAATTTTATAGTTTACGCTACTCCTCTGATTAACAAGTCAATTATAAAATTCTATGTATCTAGCCATAAATAAACTAATTTGCTCCAACTATGCTAAATCAACAAAGCTCCTACGCGATATAATAATATATTTCCTCTCTGTTCTGCAAAATTAGATCAGAATTTTTTATTTTGCGAAACTTTTACTTTTGGTGGTTTTGAGCATTTAATTAATAGAAATATAAGCAGTTCATAAATAGTTCCCTTTTTTATATGATTTCCGTACAAGAATACTGCTCACAACTGTCCAAGTCTAGTGGGATTTCGGCACCCCCAATTTTTATTAATTTTATATTTATTACGTATATTTCGATAAGTAAGGTTTACGAAAATTTTTCATAATTGGAGTATCTTGTGCGTGTGGAAGGGAGGGATGTACAAACGAGGTAGGTTGGGAAGTACCTACTTACTCCGATCTGGTCACCATACACGGCTATACCGATTTCAAGCAACAAAGTTTAGATTCTGATTCAACAAAGGGCGATACTGAGTGCATAATAATGTATCCTCTAATTTGTCATTGAAATCTGCCAAAGAAAGATTTAGGGCCGGTTGTTTCACAGAATTTTAACAATTCATAAAATTTCCAAGTTGATTTCAAGTTCAGTGAAAGTTCTAATCGAGTTCCGTTATTATTTCAATTCTACGAAGTGCCTAGAAAACGTTTGATCAATTTTACCTGAAGTAAGACTAAATTGAACGTAATTCGGGCACACAGATACGCCCACAATACACTTCCGACGATTTATTTCTTCAGTGTTGTATTTAAATAGGACTGCATTGGCTTATAGCTTGTACAAACGAGCTTATCTCCATGCAACTGAATTGAATGTGTGTTGTTAACATGGAAATAGATGGTTTTGTTTACATTTTATTTTTGCTGCTTGCAACACTGGAGGGGTACCTTCCTTCTTCCTAACCACCTGCCTTGCGCACGCTCGTCTGCGTAACCTTTATTACCAGCACACCTAAATAGCATGGCGTAGCGGATCCAGAGCAATCTGGGCAGCTGTCCCAGGGTTTAAATCTTAAAGGGGCCCGGGCGTGGAGGAAAACAACCCGGGTCTCCTATCTAGACCAGTCGTCCGCAACCTTTTTGGAGCTGTCACCACAAAATCTACAAAGGTTTTTCAGTAAACCATAGAAAGAAAAAAAAATCATCAAATTTACAAGGTACACAGCAATTGGTTTAGATAGATGTCGAGGTATCAAACAGCTGGTTCTAGCTTTTCGTTATTTAATAAAAAAAATAATAATAGGAGAAGAGAAATAAAAACTTACAATTAATTTGTGTAAGCAGTAAATCAAACGATATTGAATAAACTAAATTAGTGTGAACTTTATTATATGTTGCCTGCACACTTCAAAATTTTGATTGATATTAGAAATAGCCCCTCTCAAATACGATGTTAAGTCTGGAGCTATTTTTAATTTTCGTGATTGTCAATGCGGAAAAAGTTGTTCCACACAGTAGGTACGTAGATGCAAATGGTAGTATCTTCACCAGGGATTTTTGCTCTTTTTATTTTTGAGTTTAACTTTATAGACTGCTTAGATCACTAGTGAATGTATTAATAATAATTATCCATTAGGTTTGGTTTTGTAATTGTTACAATTAACTTGTCAGTGAAAATATTTTTTAATAAAATTCAACGCGTACAATTTTTTTTGGTGACCCCATTATTATTTTTCGCTACCCCAATTGGGGTACGAAATTGGTGTCGTGACCCCGGGGTTGCGGACCGCTGCTCTGGACCTATACTCTTTGCGCATTATTTTTACAGGAATTTATTTGTTAATATTTTGAAATATATAAAAGATATAATCACCATCGCTATAATATAACCATTTGTTTAATAGTAGTACCTAATCAAATCGTCGATGAATTTGAATTGTTGATATTTGAACGGAAATAGTTTGCCGACACATTTGCTGGCGAGCAAATGCTTATTTATGAACATATTCAACAATAGTTCTGACTAGATAACAAACACAATTTATTTTTAAATCACTAGGTTTTCAGTTTTTAAAAACGCTTTGTTCTCATTGAGAAGAAGGACAGTACAGTCACGTAAAGCCACTGGTATAAAAGCCAAGCCGGCAGCAGTTCTCAGTTCCCATTTTGACGATGAGCAATCTTCTGAAATAGCCTCACAGTTCGCAGCATCAATAATGGTTCCTGGCTACCCGTGGTCGTCCCTGACTCATCCGACACCTGATTGAGATTTATCTCATTGGATAGATTGACGCGTGGATGTTTTTCTTTCCGGGTGAGGGAACACATGAGACGCTGTGAAGTCATATCATTTGGAATTTTAACAGATTAAATTGGAATTACAATTTTTTTATGATGTTACGTAGGTATCGAAGTTGATTTTTGGGGTGTTGGGTCGTGATGCCCACGTTTCAAACAGACGAGCTTCTCTATCATAAGAGCATATGTATGTAGGGCAGAAATAATGTACCTTTGTCATACCCCAATAATGCAGTATGTTCCTTATTTTTTTACACTCAGTTGTGAGACGGTTGTGGTGGGTATTACATCTCAAAATACACTTTCAAATTAGTCAACACCTTAAAACCTTAAAAAAGCCTTACCTCACTTAATCTTAACGATTTTCCCTCCTAAATGGTTTTCCCGCCAATATTTCATCAGCTGTCAAAACCAACTCCTCCATTCTTGTTTACCACGCCATACTTTAAAATTGGAACACATTCGAACAGTGAGTAAAATCTACTAGGAATTTACAAACCTCATTTCTTTACTTAGATAGGTACTTAAATTCCTTCGCATAATAATATAAATATTATGTAGACTGGCGTGTTCTCCATACCTCCATACCATAATGTATTAATATGCATTCATCTAATGTCTAAACCTAAACAGATGGCCGATAGCAACGTTACACATGCTCCCGAAAAGATTTGATCTCTCGTATAATGGCTCCACCGCGGTCAGATTCTTATAAATATTTACCGAATGCGAATATTTTTGGTGCTCGGTAATTTCCTCATAACTGTGAAGTTTTGTTTTAATAACGTTCTCCAAAATCCATCATTTTGCTTTTTTTTATTTCATAATTAAAATAACCCAGAGTACCAGTATTTATTATTGCCCGCTCTTTCATTTTATTGCATTACTTTAGAATATTATTTTCGTCGGTTTTTAGATTTGATTTTGATAGAAAACTAACTGACTAAACTAGCTGACTTCTACCCAGCGTTGCTCGGGGACTTATAAATTGTTTGGGGTAAAGTTTTAAAATTGTGATGAAGTTGACAATTTTGTAGTACATTATTTTTATGTAGGTAATAGTCTTAATAATCTTATAAGGTTTAGACAGCGTTAGCAAAGTAAGCGCCGGAAAAAATATTTTTTTACGACTTGATTACAAAAAATCGACTTTTCTCTAAGTTATATAAATAAAATATGCATATATTATATACATAAACCTTCTAGAAGAAATTTCCTAAATAACAGTGAAAACCATATCTAAATCCGTAGCGTAGTTTAGAAGAACTAAGCGCACAAACAGACAAACGCGGATAGCGACTTTATTTTATACTATTTAGGGATATTCTATTTCTCCAAGTACCTAATCTTGTTAGGCCAAAAAGAAATAAATCGATAAACGTATTTTGTGACGTATAATTAAAATTTTTCACAGGGGAAATTAATTTTTATGTTTGGAACGATTTGCTGGTCCCTGTTTGCCCCCTTTTACGACAAGGGTAATTTTTAAAATTTATTTCTTAATTTTTTAAATTTACTGTTATCAAGTTTCATTTGTAATTCCATCTTAATTTAATTTCATAATAAATTAAATAAGTTCTGCAGTGTATTTATTGTCACACGTAAAAATAATAAGACGGCAGAACTTGTTTAAAAATGAACTCCTTTTTTATAAATTGATTAAAAATATTGTTGTAAAAATATGGGTCATATTCCCTTCCTCGAAAAGACCATCCACTCAGCACACCCAAGGATGACATAAGCCTAGGAGGAAATGGTTTCCCTCACGACCTCCTATATTGAGCCACGAAGATTACTTCTGAGTCACGAAACCGTTACCATAATCGAATAAAATTTAATTGGCCAAACAACTTGTTTCGTTACAAGTTTCGTTATCTTCCTAATTAATTAACTTCTAAATTAGAAAGAAACCTTGTAAAGTTTGTTTGGTGGTGGAGTTAGATTTTAGATAAATTTATGAAAACTTTTCTACGCTTTGCCTTGCGTTGTTTACACAGCAAAGAAAACCGACAAATTCTCATTATTTGTAAATTTTAATTAAATCTACATTTTCGGTTTCAGAATAACAAGATTTATCTTTAAGCTACAATTTTACAAGATAAATAGTATTCATGAAATAAACGAACAAAATATCATGTTTAATAATTAGTGATTAATTTAGTTATATTTTAAATGTATACCTCACATGAGCGCCCCTAACTCTAGTGTAAAGATTGGGGAACTATATCGCCATCCGGCTGGGTAGAGTTGTAAGCAGGGATGCCAATGCACATGTTTTAAAATACCCACGTTGAATGCTCAAATTCCCCACAAAATCTCCACGAGGTCATTTACATCCAAAATAAAGGGTTTTCCAATAAGAGGTGTTATTTTGAATATTAATTAAGGAATTAATGATTTTTTATGGCCGGAATTGGATGGTATTGATCTGGACAACGTTTACTTTCAACAAGACGGCGCTACGTGCCACACATGCAACGAAACTATTGATCTTTTACGGGAAAAGTTTCCGGACTCTGTTATCTCTCGAAGAGATGATCACAATTGGCCACCGAGATCTTGTGATTTAACACCTTGCGACTTCTTCCTTTGGGGCCACGTGAAAGAGAAGGTCTACGTCAACAGCCCAGCGTCGATTCAAGACCTCAAATATAGAATTCGTGAGGCTATCGAGGACATAAGGCAGCCACTTTGCGATTTGTTTATGGAAAATTTCATGAAAAGGATATGGTCCTGTAGGCGTGGTCGTGGTGGTCATTTGACTGATGTTATTTTTCACTATTAACGGCATACCTTCTTCTTTATAATGAAATAAACATTCGATTATTTATATTAAAAAATGGCATTTTTCTGTGAATATCAAAATAACACCTCTTATTGAAAAAGGCGTTTATTTTTTATTAAGAGGTCATTTTCGGATTTTCTCTTTCGTTCGGTTTTATAAATAGAAAGTGTTTTGGAAATTTGCCGCGAAAGAAAAATAAATTAAAGAACATTATAGAAATATTAAATGTTGTCATTTCTGCTATGGATTAAAACCTTATCACGTAAACATTAGTTTATCATTAAAAATAATAAATAAGACACTATTTAGGGCGCACATAAATAATGAAACTAGTAGTTTGACGGCTATAAATGTTACTAAAATAATAAAACATTATTTTACATAGTGGAAGATGATGTGTTGGATCAATATATGTGGTGCCAACTATTTGACAACATATGAACATTAATCTTGCACTTTTCAGTACATTAATCTTATAATACTTAAACACGGAACATCATGATCAATAAAAGCTTAATGCATAAATTTACTGACTGCATTTCCAATAAATCCGTAGTAATTCGCCAACTTCAGCAAAATACATAATATCTACTTCCAATGCAATTTAATTCGATAAGAGATATAAAACTTATATTCAAATACAATATTATATTATAAAATATTATCTTAATAAATGTAACTTATTTTGATACTTGTGCAAGCGTCCCCTTCTTAATTTTATTCATTATGCTTACATCAGCCATGTATTCTTTCCGGATCTGCACATATTCTGACTGGCTTTGTAACACACATTCAGACTCTTTTAATACTTTCTTGTCAATTACATGTGAGGTGGTTAAAAAACCAAAATCAGTGCATACACCCTACTATAATAATAATATTCTGTTTTATAGAATTTACTGCCAATCACATGGATAGAGAATATTTTAAAAATCGAAGACGAAATGGTGGAGTTCAACGGAGGGACAATGTATTTGTAGTATACAAGGCTTAATTTTAGTTCATGTACCTAATGCAGTTGATTTGATACAATAATTACACACGTAATCGACGTGTTGTCATTTCTCTACCCCTCGGAGCCCTGGCTGTAGGAGCCCCGACTATAGTCTGACCCCTACAGCCTCACCACAATGTATCAGAGTGAGTATCAATACTCCATTATGAACTGCTGTACCCGCTTAATTGGACAACCACTAGCGACCATCGCGTTTAGTCCTTCGTTAATGGAGTTTCATCCAGGCGATGCAATGCAAAATAATGAAAATTACCCGTTCATCCAGAAATAATATTATACGAGCTTTTTATAAATTCTGCGAGTATACGACCTTTTGGACTTAGTCTTAGGATTTAATGTTAGATTTGTTAGCCAGTAAGTATATAAATAAATAAAGTATCAGGCATATAAACATCGTTATTAGTGTAAAATCACCTATTAACAAACGACTCCTCGGATTAGGTTTTATTGGACAATTTAAGTGCTTTACAGAATTATGATTTTAATATTTGTGACTGGCCTGGCCCATAAATTTTTATATAGACATTTACATATTTTTATTGGCAGTGTCTTTTTTGCATAGATCGGCACAGGTGTTATAAAATTAGAATGCCTGATTTCATTGGAAATTTAGCTATTATGTGGCCTTATGCTTTCATTTTTAACTATCAACAATTAATTCGACCGGTCGGTGGCTGAGTTGACATCACGTTTGGGTGACACCCAGGCGTAGTGTGTTCAATTCTGTGGCTGGCTAAGTCCTCCATCACAACAGCAGAAATATTTTTCGCTTACTATGGTGGTAGTATTTTCAGGTTATTCGTAACCCGGGAATGTTGGTCTTGCTTTTAAAGAAAAAAAATCAGACTTAAACTTAAATTAAGCGACTCAAAGTTTTCTCAAACTATTCAGTTTCAATCGCTCCAAGGTTTCGTGGATAACATGCTATAATTGATTGAAGTTAGCTTTTTCTCAACTATTTACTCCGGAAATTAATTCCTTTAAAATTAGTGTCAATATTGGTACCTTATTGTGACTATTTAAAGTCTTCTGGCAAAACTATTGCCTTTTTAATGTTGAAATAATTAGTTATACTAGCAGTTCTGTGAACAATAGACTTCGCTTCCAAAAGCTCTAATATATGTTTTTCTTTTAATACATTAAAACCATCAATGACCTCAGAAATCAGAATATTTGTAAGTAGGTACTTAAATGCCCACCTACTTCATTATAAACCATATACTTAAGGCGATGCACTACGTCGTGTAATATTTTAAATTGAGCCGCTATCAATAACAACCCTTACGTAGATAGCGATAAGGTTTAAATTCCCGCTTAACACCATCCGCCTGCTTTGATTTATGCAAGAAAAAAACATGGCCAAAAAGTGCCTTTTATTTTATTTTGTGGATGTTCAGGCATAAATATATTTTTTTTTCGATCATTGTACCTATAAATAACTTAATTTGCCACATAATGCAATAAAATCATAACCGAAAATGGGTTCGTAAGTAGGAGATTTTGAACTTTAAAGCAGTTTTCATAGGCCTTTACACTATTTTTTTCCGGGCTTATAAAAAGACTTATCTAAAAAATACTCGATTATTTCAAAGGCCAAGACGTATTCTACTCCCAGTATTTAATTAAAGCATCTGAAACATTTCTAGGCGACCAAATTTTCAAACCAAAAACACATGATTTTGCATTACTACGTATGGCATCGCCTTAATATAATTGTTTTATTATTATTTCAGATAATCACTTGATCCAAAGAAACGTCACCATTAGTTACAATTCTTTTTTCAAACTTTCTTCAGACAAGTACCATAAAATTGAAAAATGCTAATAAGACAGTTCGAAAGTTAGTTTGAAAAAAGAATCTTCACTGAATCATTAAAATGGCAAAACCATCTTGAACAGAAACTAAACATATAAACAAATTTACAGACAGACGAACTTCCAAACGGTCAAGTTAAAACAGAACAATTCAGGATGGTAACGAATTTTAATACCAGAATAATAATCATAAAACTAAAACGGTGAGCTAATGCGTCATGAAAATGGCAATGCTTATGCTATATGAAACTTCTAGTATTACCAACTATTTTCAGCTCACATTCCATTCCATTATGAGGTATGGAGCTTTGAACCATCCATTTAAGGGTTAAAAAGGCAAGGCGCCATATAATCGTTTGGTACCGGTGATATGCCTTTACCGGTGCACTCATCCAAATTCGCAGTTATTGATGCAACCTAATTATAGTATGTATTTTCATATAATTGTAGGTATATTATTCGGACTATAAACGAACTTGGTAAATGATGTATTGATATTGATACTACCTAACTATTGAGTGTTGGTATTTTTATATAATTGTAGGTACGTTATAGTACTATAATTAAACTTGGTAGATAGCTGCCTCAACACAGGCTAAGCCTAGTGAGGCGGGCTATGATAAACCTTAACATATAACTACATCAACATTTCTATTATTTACATTTATTTTACCTACTGTTTATATATTCCTTTCCGTTGATAAAATTATATACTCATCTAATTTATAAACCAATGTACACAAAACAGTCGTTCATGTATTTCTATAGTTATAGTTTGAAAATTTGTCACAATAAAGATATTATATTATTATTATACATACTATTCAAATGTTGTAGTATGTGTGGCGAAACCAGGCAGTAAAATTCAATCTTCTTCAATGACGTAAATAAAATCGATATACATATGTGTTTATTGCATTTTGGAATTTTACATCGAAAGAATATGAGAAAATTTAATCAAATAAGTAATTATTGGCCAAACAATATTATTGGAACATTTTAAATTAACATTTAACCATCATAAATCAAGATCGTAACAGCTATTAGGACAAAATAATATTTTAATGGCCCACATTATTGCACCACTTATTATTAATGCTTATTACTATGCTATTACTCAAGATTGGGAGGAGTGTTTTCATAAAAGTAAGCTTTTAATGTATCACTATATTGTGTTTTGAATGATCATTGGCGTAATAAATCAGTATTGCTAAGAATAATTATGAATAAAATAGCACTTAACCCTTCAGGTTTTTAAATATTTTTAGAACAAGTCCCAACGAAATGGTGAATTTTCTTGGAATTTTGTACTGCTCACGAGGTATCTAAAATGTGCTATATATTACTTATTTTTAAAGTTGTCGTTAAAAGAAATACTATTTTAGAAAATAGATAAAATTATATTTGCATTTGAAAAAAAAACGTTGATCTTTCTAAACAATAAATTTTTAATATCAAACATGAATATGTAACAAAAAAACTTTCCAGGACATTTTGACTCGGAACGTCCATAATTTTGAAAGAATTCGATATTTATAAAATCTTATATCTGCACTTACTATGCAGACTTTGTGTGTTGGGAATTCTATGAAAATAGTAAAAGGTTCTTCTTATAATTGTGTTTATTTACGTTACAATAAAAAGGTCTGGATTTAGCTACACTGTTCATTATCCGAGGGTTGATAATTCTCTGGTTCGAGAAGCTTGTTCCCTGACAATATAATCTCACAAGTACCTGTTACACTCTAGCGACATCTGACGGACTCTGGAGTAAGCTTTATGACTAGCGCCATCTATCGATTAAATACTCAACCTTATTACTATACATCACATAAAACATATTCCTTTTGTGTAGGTAATTAGTAATAAAAATGTCACATCACTTTTCATGCCGTTTATACAATAGCAAAATATAAATAAATTTTTGACTTTCAACTGTCAATGAAAAAATGCCGCCAATTCGTAATCATAAAATTTGACAATTTGTTAAAATTTTATTCTTGTAATAATTTATAAATATTTGATACAAACTCTAAAGAATATTTATTTATCTTTCCATCGACGAACATATCACATATCTACGCATTATAGAAAAAAGATAAAAACACTTTTATAATGTCTTGACGCCCGGGCTATATTGGAATATGATGTTTGTGGCTAGTAATTAATGTCCTTCCGAGGCCTGAAGGTTTAAAAAATGATATTTATTAGTTCGGTAAAATCAGTATGAAGCTTTAAAGAATATCTTTGTGAAAATTATGTGACACGAAAGTAAAAAAAAAAAACTATATTTTCAATTTTTAAAAACAAAAAGTATTTGAAAAAATAGGGTTTTGAAAAGGAAATAATTAATATATTTTTCAGCGTTTTTCACTGAAATATGTGAAGATCACAGAAGAAAAGCAAGGAATACCTTATAAAATCTCAAATTGAAGTAACAATTCCATCAAGAAGAGAAAATGCAGGTAACTCCATTAATGAAGGACTGAACGCAGTTGGCGCTAGCAAAAAAATGTCAAAAGAAGCGAAGATAGCAGTCCACAATGGAGTGTTGGTTCCTACCCTGATGTATGGCAGTGAGGCATGGAACTGGCAGAAGAAGAATGAATGTATACCGAATGCCGTAGAAATAGATAGATATATGCCGTAGATCCCTGAGACGTATGTATGGTAAAACCATGTATGATCGTGTGAGAGATATGAAGATCCTCAAAGAAAGCAAGGCTGATGTAAGCGTATTGAGTAAGATTATGAAAGGGACGCTTATATGTTTTGGGCATGTAGAGCGAATGAGCGAAGAAAGGAGTTTAAGGAGAATATATGACGCAAATGAATGGAATGGTATCAGAAGTCGGGGACGCCCGAGGAAGACATGGCACGATCAAGTGAATCAGATACTTGAGTCGTGCCATGTCAAGAGTCAGATTTGTCTCGAATTAATATTATTTGTTTTTTCCCCTGTGGTCTTCATATTAACATCTTATGTTTTTCAAGAATCCGTAGCTAACCATCGCACCGTTTCACCGCTGGGTAGGCAGAGAGGATGGACTGACACACAACTCTGTTTTGGTACTCACTCCTTGCTTTATTCACACTTATACTCCTCTGTTACTCTGATTCTTAACATGACCTATAGTATTTGATTTAATTGATATTGCTATGACAGACGAAGTTATGGAAAGGAAGAAGGTTTTAAGCGTGGGTAGGAATTTGAGGGTCAGATTTCACGATACTACATGAAGTAAAAGGGATAAAAAGTCACTAACGCTCTAGAAAAATACTAATCACATAATTATTTGTGGTAAAATGAGACGTAAGTGGTGAACGAAGGAAGAGGTGAAAGGAGAATGTATGACTTGGAAGTGAATGGTTGAAGAAGTGGCACGATCATGGAAGAGGTGGCACGATCAAGTGAAACAATAATATTATTTTTAAGTTAAAAATGCACCCAGTTGTCAGATACATTAGAATTCGCAACTTCAAAACATTACCCCAAAGCATTCATAATTCCTCGAGTCCACGTCACCTAGTTGTAAATTAAATCAAAAGCTACATTATTTCTTTGATTGTTGTAATGTTTGCATAATATAGGCTAAATACATTTAATTCTCGGTATTTTAAGATTGTACGTGTGCAGCTAATACGCCCACCTCTCACGCGAGCCAACTCTAGAATAAGTCAAATAATATTATTATTGTATTATCTAGTTTCATTAAAAGCTCAAACAGCTTTAATTCTGTAATACTGTTGTATTACGTGGCTTTACTAAAAGCTCAAACAGTTTTATATCTGTCCGGTGATGAAACTTGTATAATTTCCTCCTTGGAACGGTTGCAGCCATGTGCATCCAGCGTCAATGGACCGCCACATGTGCATTATGTGCAATGTGCATTTCGAGCAGATCATATTTGCTTTCTCATGATAAAACTATTCAGCTCTTCCAAATTTAATTGGGTCAGTTTGTCTGCTCGGGTAAGAACCATTGATCCCGACGAACTGCGATGTAATTTTATAGGGATGAAAATTTAATTTTCATTATGGCTTTTGTTTAAAGTAGGATAGATTCTCATTAATGAAACATTTATTATCAGTAATGTTTAATTGACGACCCCTGTGACTGAGTGGTTTCTCGGCTGCGGATTCAGAGGTAGCAGGTTAAAATATAATTACTTCCATGAATTTAAAATTTTAATGTTTTTATTACTTAAGCTGCACTTTTAAATTATGATAATATATCAAACAATATAAATAAAATTCAAATACAGGGTTTTCCAATAAGAGGTGTCATTTTGATATTCAATCGTAAAAGATCAATGGTTTCGTTGCTTGTGTGGCACATAACGCCGTTTTGTTAAAAGTAAACGTTGTTCAGATCAATACCATCCAATTACGGTCATAAAAAATCATTAATCATCTCTCAATAGCGCAATCCATTCACCATAACTGTTGCTCCAGCCTCATTTTCGAAAAAGTAAGGTCCAATGACTCCGCCGGACCATAAATCGCACCAAACAATCACACGTTGAGGATAAACTAACCAATAACTCTTGGGTTTTCCGAGTCCCAGATGCGACAATTTTGCTTGTTGACGAAATGGGCCTCATCACTCAAGATGATTTGCATTTGATTCACTCAAGTGAATTTTAATAATTTCAATGCGTTGTTGAAGCGTGTATCATTCAATTTGTATTAATGGCGTAGTTTCTACTTGTCAAATATAAAAAAATGACTGCTTCAAAAGTATTATCTACCGAAATAGCGGGGTATTCAAAATAACACCTCTTATTGGAAAACCCTGAAGTATGAAGGACGAAATAAAAAACAGATATTTTTGTATGTTTTTGGTCGTCTTTTCTATGTACACGGAGAAAACTTACTGATATGAAATATTGTTAATTTATTAAAAATCTGGTAAGATTATTCCTTTCCTTGGCAAATAAAAAGCGAGACTTGAAGCCTTTAACGAATGAATTGACAAATTTCATAACAAAATAACAGTACAGCACGACTGTTATGAGGAAAACGTGTTCTTTAAAATAATAATAATTTTGCATATGGTCCATTACATTTATTCGGACAAGGCCATCTGCGTTGAACACGTATTAAAATATATTCTGAATGACTAATATTTTATTACGAAATGGTAATGATAATATAGTGATAAAAAAGCCGTACTCATATTTCTCATTGTAACAATAACTAATTGATAATACTAGTAATGTAATTGAATATATTGTGAGAGACAAGATCTGAATAGACAGATATCTCCCAACCATTCTATACTCATCTCCAGCAAAGTAGCCTATTCCAATTGGGGAGTCTATATAGTCTCACTGGCTGTGGTCAGTTGAAATTCGTAATGTTTGAAATGGAGTAGGTACTTTCCTGGCTCATCTTTATTAAACAGTATAAAACAAAGTCGGTATCCACGACTGTCTATTTGAGCGCCTAGTTCTTCTAAAACCACGCATCGGATTTTGATAAGGTTTTCACTGTCATTTAGAAAATTTCCTCCAGAAGGTT